>CAADRB010000059.1:911854-1110773 GCA_900708905.1 Hymenolepis diminuta | reverse complement strand
ATTTTCCTAAAGCGTAACAAGAACAGCAGTCTACCTCAAATGAGAAGCCTAAGAAATTGGTTGAAAGCATGGAGTATACTGGATAACCGTAAATACTAAAAGAGAAACAGAGTTAGAGAGGGGAGGAACAGGGAACAGGGAATAAACATAAGTGATGAATTAGTGAAAATGTGGCCAAAGTAAGGTACGCAGGATTGAGTGGATTGTTTTGTGTTATCTATTAATCTGATGTGCAATTAATAAAAATCGACATCTTACAGTTTGGACAGAGCAGATACATAAGTCAACGTGTGCGTCCTTCAGGACGGCTTTAGAGAAAGGACACCAAGATAATGCAGAACAAAATTTTTACGAATATGGTATTTAACTTTTTGCTATACAACAGCCATGCATTGTCGAAAGCGTATTACCATTTGAACGTTGTCGCCGATATTGTGGCCGAATCTGATCTAGCAAATATTAGTGGAAAACTTCACAACATGTTAGCTCGATCTCATACTGATTTCTTGCCCTCGTAAGTGCAACGTGAATTTTTCTACTATCTATGCCGCAAAATTGGTAAAATCATCTCACTTGCTAATAAAAATACAAATTTTAATCTTATTTTACCTAATTTAGGTATTTTTTAATATCTATGGAAATATAAAACAGTTTAATTTAATGGTATTTTTCAAGCTTACATTTGCTAATTATATTTACCATCTAGGTATTTAAATTTTAATGGTGCTTGCCTCTAAAAAGCTTGTAATATGACCTTGTGGAAAGGTCATTTATTTTTTCCCACGAGGACGCTCTCTGAGGCCACGTTAAAGTACTTTCAGCAATTTAGTATTGAACCCCAAGTCTTCTATATAGGAGAAGATATTATTACACTTGTAGAGGATGCATAATTGAAGGTGCTGATTTCCATCATTTTGCACTACCGGCACGCTATATTTTTTAAATTTGTGGATGAATCTGCTGTTTATTCTGCTATTGAGCGAGCTAAAATACGCAGTTATTAAAATATGGTATTATAACACTTCGAAAAATCGGTATCAAGTCCAGTCCCTACCTATCGACTGACAACAATTATCCAACAGTACTGAATGCTCTCGAATATTATAACCAAAGATTTTAAGGACAAAGTGATACCAGTTAATGTTATGTTTCAAGAGAAATCTCTGCTTTCAATGAGAGAATCGACTAATATCAATCTCATCTCCCTCCATGAAATTTTTGATTTACAGGTTGTTAGGCTAGTTTTTTTAGTACGACCCAGCATATTATTTTTTGGTTTAATGGAATTAAAATATATATTCTCTGACTGAAATAAACAAACACATCGATTAATTTTCATATATGGAGGATTACCGATATTTTCGCCCGTGAAACTTTTGAATTTTTTTCTCTTCACAACAGAAGAGCTAGAAAACACTGACGTCAGTGAATTGGAAGGAATATTAACGCCTGTTATCAAGTTTTATAAAAATTCCATCATTAATAATATTGAATATTGAATATAACATTTAAAATCGATAATGTATGGCTATCAATTAAATATTTCTTAAGAATTTCGGTTATAAACTTAAAGATTTCTGCGTTGCTCAGGATACCATTCATGCTAAATCAATCTTAGGGCTTGGGATATTTGGAGATTAGATTCGGTAAAAATAGCAAATTTAATCAATTTTCATGAGCGTGCATCGGTGATGCATTGGTCACTGTTCACCTCCGCTATGTCAGAATTGACGGGTTCGACATACACACAGTTTGTCGTATGGTCAACCACACTTGCTACGCCTGGCTAACATAGATGGTGGTAGAATTCAAGTACCTCACCGAAGAGGCTCGATGATGTCCCTCTCTACCCTAGATGAGCTTTTGAAAACATTTTCCTAGGTGGACTTGGGAATTTCCGAGAGCATTCATTTGTGTTTTCTTGATCCCACAATTTAGTTCAGATTTGTCTAATAGCAGAAGTATTTACCTGGAATTGGTAAAAAGATGGAGTGGTAACGCCACTTCACTCTTAGAATTGCAGAGATATGAGCTATGAGCAAAATAAAAATTTATCGACTGCATACATAGCTGTAATTCAGCTCAAGTTTAACAAAATAATTTTATTTTAAGTGAAATTAAAAATACAATAATTTGAAAATTCAATGAATATCACGTGTTACGACAAAATCAACCTACATCTAATAATAATTATTATTTAATTTTCTGCGTCTTTTTACGTAATTCCCGGAAGGTATAAATTCATCACACTTTCCCACATCATCAATAGCATCGGTAGCGTCATCCGACCGAGTTTGCAGTTTTTCTTCTCGTTCATGTTTTTCATCCACGTTCTAATTTACATAACTGGAGTGAGCAATGCCCATTTTTTTGTTCATCTGCGGAGCTCTTATAAGAAACTTGATCAAGATTATTTTTCCTAATTTGGTTGATTCCAGCTAACTTTTGCTATGAAATTCAGAATATTAATAACTATAAAATGTAAACAGTTTATTTAGAATATTACACAAATCAAACTAATTTTAATTGGTTAAAATCATTAAGAATATATATTTAAATCTTTGTTATTCCTTAATCGATTCATATAAGCCGGTATGTGATAGAAATAAGATTATCCATAAATCAAGAAGTCCTACGCCATGAATTGGAGGGCCTGCAGTAGGATATTTTGTACTAACTCATCAATAGAAGGCAGGCATTGCCAAATGCTAATCATCACCATGATTCAGACTAGAGACGTTTCCGTAGTGATTGTGCCGTGTGCTTCAACCGTTCATTTCATTTCAAAATGAATATAGAGTCTGTGATCTTTATCCATGAACACATGTAGCTGATGCGAAATACTGCTAAACAGCTACATCAAATATTTTCAACCTTGTGTTCGTACGCTAATATCTAATCACCTCTCCGTGTTTCCATAAACGGGACTCAGACTCTTTGTGTGAGTTTAACGTTTGCGTGATTTGTCATGATGAATTAAAACTAGTCTTTTTGGTACTCCATGGCTAGGTACCTACTGGGACGGTGATGGACATACTACTTGGACTCTTCATCTAATTATCCACTTATTCTTTCATTATATCTAGTCGGACTGTTCTTATATTTGGCTTTCCCAAAAGTTACAAAAAAATCGTGAGGAGCTAGCAGATTTCATTAAATCGAATATTTTTCCTACTGATATCATTTTATATTATTAGTCGGTACTGTAACAGTGAAGTGAGAGTATTTGGATTTGTCCTCAAAGCTTTTCTCACCATTTTAAATAACTAAAAAGCTTTACGGCACTAAAGATGAGACCAGCCACTAATAAACATGGGAGTTCCAAGAATAGGATGTGCTTATCGCATTAATGAAATCCTTCATTTAGCCTTTCAGTAAATACATTACATTGAAAGTTATGTAATTTATTTTCAAATTGTATCTTTGACGAGATCTTTTCTTCAAATGAATTAAATGTATAAATTATTAGATAGGATGGAAAAGAGAAGGATTGAGTAAGAAAAAGACTAACAATGGGTGTATCTTAAGATCCCAACACATTCCTACCTATATGCGATAGGAAGACGAAACACTACTTTGCCGTGCACCGGAATTGCAATATCAATTCTACGTCATCAGAATGACACTACTACGCTATAACCGTGGAAGATCACGGCATGATGAAATAAACCGCCATTCATCGATTGATCCGTTGTCTAATCAGTCATATTCTGCCACATCGATTTATTAAGTCCTTTGACTGGTTCAGTTTTCGGCCAATCACAATCCGAATAAACTCAATTTTTTGCGTATAAAATGATCATTAATTATATCAACAAATTTAATCTGGTTAAGTAAGAATTCACCAGGATAACAGAGAACGAACACTGAAATTCGGACTTTAGAATTTTAGAATATGAGATAGTGAACTATAGACTAGAATTAAAACATGTAAAACTGAACCTAAAGATTAAAGTTTGCACCACCTTTTTGGTGCCTTGACTTTCATTTTTGCTGCTCCTCGAATTTCCTCTGTGACCATATGCTTTCCGCAATGCTATGGGTAATAAATAAATTTGAATTGATGAACATGACCTTCCAAATCCATTTTAGTTACTCCGTCCAAATAACAAAAAATATAATCATTTTCAAATCACTTTAAATAATTACGTTCTCGCACCTTAGGAGGTGCTGATGAAGCATACTTTGTCAAATGTGTCTATTCTAGCATGTTCCAATCACATTTTGAAATGCAAGTCTGTTTTATGTACCTACGCAGGTGTTTTTGTTGGTAAATATTTGCAGGAATGGAAGACAAGATTGGGATGTATGTTCATAAATTTGCGATCAAGATATTTTTACGTTACACCTCTAAAATACATTTGAACGATTTTATTAACTATACGTGGATAAATAATAACAAATTAAAGATTAGTTAAAAAACTTGTTGAAGCTATAAAATCTGACTTCTGTTTATAATTTTATTGAGGTTTACCATTCACCTCAATCAAATGGTTAATAAATTCCAAATATCGGGAATTTGAACTCACTCAAGGATCCTAAGATTGATGCCCTGACATTGGAAAATTAGACTGGAAGGTGGACATTGTGAAGCCCCGACATTATTATCTAATTCAAGTCAACTTCACTTTTTCAGCCTTGAAATATCCCGAAATTAATAGATGAAAAATGCATTTATTTCACCTTGAATAATAATAAAGCTTTTAGATGGGTGCCAATTTCATAAATAGTAAATTTTTCATCTACCGAGTTATAAGTAATTAGTTTGAGAGATATCCTTCTGTGCTCATAGATTGGAATAACTCCCTGACTGGCTGATTCTGATCCTACTTAAGGTATGTCTGATTGAGAATTTATCACTTAGGGCACCCCAAAAAACTTTTAAGCCTAATCTACAGGATCAATAAATAAAAAGCCTAATAAGTGTAGAAGACAACAAAGAGTTTATTTAGAATAGCTATTTATTAAGGCTTAACAGAGAGAGAAAGAACTATGAAATCAGAAGATAAGATACAGAGAAGCTGACTGAAGAACTTAAATCTAGGAGCTAACAAGCTGGATTTGAAGAAAGAATTTAGTAGATGTATGGTAGAAAGCGGGGCGTTGAAATCTGGCCTGGTGAAAGATTATACGTGGGTATTTATAGATAAAGAGTCGATGACAGTTAAAATAATTAAACGACAGTCAATATCACGCTGAGAAGATAGACGTAAAACCACAGCTATTAAAGGAGAGAGAAGTTTATCGGATAATACTTTGTCTCCACAGCAGTTTTGACAGATAAGCCGATTAGATCAGGCAGGTTGCTAGCGCTTTCTACTATCACCAAACTGTCTAAAAACATAAATTCAGGTAATTAAAACAGTCATGTACTGTACTCCGGCAATAGTTCATAAATCAAGAATTTCAATATAATACGCATTAGGTTCTCTATTGGCTGAAAATGTCTTGGAAAGCATCCCCATTTAATAAATTTTGGAACAAATTTCATTTCTCTCATTCACGGCCATACCTGTTTTTCTCATTTTTTAAAGGTGTTCGATGGTATATACAAATTGGAGAATAACACTTATAAGTGTATTCCTTTCAATCCCGAGTTTATTCTTAACTTCATATTTCATTAATTATTATGTTTATTGTTCCATTTAAATTCAAGCAACAATTTCAGATTAAAATTTTTGAAATGACGAAAAGAAGTTTCATAAAAGATGGCCATTTACCTAAAAAATCCTTTCCGAATAAGTGAAATTCCGAAGGCGTTAATTGGAGAATACGTTTATTTATTGAATTTAAAACTTTCGCCATTGAAATACCGCCTGTGCGTCCGTCTGATGATGATTTTGAATAGAAGATTTCCACCTGCGAATAAACTGAACGATAACTATAGAAATGGCAACCAGTACAATCAAAGGCTGTTTCTAAACTCTCTGATATTTTGCAACCTTACAGAAAAAATATTTTTCTCAGTTGTCGTTATCCACAGCAAAATAAAAAATTTACCAATTTTATTTGTAGAAAAGCATCTACATACTGGGAACAGTAAAATAACATATAGCACCTACGCACTGTGACTCGAGTGTTTGATTGATCTCCCTACGTATTGCGCACTTACTGTCTCATACCTCTACCATAGTTGTCCGTCGCTCATCAACGAACATAGACACGAAATTTTGTCAATCACCATGTTGTTCCTCGTTTTAACCGTTTCTCACAACCCATGTTATCTCCACTCAGTAATGACGACCTTCCTCTTCTCCTCCAATTTCACTTCCTACTCCTTCCTCCTTTTTCCTCTCGTTCATTTCCACTTGTCCAATATGCACGTGGTCCTTCTTATTTATTGTCCCTCTCATTTGAGAATGACTACGGCATTCAGTTAGCCATTAAGAAAATCAATAGTTGTATGAGAAGATATGGAGCCTTATTTGGTCTGGTTCTTAAAGTAGCTACACTAAGGTAGTAAATGAGCAAGGCCAGACGGAACACATGAATTTACCATTCATGATGTTATTCACATTTTACTCTATCGTTATTTTCCTGCGCTAAAATCAGAATTTGATTCCCAAGTTTTAGACGGTGATTCATGTCCGCAATTATCAGACCTTATTTGCTAATTGAATAAGTTGATTGATTTATAACAGCAGTTTTATATCATTTATACACATTTATCTCCTTTAATAGAACAACTAATAAAACAAAAAGATATTTTAGAAAGAAATATAAGAATCTGGGTATTCAGTTTTTACCTACCTATTCTTCAGTCTATGGCTTTTATCTTATACTAATCTCAACTGCGAAAACAGAATAGAAAAGCAAACTGTTGCAACTAGTAAGGTTTATTAGTAGCAGTCTACGTGATGATAGAGAAGACCAGGAAAGATGAAGTGGTCTGTAGGAGCTTGTAGATACAGCACTACGGGTGGAGGAGAAGGTAGATGTGGTAGACGTACTGTGGGTCTAGAGAGAGGGGACATATATTTTAGGATTGAAGATTAACTAATAGGGTCAGATTACAACAAAACAGGACAAACTGATTCAGCAAGCGAACACCACCAAGCTTTCTGTATTTGGGTACAGTCAAAGATATTTGACTGCGGGTTATGAATAGCATAGAGTCTCAGGAGATGAACTGAATAAAGTAAAATA
Organism: Hymenolepis diminuta; assembly: GCA_900708905.1. Lineage (NCBI taxonomy): Eukaryota > Metazoa > Platyhelminthes > Cestoda > Cyclophyllidea > Hymenolepididae > Hymenolepis > Hymenolepis diminuta. Next base: position 1,103,627 of record CAADRB010000059.1, on the reverse strand, counting down.
TGAAATATATTGGAAATATCGGTGAAAATTCTCATGAAATAATTTTAGGTAATAAAAGGTGGAAGTTTTAATCTGAGAAAAATTCAATAATTGAATCACCACGATATTTTTGGGATGTTAATACTAATATTCTACCAACAAAATCGTGAATGATTTGCGAGAGTGGATGTGGTAGTCATTGGCACATAAATGAAGCTTCATGATAAGTTTAATTATAATCACATTCACTACTTGATTCCACAAATTTAGTCTCTATCTTATCTTGTAATGTATTGCAAAACTGAAATTCGTATCAGTAAGCCAAATGAAAATCTGCATATTTATTGACGCGGGACGGAGGGTATTACTGCCTACCAAATGTGCATAAATAACATTTGGTACTTATTTGCAACATTTTGAGAATTATAAAATTGTTATATCTTCATTTAATATCGGTTTGATGATAGGATAAATGCTTTTAACAAACAGTTAAATGATTTTTTGTCGACTGAATCGATAGATAATAAGTTCCGGAAAAGATACTGATCACGCCGTCTTGAAAAGATTGTAAACTAGGCACTGTAGTGATGGTAATCTAGTAAACTTTTATTTGCCCTCCTCCGTTATCAGTCGAATTTGAATCGGTCAGTAAAGTACAGGATTAAAAATTCCTAACGAATGCAAACCTTCTCCTTCCCTCTTAAACACCGACTGAAATTATTATTTAAGCTCCTATCAGACCGAGAGCTATCAAATATCTTCTTGCCTATTCCTTAGAATCGCTGAATTTAAAAATTATTTATTCAATAAGTTTTCATGAGATGTTTATCGTTGACTGTTCCCAGAGTCTGAGTTAACGTAATTAGATGGCTTAAAGACTGTCAGAATCACTATCAATCGCCCACATCTTATTGCCATGCCTGCAACGATTCCTCCACAAAACCTGGGGCGGGGACTGTGATAAGCTCCCCTTTTCAGCTTATTTATTGCCATGTCTTTACCCCTACCATTCTGGGTGAAGATCAATCATTCTTTAAGTCCTTCAAATGTCTACCGATTACTCATCTGTAAATATCCAGGTTTAATTTTCTCCCTCGTCCTACTCTGACTAGCGCACATCTACTCGTCTCTTCCCTACCAACTCCTAACTTCTGTTCTTTTAGCCCTCCATCTTTCTATCTCTCTCTGATAAATCTCATTAAAGCACTATCGTAACCAATCCTATGTCTTTCTTCTTACCCATTTTATCTTTATATTTATTGAACCTAATAAGCAACCTCCCTTAATCTTAAGCTATTAAATTTTTAAAATACATAGGTCCTGTTCACATTTCCAGTTATCTAGAAATTCCTTGCTTCGAACTCTTCCTCACCCCACCTTTCTATAAAATGTTTTATTGGAAGCTACATTTCTTTGTTCAAATAGTATTTTAAATGCAATCTCCACATCAAATGGACTAAAATAATCCCTATGGCTGTTCGATTTATGAAAGGATAACAACCGGATAAAGATATTGGGGAAAAATTCAATAGGTATTTCTCGAATATTGTGATACAGTCAAATGGAGATTCTGAATTTCGAAAAATTATGCGACGTGAAGTAAACGGTGTGTAAAGAGTATTAGTTATATTATACAGAGTTCTGTATGTAAGAGCTAATCATTTTATAAACTGCACTATGGATAAGATTTACTTTAATGATCCGAGCTTAAAAGTGGTCCGTGAAGTTCCAAATGAACAAATGTTCAATTTATGTAGTCTTTTAAGTTGGACTTCAATGCTCTTTAATCTAGAAAACGTCGATAAATTTCTCGAAAGCTAATCATTCCCTTAATTTGCAATCGGTATTGAATGCCGAAATCATTTCCTAGATACAATCTTAAATAACACATTTTATCTAAGATATAGTAAGTCAACACGAACTTATCCCCCAATAAACTGACAAAAGAAATGAAAAATAACTTTTATTCGATTATATGTTCCAAACTTACTAACACGGGTTTTGGTCGTTAAATATCTGCCATTTTAAAATTTTATCAATATAAAACTCAAATATACGACAATCTTATAATCCGTTATCTATTTATTCGGTTGGAATGTCTAGGCCAAGGCAGCATTCTAATCTTGACATTTTTACAAAAAAATATTCTCGAATGTGTTTGTTTTTCAAGTCCGCCTAATTATGGCAATGCATGAGCCGTCGTGATAGAGTTAATATAAACCCGATTTTTTAATAAAGCAAATTGTAATCTCTTCGAATGACACTAATCTCCAACGAAAATTACAAAATTCCATTTATTCATAACACCTTGGTGGATATAATGTTTAATGCTCAGTTTTAGTCCCTAGATGACACGGATTTCATAAATTCAGTAACATCATTGATTTTATGGTAGTATCTTAGTCATTGTCAAGTATTTCCAAAAACATTCAATAATTTAAATGAGTAATTTAAAACACCCTCACGATCATCTGTTTAGGAAATTTTTATTATAACATATTAATAAAAGTAATTCTGTACCTTTTAACAGTGGAGGAGCATTTGAAGGGGAGGAACAAAAACGAAAACGGTGGTGATTGTGGAATTCAGTAATAATTCCTGGGCATTAGAGGTATTACAATAAAAAAATCCCCGGATTTGAACCACAAATACAGCGTATATCTATTCCATTAAGATGATTGGTTACTTTGCATCTAGTTTCGCTTTCGCCGTCACTAATGGCGGCTCCCAGCACCGCGTGTTTTACAATTTAGTATTTTCTCCACAATATGGAGGAATCTAAGCGTGTTTTGTCTGTTCAAAGTCATGTAGTTCATGGTTATGTCGGAAATCGAAGTGCAATGTTTCCTTTGCAAGCATGTTCTACTGATTCCATTTCTTATCAATTTAAATTTAGCTTCATAACTTTGAAGTTGACAACATAAACTCCGTCCAGTTATCCTGCCACACACGTAGGCTTTCACAAGCATTTTTGTAAGTGTTTAGAATATACTTGTTGTACTGGACAAATTCTTTCCTCTGAGCATCTGGATACAATTTTTAAGTCACTAAAGCAGAATGGCTCTGCTAATTACGATGCTCTGCTGACAGGATACGTTGGCGATCCCAATTTCTTGCTTAAGTTGGCTGAAATAGCGCGAGATATTAAGTCAACTAACCCACATAGTAGATTTTGTAGGTTTCGTCTTTCAAACAGGCTCATTTTTAGATTGCGATCCTGTTATTGGTGACAACGGCAAAATCGTGAGATTTCTTTCTTTTCTTAATAATTTTTTATCTTAGTATGTCCCAGAGGAATTAATTCCTATCTATAAGGAGAAAATTTTAACGGTTGCTGACGTTCTTATGCCAAATCAGTTTGAAGCAGAGTAAGATTGTATTAATTTATACGTTGCATGTGAATACTTTCCAGACTTCTAACTGGGTGCAAAATAACCGATGAACACTCGGCTCTTAATTGTATTGATACTCTTCATTCCACTTATCGAATTCCTACGATCATATTTACCAGTACGGAATTGCCTTTCGTTGATGAACAAGGAAACCCACTTCTCGCTACTTATATAAGTCATCAACCAAAGTTAGTGGAAGAACGAAAGTGCAGACAATTTGACGGTGATTGTGCTCTAAAGGGTAAGGCTTAATCATACTCTCATTTCCCTTTATCCATTCAGCTCAACGAGTTCGAGCCCTCTTCCCTAAACTAAATGCAACGTTCTTTGGCACTGGGGATCTATTCAGCAGTCTTACCCTGATTTACTTTGAAAAACAAAATGGTCGATTTGATATGGCGGTGAGTTTTATTTTAAATGTCTTTACTATGTGTGATCATGAGTTTGATTGTCGAGATAATTCTTAAAGAATTATAAATTCGGTCTTGAAACTTGTAGGTATCTGGACTTGATTAGTCAAGGTTTGCATTGAATATTATGGTAGCGAATTATTATTAACAAATCTTTTAAAAATGGTTTGAAGTAATACGTTGTATTATTATTTAGTTTTATTGATGACGTTTCCACATCAAAAGATGGTACATGTCTCTAATTTTCTTATTATTAAGCAAACTCTACCGTTCTCAATTCGTTAACTCTATGTGTTGATTTCTCTGATAGTGTTAGTCTAGTTTATCTGTGCTCTTTTAGCAAGTAAACTTTGTAGGAGGAGTGATAAAGCAGAATGAACTTTAATGGAGTCTAAATATTGTAATTCCTACAGAGTGTGATAAGTAAGAGATGCTTTTTATTAGTGATATTTAGGTTCCTGTAATTGAAGTTATATCGTGTGTTGGTGATATAATGGCAACCCTCCTGTTTATTTATCATCGCATTCAATGGTTGGAAAATAACTAATTGAAAAAGCTAACATATTTGCGCTACACGTCCAATGGTGTGTGGCCAATCGCCCTGGTTAGTTCTAGTCAACGAGGGAGATGTTAGAATGTCTTCCTCGTAGGAGCAGCTCCGTGATACCTTTCATCTACCCAAATCAAATATCGTGAACACTTCTAATGGGCTCGGGTTGACGTGGCAGCCAATTAGGTATGTGTGCCAGGTAAGAGGTCAAGAGATCAATTCTGGTATCTTCTAACCTCATAGATATACTGCTAACTATCCTCTTCTAATCACGACTTATCGTCGGTATAGGAACAGGATAGGTGGAATAGATGAATGAAGCAAACCTGGGGGACGTTGGAAGCATGGGCGTAGGGTGCTTGTGAGTGCATTGGGAGAGACCTTGAGGTGAGGTAAGACCTCGAATATGTAGCGTTGAAGGTTGCTTATAGAGATAGAGGAATATGAAGAAAATACACTTTAAAGTCTGGGCATTTCCGGAAATGACTAAATTCATAATAAAGATCCAGGTACCAGGGAGAACTGAAAAGGTAAATTATGGCTAGGGTTAATTAATCAAAATGCCGAGGAAGTCTTTAATTTGAAGGAACTTTCGCGGCTAAAATAATCATCGATGTCGATTATCGTCTCTAAAAGTGTAACTCCACACTCTAAGGAAATTCGTGAGAAATCAGTTAGGTCGTTGTGATTACCAATAACATACGTGAATGCTCGGAAAGGAAAGTAGTAATTTTCAAAATGAACCGGTAACTGTTCCTCGCACATAAATATCAACGAGATCTTATACCCAATTTTCAGTCGCTTTAAGTCTTATAAAAAGTAATCGTCGCTGAACCGTCGCTTATTAGTTTCATCCTCAAAATTACTTTATCAAATGATCTGAAGGGTGAATGTCTATATATTTCTAGAATTGCTCTTTAATCGCATTCTCTATGACAGTACTTCGCTTTCTCGTCCCCACAGCCTCAGTGGTGAATTTTATGTCCCTATGACGCAAAACCCCTATGTCATATCTAAACGTTTCTAACGGTTCCTCCCTTTCTATAATGGCCTTGTTTCACTTAAAAGCACATCTATGCTCATGTTCTCGTGTGGCCTTACTCAAGTGGCTCATAAAACTGTCTTTGTTTTTTCAATCATTTCAGTTACCGGCACTTATGCTTCCCTCCCATCTCCTCTCTTACTCGATTCAATTTTCGTTGTGGCTTCCCTGAATACGTTTTGATCTAGTCAGCTCTTGGTGTTCTGTTCCACAATTGATGTTTATTCTTGCTCAAACAGCTACGAGTTGGTGACTGTTGTTGTTGTTGTTGCTAGTTGTTAGCTGCTAGTCGTTAGTTGTTAACTTATCTGCAACGGATCCTTTGGTTTGGAAAAAGAGTGTATTCGAGCCCGAGAGATGAATTTATAAAATCCTCATGAAATCGAAATATTTCTCAAAGTACAAAAATTTTATCGTGTTAACTGTGGAAGCAACTGAAACTATTTAACAGAAAGTCCAACAATGATAAAGGAAGAAGGATCAAAAGATTTTGAGAGCAAAATCAGGGTATCCATGAGTCTTATTTCATTTGATTTTTGGATTGGGGTTGTACAATATTTACTAATTGCATTATTCAGCTTCCGAAATTCAAATGCCGTGACTCGTCCCTTGGATTGCAGCAAATACTTGTCTGCGATGTTCAGTGCTTATTGACCTATTTTTTAATCTAAGTCTTGCCACTTCAATTCATTTGTGTTCTGATGGTTAAGAAAGCAGATGACCTTACATAACATTCAGCAGCTTACAGTTAAAAAAAGCAGAGATGAGATGGTAGAGTTCCATAAGCTGTGTTCACTCATTATAAGTTCTAATGTATATATTTATGAGTAAATGGACATAATTTTCCGTTTGCACAATAAGAGGTTATAAGAAATATGCTGGTGGCGGTGATGGCTAAATACACAAATTATGGTCAGTAGAGTGTAAATTTCTCGTCAGTGCCGGTACTGTGGTATCGAGTATAAGTATTTGGTAATATGATAAAACCCCTTTTAAACGCTGCTATTTAAGTATAATTGACTTCCCTCTGTCGTTAAACTTATCGCATATATCTGTCTAAACCGTTGGAATTAGGACTCTCATATAGTCGAATCAAGACTTGCTTTCTCTGGGGTTTTCTGGAATTGTTGTACTTAGTTTCTAGTGAGTTACACTTACCCTATTGAGCATGAGATGTTTTCTGTGAAAGACTTGTTAAATACATCAGTTTGTGTCTATCCAAATAAATTTAACTCAAGTGCTCGAATAATTTCCTTTCTTAGTTTAGACTATACTCTATGTATATGGTTGAGACTAAGGGATGGCGTAGTAGCACTAATTACGACAGACTAAGTATTATCTAGTAGAACTGATATTAGGCTAACAGAGTGCGATATCCTCTCCCGAATGAGAAAATCTAAAGTTAAGTATTAAACTATTGGTATTGATAGAAAGAAGAAGAAAGATGTAGCCAGAGTAAAGGAAGGCGTCAGTATTGAGTGAAAATAACCTGCCTGGTGAGAAACCGGCGAAATAGCCTATGATAAGGTGATTGACAGGTTTGCGTTCTTTGCGTATAAGCCACTGACAATTAGGGTGAAGTCGGTGACTAAGTAGACCAATGAGTCGGAGTAATGTAATTCCAGGATTCTTCAATTTTCGTTTATGGCGAGTGTTTAATACTATTTCTTAACTGATTTTTTAGAAAGTGCTTTATAAAATCCAATGTACGATACAGGCTATTCTTAGGAGAACCTTGGAACATGCAAAACGACTCGAATCGGGTATGTCATACAAATCCAGTGTTCCGAAAAGTTCACCTTTTAGTATCTTAATATTCAAGTCACAAAAGTATTAATTAACCCTTAAATTTGATTTGTTAGATCCAACCAATACGATGGAGAAAGTGGATCGGTTTGAGTTGAGACTCATTCAGAGTGCATGTGATATTCTCAATCCTCCGGAACTCCCTTCCGTTCAGGTTGCCTCCATTTAACTGCTGCCAACCGGGATCTCTCCCTAACCTATAGGAAGTCTTAAACGGACTCCTTCCATAATTTAGTTTATTTTGTCTGAAATAAAATTGTTATGTAGTTAATGAGTGTTTTATTTTAATTATTGGGATAAACTGTACCTCTAATGAGCGTTGCTTAACACTGTGGTGATCTCAATTCCCCTCAGCTACGTCTGAAACCACTTCCATCTTTATTTCACTTTGCTCTTTGTCCTCGAAACTATATAAGACCTCTTTTGTACTAAACACAGACCAAAAAACAGTTACTGGCTCCTGCGCTTCTTTTTTCTCTCCCATTACTCACTATCTTACTCTCGAATCTTCGTCGTGGTTTGCCTAATACATCTTCGGTTTGTACAATTCTTGTGCTCTACTTCGAGAACCGTTAATTGTTGTCAACTGTCAGCTCTAGTGGCTACGCTTACAAATTTGTGACTAACTGTGAGGATTCACCCATTCGATTAACAACAGGTGCTACTTCTACAAGTCAATAATACAGCAGAGGTGAGTGCTTAAAACCCACTATGCACTGTAGACTGTGTCCAAATGGACAAAATATTCCATTTGGCTTTGACAGTTTTGGAGGTTTAAACAAACACTGGATTTGCCCATTTCTGCTAACTGGACGTCAGATTTTTTTCGGTTAATGGGTCATCCTAACTTATTGAATACCAAATGTCGTCCCTCTGCTGACGGGTTTAACATTCCAATTTGACTCCAAAACATAGGGCATTAAGTTTTCATTTATTATCTACGACAAGACAAAACTTGAGACTTCATGAAGAGAAAGTAAATGAACACAGGATCAAATGTTATGTGTTTAAGCCCTATCTATGAGGAGTTTGTAGAGTTTTATCGGTTTAACACTGCTTTATATGCAATCTAAATGAGTTACGTAATCGCACTTTAACCATAATGTTTAAGGTGAAACCTCTCTGGGGTAGGAGGGACCGAATTGTCACAATTTGGAGTCACCAAATTGTAGGAACTAATGAACTAGATCTTGATTGTAGGAGGTAACAACAGTTTTAGAGCAGAACAGCAGGAGCTGACTAGGCCAAAATGTGTTTAAAAATCAAGCAAATAGGAGGGAGATGGGGATAATAGATTGGAAGGAAGCCTGGGGGTCGGCAGCAGGTGAGTGCGTGCGTGTATGTATAGGTGGAAATGCAAAGACAATTTATCGAGTCACTTGGACAAAGACGCGTGTGCGAACATAAGTGCAGTTTGCTTTTAATGAAACGGGGCGGTTATAAGATGGGTGGGGGAGGAAGCCACACACGTTATGATAATGGCAGGTGGGGGTTTTTAATCATGGAGCAAAGACATTATTGTGGCGTCGTGACCAAACGTTCCGCCCTTCAGAAGGCTGTGGTAATTAGATGAAGGAGACCGAAGCCTGCGTATGACAGCATGATAAAGTATAATAAGGGTGGTAAACACAAAAGTGGGTTGAAACAGAGAACGCAGGTTGGTTAATAAAAATGTCCCAACTTACAAGAAATCAATGGAAAATTTAGACGAAATATCTATTCCTAAAAGATGTACGAGGACATTTAGTCACTCAATTATACGTTAGGTAATTAAAGGCAATTTATTTGCTGTTATAGAAAAAGAATTAGGATAAAAGCATTTACTGATGAAGAAAGTTTTATGTTGTTACCGAGATCATTTAAGGTTTTTTAACAAAGTCCGTGCTCATGCCAACATCTATTTGAGTTGGATCGAACAATACGTTTCAGTCATCATAAAATAGAAAAAAAAATTATAAAAAGTGATATTTTTATTTCGCACCTGTACAGAGTAATTAAACAAAATGTGGGCGCTTATTCATCATTCCAGTTAATCGCAAATATAATTGACTAGATTTATTCATTAACAAATGGTGTCATGAAAATAAATGTTAAATCAGGAATACTACAGTTTTTAAAGATTATATCTCTAATTTGAATTTTCGTTATTAATGTAACAATCTTCAGCATATTGGGGTAATACCTCCTGTGATGATATAATAATCAATATTTAACGCTAACTCAGTATTTATTAAATGCAGCAGCTCAAAAAAGGCAATACAATCCATAACTTAATTTAATTTTCTCAAGGAAATTTTTTAAACGAACCTGAAACCTAAGAAGTGAACAAATCAAGTGGATATATTTATTAATACTTTGATATCGACATCGTGGACTTGATTGTGGTGAATATTTGCGAAACTTATGCAAATGTCCGATATTTAAATTTCCTTAAGTGGAATTTTAGATTCACATTGATAATCTAAATGTAAAGAAAAAAATCCCCAGTTGACTATTTTTTGGTGATTTTTATTTATTTTAAAAGTAGAATTGAAAAATAAATATCACTGATAATATTCAAGCGTAAGATTAACTTTGCCACTCTAACTATATGTCGATTAGGATATAAAAATTACTCATGTGATAATAAAATATGAAAGTAATAAAATTACATTTCAAAGCAAGAAGAATTTTGAAAAATGGGAGTTGCCTTGTGTTAATTAAAAGGTTAAAAATAGAATAGAAATTTATTTCGGGATAACAAAAAATTACTGGGCATTTTAATGTTCTGCAAGATCAAAAAACGAATTCGTTTGAATCGCAAAAGCCTTAAATATAAGAAAAGTTAATTATCTGACAGGATGTTTATTCGTATGGCCAATGCATAATCTTACTGGATGTCTTCGCCTTGGTCTCTAAACGGGATGGAAGCACACATTTTAAATGAGAATAATTTATGTTTAAAGAATACGAAATAGTTCGCTTATTGAAGAACACACTAATATATGTATGATATTGTAACAAAAGTTGTCAATAGTAAAGCATTTGAAGTATCTGTCGCAAAAGACAAATTTAAAAAGTTTAAGAACCATTTATCAGGCATTTTTATTCCACCAGATTGATATTAATAACTCCTTATGAATTTATAATGCCTATTCTTAATTTAATAATAGTATGGAAGATGGACAAGTATTTGACACAAGTATTTTAAAGCTAAATTCAACCGCAAAATATCTTGTGGATCGACATATACACATTACTGTTTATAAAATTTTATAAATGCTGTTATTTTATATTTCTTTTATTATTAAAAGCTTGTTGGAGTTAGATAACAACTAACGGATTGCAGCTAACAAATAACGACAGCAATAACGGTCACCAATTCGTAGCTATTTGAGTAAGAGCTAACAACAATTGTGAAGCAGAACACCAAGAGTTGAATAGGCCACAAGGAAGCCACAACTAGTTTGAAACGAGTGACGGAGAGAGAAATAGAGAGGGGAACGTGCTGAGGAAGGGAGAAGGTGTGAGCAGGAAACATAGGAATCGGTAACTGACAGGTGTGCGTTGTTGTTGAGTGGAAAACAAAGATAATTTTATATTGGTCACTTGGATAAGGATGCGTGAGAACATGAGCGAAAATGTGCTTTTAGGTGAAACGAAGCGGTTATAGAAAAAGGGGGAAAATCGACACAGCAGACAGGGGTCATGCGCCGTAGGGACATTAAGGACGCCACTAAAACTTCGTGGGCGAAAAACCAAGGTAGTGCTGTGGAAAATGCGAATAAAAGGTAATTATGGAAATGCACAGTGAGTTGTCCTTCAAGCTGCTGCCCTTTAAATCATAAACACATAATATAATTCTGTCAATAATTTATTGAATTATGTTATTTCATTTTTTTGTAAATTTAAAAAAAATTTGTAAATCCAATTTTACACACTTATTTTTTTGGTAAGTGAACTTTTTTATTAATTATAAAATTTCACTAAGCATTCCAATAAAATTAAACTGTTTTACAAGCTCGCAATGGAAGTGATCCAAGGAACATTCGAATAAAATCAGGAGAGCAGTAAAACTATAGAATGTTTTGAAAGGTTTTTTAAATATATCCTTTGCCTAATAGACAATCCTTAACGTGAAAAATAAGAAGATTAAATTGTTCTATTTACACTTTCGCGAATATTGCGATCTAAATACAGCTGGTGTCAAAACATTATGCATTTAAAAGGACTTAAAATTGAATACGCAGATTAATAATTTATACATTTAGGTCATATACATTAGTTTTATTTAAGCAGGGCTAACTAACACTCTTCAAGTTCTTCTTAAGAGAGACCTACGGAGTTCTGTCATTTTAAATGCATCTCAGCAATTCTTCGATAACCGAAAACAAAAGTATATATGAGTAGACTGACTTACTTATCGTTCCCATTCAAAAATTAATGTCTCTAAATATGAAATCCCCCAGTTTTCAATGGGCTAAATCCTAAATTTAACAATTTTTTAATTGGAAAATAGTTCAACCAACCTTATATTATTAAATTGAAGCAGACAGAGCAAAAATTAGAAAGAAATTATATGTTTGTCCCAACACTATTCTTTAATACAACTTAATTCTTTTAAATTTCCTCGCCCGATTATATTGCTCTGATCAGTAAGATGATTTCTCTTGATCAGGCATTGTATTTTAGTCATGATATGGATATTAATGCATCTCCGAACGCTGAAATTTTATAAGCGGTTATGATTTTAACTATCATGCATGGGATTTATGTCCTGAAATGTTTTCGATAATAATTTCATGATTTTAGTTCTAATGGTTAAATATGTTAGCAAATTTGATCGAAACATTATTTACAGTAGTTTTCAAGAAAAACATGCTCTTACATTTCTAATCTTATGAAATCATTTTAGAACGATATTTTGCGGTGTTTCTTATTAAGAAATCTTAATTACTTTACTTTTTTCATGTAATATTCAAACTTAATATACCTGGGCACATTTAATCATAAACACTTTTATGACACGTTTAACTACAAATAAATATTTAGTAAATGTCCTATGTTACACTTACTGCTTTTTTGGTTTAATTCTAGATTTTAAGTTAGATAGTGAAAATGCACTTCATCAACTTAAAGTTTAAAATTTTGCTCCTCAGCTGATATTAAATCCGGTAAAATTCTACAATAAAATATACATATCATTCCTCTTGCAAAATAAACTGACAAAATGTTGGAGTTCTGATCGCGCGATCGAGCACATGTAGTAAATGTCTTATTGACCATTTTAAGGATGATGAAAGTCAGCTGAGCGGAATCATAATAATATGCACTTAAGTTCAATAACTGTTTAAATATTACTCAAATATCTTTTAAGTGTCTCAACTCTTCCACGGATCACTGTTCATTAGATACTGAACAAGGCAAGGATTCAGTTCTGATAAAAAATATAACATGTAGAACGTTCAGTTATGCCAGTAATGGAGACCTCTGTCAATGCATTACTTTTACTTTCAACATCCCTATGTGTAGAGGATTTATATTCTAACAAAATCATTTGATTATTTGTTATTGAAACTATAAAGCAATAATGCATCCCATCATTATGTAAATACAAACTAAGTAAATTAAATTAAATCATGGTTTAAAATAAATTCGAAATTTTGCCAAATTAAAATACTCATAAAATCTCTACCAATCCATTCACTCCACTATTAGAAGAGAACATTTTAAAATTGTTGGGTTTTAAAATCCTTGATCTGGTGTGCTATTTTAATTTACCCTCTTAGTAGAATCTTTTATGTTTATTTGTAATAGAGTTTTTAATTTTATCAAATTTCTCATAAATTTGCTCATTCCGATAACGGCGTATTTATTTAGCCCTGATTATCTTTTAGTCTCGGGTAGCTGGAGTGGAATCAAATATGTTAAATATCAACCACTTAATGAGTTTTGGGAAGAAAACATCTTTACTTATCATTAAGCACAAATTTTATGGTTATGAAATTGCAAATAGTAATTAAGAAATTCATGAATGTCAGAATATATTTCGGACAAATTGAATTTATTTCTAGCAAATTTGTTTTAAATTTAGCACTAGATAATAAAAACACATGATATCGGTAAGTTTAAATTTTATCATAGTTTCTTAAATATATTCAATGAAATCCAATAATAATTTAATCTTACAATTGAGCTTATTTTAAATAATTTTTTTACTTAAGGAGTTACGTCGTAATCGATTTGATAATTAATACTTTTAAAATAAGCAATGAAATTATGGAGAACAATAGTTAATAAGGGCGGACTAGCCCATGACAATTCAAAAATGGTTAAATATATTAATCAAAAATGACCAAGTAGGAATATTTTTGGTATGATATTGAATATTCAGTAATGTGTCTTTCTTCGTAAAACTCGAAGTCTGTTCATAATGTACAATAACTCGTGATTGATTACCTGCATTTTGGTTACTTGAATAATTTCGGAATTAAAAATGAGATCTTTAATAAGTTTATTATGAACCTTTTTGATTACTCTTAGCATGCATAATAAAACAATAGTTTTTGTGGCAATAAAAATGTGGAAAATAGGTTTTATCGATAATGAAAATAAATAATATTCCATTGTAAAATCTACAGATCCATTAATAGCCCAGCGCATATTGTCTAAATCGTCTTACAAAGTACTGTTATTACACTTCAGCTTTTACAATACTTTATTCAGATAGCACTGATTTGATAATTTCATGTTACTAATATCCACATTTATGCTAGTAAACGCTATCAATTTCTTCAAGTCCTAATTGAAATCTGCTATTGCTAGCCGATCTCTGTCAACACCTGACAATTAGAGATGATTGACTGGCGATAAAATCTTCACTACAGTGTGCACAGGCGAACCCGTTGTGTGTTTGCGTTTCCGCACCAAAACGGGTGCCAATTATCACGCCGAAGCATCAACGAAGATGAGATACAACTGACGTCTGACGAAGAAATGTTTTGTATATAAGCCTAATTTACTTATTAATAAATTGGGGTGGCTTGTCTGCTACCTTCGAACTGATCAACGACATGAGCGGCTTGACTTACTCTACCTATTCGATCAATGTGACTTCAGTAGATCTAACGTTATTACAAAATCCATTATGATTTTGACATATTTCGGACTCATAAGAAGTAAGAAATTAACAAAATGAGTAACGTTAAAAAATTTAACAGTTCCATTTCAATTCAGTTAATCTGTAAGGTTGTAATCGTTGATAATCTTGTTCAAATTCTTGTTAAAACTGTGATTTTTGGTTACACTGCTCTAGGTAGTCTATTTGAATCGTTTTCATTTACAATTATAGCATTTTAATTTTTTTCTGCATTGTTATTCATTGCTGTTCAACTTCATAAATTATATTTGATAGTGGACTGCAAGTTCGTATCTTGGATTTAATAAAACAATGAGATCCTATTCTGGACAACATGTGTTGGGGCGACTCATTTTTATTTTTTAGTAAATTACCACAATATAATACGATATATGCAATTTTTAATTCAACATGAATGAAAATAAGTTTAAGATATTGGTTTCCCAATTGTCCTCTTTTACAAAAATCAAAGGTAAATTGGGTCGAGAGTTTTCTAACACATCAACACCATTTTAACTAGTAAAAATTTTAAAATTTCCGCAAAAGAAAACGGGAGTGATTAATCCTTTGTGGATATTTGCTTGATTTATTATTATGGAAAATCACAATTGGAAAGTGCTGCATACAAGAAAGCAATATTTTCCCCAAAATAATTCTCATACGTAAGGTTCTTCATTTCGCACAGTTTAATTCCCTTTTTATTCGGACAAATTTATTTACTTTATGGTTTTAAATGAGGCATAATATAAATTGATTTATCGATAAAAAACGTGCATCTCATGTTGATATGGTGGTTTGGGTCGTTCCGTATTGTGGTGCCGTCGTGTTGTATTTTCAAATAGCGCAATTTCTTAGGAAATCGAAGAGTCGGCGGAGGTATCCTATAAGGAAGAACAGGTTTTAACAGAAAATTTAAAAGTTTCACTTTGAATTGGTTGATAAATCCCAAATAAGTTCATTTAGTGGTTTAACGGTGAACTATTGCTGAATTGTTAAATCATATGAAATGTGCGCATTGTTTCGAAAATCATTTTGTAATTATGTAAAACATTTCATTTAAACTGTATACAATCTAAAATATTACTATATTTTTACTTTTAAAATGATTCCTTATTACAAAAAAATAAATGTTCAAGTTATTATGCAATGTAGCGATGCTTCTTTTGATTATTTAAACAATTATTCATTGCTTTTCCCATTCAATTACATAGTTTATTCTGATAATTCATTATACAAATTTTACCTCGTCAAACTTTAAAATAAAGTACTTGTGGCTCGTAAAATATCATATAAATGATCCAATTACCAGGCACACCCACCTCGAATTGTGAAACTCGTAGATTTGATTATTTATTCACATATTCAGAGTATTAGGATGAAGTTGAAAGTTTTGTTTTCCCAGTAAAAGGGAAAAATATGGTAAATTGTTGGAACGAAAGCAAATTTAAAGAGAGAAATGAAATATTAATACTCTTTAAAAATTCACCTACTCGATGAAACCAAGTAAAAGATTTTCTATTTTTTACATTTTTAAATAATCGCAACGGATAGCTGTACATTGCAATCATTAGAATTTTGTAAATTTGAACGAGACACACATATGCTGAAGATGTTGCTTTAAAAAGGCCGTATATGTACCATCAAATTCATACGATGTTTCGCTTAAATAAAACTTATTAGATAGGAATTTTGAAACGTGCGGCGAACGCAAATCTACTTTTAAGGGAGATTTCATGTCCAACATAAGCAAAATAAAGAAAAAAGTTATTGAATAACTGCTATATTCTAGTTCCGTTGAGTAGAAATTTCGTTGAGAAATTAAGCTATAAACTTTTGTATAAATGAAAACATCTCATATTTGACTGGTTCAATTTGCATTAAATTTTTTACAGAAATTGGTAATCGCGTATATCATTTGTTAAAAATACTATGATACAAATTAAACAAAATATAAATTGGATCGCCATCAGGTAAAATTGCTAATTAAAGTCTATCGCATGCAAATTTCTAAGCTATTGAGAGCTATTTCTTAAGCTTATTAAAGAACACCTCTTTCGCTTATATAGGAACATATTTTAATCTCCGATATATAAACAAAATAAATTAGAACAGTTGAGGAGTATGTGTGGTTTTGTTAAAATTATATTACGTTTCTCTTCGACATCCGGGAGTTATTTACTTGTTCATTATAATGTTTATGATCTTTAAATTTGCAATACCACTTTTCTATTTTTTTTACTTTCACCTTTCAGTTAACATTTGATATATATAAATGATAAAATAAAATTTAAGCGAAAATTTTATGTGATATCTAAAATCAAATCCAAACGGTTCCCCGGTTCTTTTAATCTTCGTTATTT
Source organism: Hymenolepis diminuta (assembly GCA_900708905.1). Taxonomy (NCBI): domain Eukaryota; kingdom Metazoa; phylum Platyhelminthes; class Cestoda; order Cyclophyllidea; family Hymenolepididae; genus Hymenolepis; species Hymenolepis diminuta. The sequence continues at coordinate 1,086,971 of CAADRB010000059.1, read as the reverse complement.
AACTGAACTATTATCACATATTCCAAATCCAGTCTTGGTCTAGTAACTGTCAACGAGACATGTTAGTTGCAATTCATATCACAAGTTCAAAGAGGTTCTAACTCTAGAAAATAATTTAAATAAAAATTAGATAGAGGTTGGTTGCGTCTTTCCCTATGGCTCTATCTAGCTGTATAATTATAGTAGGCATCGTTATATAATCAGATCATATGCGTGTTTTCATATGTGGTTAAACGAAATTGGCGTTCAATTAGATGAAAGTTGCGCAATGATCAACGTGAATGTCCGTTAAGTTAGACGCCTTCATATCGGTGCCTTCGGAGCACATTCAGTGGTATAAGTGGGTAATTGTCACAAGTATTCTGGAAATTTTTCTTCTACCCAAGTCAAGTGCTTCTGGTAAACTAGACAACCTCTAGATGATTTCCAAAAATGAAGCATTTATCACCACAATTAGTGCGGTTATTGCTCAGCGAAAGGATGGTAGTGGCATTTGAAAAATTATTGACAGTGGGTTTTATATAATTCGGGTGAAGAGTGCAAATATAAGAGGGTATCGTAAGCAGTTATATCATACAATATCGCTAGCCTTGAATTTCTTAATATTAAGTCCAAATTATTCTTAAAAATGTATAACTAACATAAAATTTCTTTAAAATAATATTTTCAAATTATCCGGAGTGAATATTTGGGGTTTGGGTGAAGATTGCGATCTGATCTGTTCCATTTATTATTTTTTCATGTAGATTAATATGTGGAATGTATGATTTTTTAATAAATTTTGACGAAATTCAAATTTAAATATCCCCATTTCATATTTTAGAGAATGCGAAATTGGTAACTTTCTTTAGTTCAAATAATACTTTTATGAATTTAATTATCCTCTTTCATAAAAATGAATAATTATTGAGATATTTGTATTGTAAATCCGAAGGGACGAATTATGCAGAACCTCAGAGCTGTTAATTCCTTCGCGAAACCTCATTGCTCGAACATTTTAGCCATTCCTTTTACATTTGCCCCAAATTAACTGCAAGCATTTGCAAGCATTTGTGATTCAGTCATATCGAATGCATCGAGACTGATTGTGTTCATAAAAAATCATCCATTTCTTAAAATATTAAAAGCTTCATGATGCACCCAAGAAAAAGTTTTGTTTCATCATTTTGAATAAAATTTATTGCTTTTTCCGAGTATAAGCTTCTCCTTTCTATAGAGTAAAAAAGGAGGTGGATAGCTGACGGGTAGGTCCATAAATAAGGGGAAAATGGTTCAAAAATTCGTCGTTTAACATTAATTAAAGGTAAAAATGCAGAATAAAGGAGGAGGAGAATTTGATTATTCGCAATAAAATAGGATTAAGTGTGTCTTCCGAACTATTTTCGTTATGCTGTTCCATTCTTGATTAGGAGATTTTCGGTCGGTCTATTATAAACATGCATAACGATGAGTAAAAAATATATAAATGACCATTTTTAGGCGAAAAAAACACTAGCAGCTGCTATATTTAAAATTGCGTGGTGTTCACTTCAATAAAAATAACGTCTCATAAAATAAAGGCGACATGAAATATTTGAATATATTATAATTAATATTTACATAGAATGACAATTACGAATAGATGTTTCAGATAAATATGCCTAAAGTAAGCCGTCGTTTAATTATTGCATTACAAGTAATGGACTAAATAGTGTCTTTTGTATTTTAAGAATGAAAATGCAATATATTGGATAGCGCCAATTTTATTTGGAGGTATTGTTAATTCAGAAAATGACTGTAATACAGCAGAGCAAAAGTATAAATGAATAAATTATATTTAATAGAACTGCATTATACAACTAATTACCATACCCTCAGAAATGAATATGTGTGAGAAAGTAGCATCAAGATTCAAGTAGATCAGACACTTGTACTTAATTGTATTGTGTATCTCCTCACTAAAAAATTCCAATTCTATTTAGGCTACTTACAGCTGCAACAAATATTTGTTCATTCCGGGAGATTTGATTTTTCAGTCAAAATTAGTTGAATAACCGCAATTGTCTATGAAAGTCGTGTGAAAAATGGTTCTATACCTTTGTCTTCATATTTATTAAAATTATCACGAAATGTAAGTGTTGGATAAAAAAATGAATAATTTGTATCCAAGGAAAATTTTGGAGTAAAGCCTACCATTAAGGCAATTACATATTATTATTGATTTCAGGGGTTCATGTCAACTTCAGTGCGCTAATAAGGTTATAACATTGACGAGCAATTATTGATTACTGCCTCTGACGATCTTAGAATCCTCAAAACACAAAAGGTCTTTGGTTTCTCAACGATTAGTAGATTACTCAAATCCGTAAAAATGTTTGAGAGCTCATATGCAAAATCAATGGCTTTTTCTGGTCTCCTGGTGTTTCTAACATTGTTTCTTCAAATTCCTCTAAAAAATTCTCTCCTAAGGTGCTTCATACTGCAACTCTAGTTCAGATTGCCAATGATGACGTATAGTTTACCCATCAGTCAGAAATAGAGTAAATGTAACAGGTTTTAAGTACTCTATGAAATCTTTCGTGTCTAAATTCTTTCCAACACGACTTTTCTTCCAGCCTACCATGCCCAAACAATAGCCAGTCTCGTCATTCTGTCTGCTTAATTGTTACACAAATCAAATATACTGTCTAATGGGGCATAAAGAAATTTACTGTACATCTGTCTACTCCAGAAGTCATACATCGTCCGCCAGATTACTTTGGTTAATGTGAACACATTCGAGTTAAATCCATTCTCGTTTATCATTTTGAGCGAGTGGCACCGGTGAATGATAAATCCAAGCGACTTGAAAAGATCAATCTTGTTAAACCTGTTTCTCAATCCATGCGAAAAGTAGCATGAGTGCTTGCACAAAAAGCGGGCGAAATAGCACTTCTTTATCATCAGGATCCTATGTGCTTCCACATTGACCTTAGTCTTGCTGGACCTATCCGAGGAATCTCTTATCTAATCATGGTCCATTCATATTCAGAATGGCCTGAGGTTATAATCATTAAGTCTGTCACAACCGGTAACGTCATTAACAGCCTCCGCCGAGAATTTGTCGGGACATACCAAAGGTAATGGTGTCCAGAAATGTCACCTGTTCTCTTTTGGTCAGTTTCGTCGTGGTCTAAATATCACCTTTTTGCACCCTCCTCCTAAGCACAATAATCTGGACGAGCCGTCCGTTAACAATGTAGAGAGGCAACTTCTCGTGTCACGGGTGTTAGGGACAATGAAAGAAATTATTAATTCTTAACAGTTAAGGTACAGGACGACGTCTCACGTCGCAAAGCAGAGTGCGCAATCGCAAACATCTCATTTCTCGGTTGAAATCAAAAAAGAATACAATGGAGGGCTTTCTGGACGCGTGTGACCTCTCTCCGCCTCAGAATCCCACAAGTTAGGAGACTCAACTCACCCATCGGTCCAATGATTACATAGTACACTTCAGAAGACCTACAAAATGATTCAAGGTGGATCCAAGAATCAAAATTATAAACAATTTTGGCCGGGAGATGTTGGATAAAGTGAATACTTTTCATCCCAAAAAATGAATGAGCAATTTTTTCAAGGAGTTGTGGCCAAGTTGGAGGGCTAATGAAGTTACAACAGTAAGAGGTTAGGTTAAAAAGAATTTACTTGTTTAAATTTCATTTCTTAAATTGAGCATTATTTGACACTGTTAATTGTAATACCACCTTTTAATTATGATGACATCAATTTTTTCCGTAACTTATACTGGATACCTCAACCATTCTCTTTTAGATAAATGTCCTGGAACAGTCATCAGCATGATATTAATGTGATTATTTTAAGGGAACCTAGAAGAATTACTGTTGTAACACTATGCGATCCTTCATCGAAGGCGCATCCTACACTTTTTGCGTTTATAATAAGAAAATAAATTTACTAATTTTACATACTTTTAATGCGGCAAGGTTGGCTATGTCGAGTAAATAGATGACTAAGGTTTCAATCTATAATTCACGCTTCTTAAGTTAAAGACTGTAGCTAAATTCTTGGAAGTGTAGACTGAGAATAAATGTTGGCTTGAATCCAATTTTCAAGCTAATGAAATGAAATCGCAAAATGAGGTCGTCAAAATATTTGTTTATAAGATGATATTTATATCAAAATTAAACTACTGTAACTTATCTGCCTCTATTTCATGTTAAATGACTCTTAATAAATATTATAAATTGACGAACCTTGGCATCCACATATCGCGATTAGTAACAGAACATTTTTCACAGGGGTTATCGAGAGGAGTGAAATTTCAACAGAATGGTCTGAGATCAAAAGTTTTAATGGGTACCCAATCTTCAAAGTTATGTCTTGTGATGATTTAACTATCAAGTGTTCTATGTTGTTCCATCATGACATTTTATCGCGGTGGATGAAATATATTTTGAAAAATGTGAGCATTTGTGGAAGATAAATAAATTTCCCGCAAAGTGGGCACACTCTTATTCAAAATAATCCATCCTAAACATTTTATTTTCCTGAAATTGTTACTGTTCTCTGTCATTGGAAAATGAATGTTTTAAAACTATTAAATATTTTTTTTCTTAACGATGCTAACAACTAATTTTATGTTTTTCTTTCCTTTTGTAATGAAAATGACGTTTTGTTGCTGAATTGTTTATTCGAACCACTGAACCACATTTTGCGATAATTGATATGTAAAGCATCGGATTCCTAAAAATTTGTTTGTTCCTCTATCCTCTAATGCTTTTTTGTAGAAATTTTGGGATTGTTAGCTGGAGTTACATAATTTTCAATGCTGTGTGTTTTAAATTAAAAACATAATTTACAACAACACAAGCTTATTTTCATTTTGCATCATGAAAAAGCAGCTGAAATTCAATAAGGAAAAGGAGGAAGGGTTGCAACGTTGTAGTAAATAAAGTAATTATATTAAAGCAATTTTGTTCAGTTGCAAGTACATACTTAATGGTTAGGTCACTTCTTCATCGAGAAATCTGTGCTTTATTCCTGAGTCTCTTACGAATTTGCGCCCACAATTCCAGTGCTTACTGACTGATTGATTAATTAGATTAATCAATCTTTCCACTTCAACTCATTTTTCTTTCAAAGACTGGGAAGGCAGGATGCTAAGCGTATATGGTTTTAACATGTTCTGATAATTTCACAGTCAAATGAAGCAGCTAAATGAAACATTGGATATTTTTCTGTTTTAGATCAGATTAAAATTCATTAAATTCTCTTTATTGCAGCGTCATAATATTTAAATTATCATGATTTGATAGACTCATCTAGTTGGATTGACTCTATTCTAAATAAATGTATTTGAAATAACCTTGATAGCTTTAGCACTACTTGATGCTAAATATACATAATTAATGAAATTATTTTTTATAAGCAGGGGAAAACATACCGCGGTGAAGTAGTTTAAGTTGGTGATTTAATATCGATTTATATACATGTCGCCTCTTACCATTACGCCATACAACCCCTTATCTAACCATGTATACAGTTACTTTCCCATGTTAGATATTGGTCAAATCAAGAATATTTTCATCTTATTGGCTGCAATTAATGCACTCCATTCTCTATACAAGGAAGTGTGTGGTGTGTTTAACTGTCTGGGTGAAGCGTCATTAATACATTCAAATGACCTGTATGTGATTCCCTTATTCAAATCATTCTCTGTGTTATGGCATTCTTGAGATGTTTTACTTATTCTGTTGGTAATATGAATCCCAATACTAACACTTAGTGTCGTTCAGCGGGGTAGTTTAAAATACAACACACGAAATTTCATTTAATTTCGACTTATAAATATGCATTTGCATTTTCCACTAAAGCATTTATGGCGGACTCCAAACTTTTTAGAGCAATTAATGTTTTCATATCGGAGCAAAAGAATATGTACTATTGTCTCTGGTACAATTTTTTTCTTTTTGTTAAGGCTGATTCATTCTAATAGCAATCCTCTAAATAGTTCAAATTGAGTGCAAAAGACTCTTGAAACAGTTTTCAAAAATGACATTTCAGGAACGAAATAGTAATGTCTTATTTTCAGTAAATAGAATGCTAAGAATTAGCTACTTTGTGATATTTGCTTCTGGTAGACGTATATAAAGATTTCATAGGCAGGTCAACCTGGATAGGAGATCGATACTTTCAGTATACACCCAGAAATATGGACGGCAAAATCAGGCTAATGTGTACATTCTATGTAAATATAGATACTTCAACTTTACATCACCTCCACTTCGGCGCTCTCTCTTCTCTTGGCTTTTCCTTTCTCTTCCTATTCTTTTGTAAATAAATTTTCTTGTTCCTCTTGTCTTCTCCATTCTGTTTTTTTACTGTTTTTGCCGAAAAGATTGGTGGAAATTAGAAGGGTTACCAGAAAGAACTCAGACACCTAGCCGCTTATCACACTATCTTTCTTTGCAATCATGTTTGACTGTACAACCTCATGCTTTTTTCCTTTAAATGCTTTTGGCAAAGTAATACACTTGGATATTATCGAAGTTTATACGGATTTTTTAATAATAATAACGCAGTCGTTCTCAGAGAAAAAAAAATAAGATGGCAAAGGTTTCTCCTACTAAAGTGGAATGTAGTAGTATGTTATATCAAATATCAGCGGTTACAATTCTCGGCATTTTAAGTTACTCAAAATTACTCATTATAAAACGGCAGAGGAACAAATATGTTTCCGAAGAGGAAAAACCCGGTAGATTACAGGATTATCAGGTAGTCTGCTGCATTTAATCTTCAAATGTTTTGATCTTCTGAGGTAGGGATAGGAAGGTACAAAATGGGCAAATGTTCTGCAGACAGTACCGGGTTAGCATGATCAAAAATAGTTTCTATGAATAATATGACAGTGCCATACAGGTCAAGAGACAGGAAAGAATAGGAGATGGGGAACATGTGGAGCTTCTCCAACAACATTTGCATGCTTGTCAGGAATCGAAATGCTAGCTTGATCACCGAGATTGCTCATGCCATTCCCACTACCGCTGATACCTCCGTATGCGAAATCGAAATTGATCACTGGACGTGGCCCGGTGATTGTTGCTGTTGGAATTCCAGTTGAATTCTCTGAACATGTCGACGAAATTCGAGTGCGAACTGAAACTCGAGATCTAGCGGGAACCATTCCCAAATAGCACCGGATATTTCTTCCCTCTTCTGGAATGACTGATATCAAATAGTGGTGACCACTTTTTAGCTAAAACGATAAATCATTTTAATTATACAACTTTCCACCTTTGAATGATCTTATAACCATGAACTTACCTTAAGTGGCCGAGAGAACCTAGCTTCTATTACTCTATTCGTTGCATTGGCAGAGTTCAGAGTAACTTCTATGGACGCCAGAACAGCACTCTTGGTTTTCACAGATTTGAATAGAGTTCTTGGTGTAGATGCTGTCGAAGTCAAGGGTGAATCCAAGGTTTGGATTTCTGATCTCAACCGTGTATCTCTACCATGCCTAAAATCAAATAGAAATTAATGTAAAATATTTTTTGAAAATAATTAACCTACCCTCTTCGTCGGCTCGAGTCGTTACTTGGTCTCAGATACGACTGTGGCTGAGTACCAACATGCCTTTGACCGTGTCTATGCCCACTGCTTCCTCCGCTTACGAGGGTCGAAACTCCAGTACTTCGATAGGTTACAGCGAAACCTCCCATTCCATTACTGGTAGAACTACTGCTTAATCGACTACTCTGACTCAAACTGCACTGTCGAATCTCCACCTTTACTTTAAGATGAGTTTCCTTATTCATAGGCCCAAAAAGTCCCACGCCAGCTAGGAAGATTGGTTTTGATACCTGAGATTCACATGTTACTTAAATGAATGAAGTAGAATTTAAATGGTTTTAAAATTGAAAATGGTAAATTAACTTGGAATATGACGTATTCTGTGTCCGACCAGAAGAATTCTTTGTTGGGTGGGACAATGGATTGCATAAATCGACGACATTTATAAATTTGAGGTCCTTTTCGTCTCAGAACGGTCGTATCCTGCCCCTTCTCAGCAGACTTTTCTATATGTTTCTTATCACTCTCAGCAAACATTTTGGTGGCTATTTGTAGGAGTATAGTATGTTGCTATAATGAAAAATAAATAAAAAAGTAGCATAATCCTGACACTAAATTTGATAAGGAACAATGTACTTACCACTTCCAAACTTAAAACGTCGGTCTTCGAAACGTGAATAATAAAATCTTCCAACGACATAGCACTGAATAGAATATACGGCAGAAACTGTTTCATAATTGTTGCCACATTTGCAGGAGTTGCACTAACTCCAGTTCGTGTGCATTCAATTTTACTCCAACGCATTAGAGACTCAAATATCTCCCATTCTTCGCAGTATAGAGTCTCTCTACTTATTAACTTAAGTAAAGTCTGCCGCTCAAGATCGATGAAGTGTTCTGATGTGAGAACTTCGGGAGTCTGAATAAAGCAAATGAGGAAATTTGGAAAGTTAGCAACCTACCAGAACGTCAATAGTATGCCAGCAGATCTTGAATAGTTCATCTTCGTCCATTGTTGAACATCGGTTCAGTTGAAGTAATACGTTCTGCGGTGTCATCAGGCTCTGAGATAAAAGGGGGAAAGCTTTTTGAGCAATGAGAGATCTTAAGTTTGGTATAGTATTTAAATTTAAAATAATCAGAGAGTTGAAAATCATAATAGGTGTAAGGGTTATGTCCCATTTTAAAGTTTATTGTATCATCATTAGGATGTGAATGAACGAAAATGCATCTGTACTGAATATTTGGATTGCAGAATATATCGATCATGATTTGTGAAATAGATCATTCGCCTATAGTATCTATTAATTAAATGTATTCATTTATAAAGTTTCCTTGCAATCATTTAATTAGTCCAGGCACCAAAGTAAGTTATTGCCTATTTTTATAGAAGATATTGAAATATATTTAAGACGGTAGGTAGGTTTAGTTGCTTTTCAAGTCCATTATTAATTTTAATTTTTACCGCCAGCACTTAAATATAAAGGTATCTACTTTCATGTTTCAAGGCTTTACCTGAGCGTTTTGAACTTTCGACCTTAAATATAATTTATTTTTAGGTTGAAATTTCTATTAGATACCATTTCTAAATTGGTGTCTAAACTAAACTGATTTTACCCAAAAAATAATGTGACACAATGCCATTTGGGACAGTGACACAGCAAAACAGGATATAAGAAGGAATTTATTTGCGATGGAAAGGTTGCTACATGTCACGTATTTTCCTAAATTGCGATTACCCCTAGCCCATCTTATGTGATTATCAACCGCCCGGCCAGTTGGATCCAACCATATAAACTGTAATTTGGACACCCTTGTCTTTATACTGATTACACATACCCCATTTTGTCTATTCCATAAGCGAAACCTCAGACAATCTAATGAGCCTCACTTCTCAATTCTCTATCTCTCCGGTTATCTCAATTCTTCATCTCTGCTACCGTTATTCAATTAAACCTCCCATTACTACTCGAATCACACTGTATAATTTTATAGCATTTAGATGGTTTTGTCATCATTACTTAATCGGATTTTTATATTAATAGATGTTTTATCTTCTAATTATGCATCAAAATTGGATACAAAATATGAGATGTCACATCTAATCACATTAATAGAATGAATGGTCTTAATTATAAGATAGTGCATGCTTTAACTAAAAGAAAAAGTTATATGCGTATGATATCGATCCTGTAATACCGCCTACTTGTAATGAAACGTTAAGAAACTGAGACTGATCACACTTTCTGAATTGATATTATCAGTTTATTTATACCTTCAAATAAACTTAGATGAGCTCCGTTATATAAACATGCCACTGATCAAGATCCGGGTGTCACGCTTAAATGGTATTTGAATTCCTTCTGGCTTTAAGCAAAAAGCTATGAATTCAAGGACAAAACTTACCACTAATCGATTTGTGCAAGCTGTTGCCAGTGGTGTTAGAAGATACTTCTTCGCTGCATAGAGGGTGTCGTATAGATCGTCCAATATGTCTGTCAGCAATATGTCATCGTAATAAATATAGCGTAGGCACTGTTGGAAGGCCTAAAATAAAGAAAATATTTTAAAGAATATCCATCACTAAAATATTTTTGTGGATTTCAAGAGCAAATACGTTTTTCAAGTTTGACGCATATTAAGGCCGTCGTTAGTGTCACCAGATTTTGACTGTCTTAAGCTGGATTATATTACCCAAAACACCAATATTACCATTTCTTTTAAAAGAATATAATACTGTAACCCTTTCCGGCCCCGGTTTGACACTTCTGTTAGTTAAACTCCATACCTAAATATTAACTTCAATATGTTTAATTGTTTTTTTCATCAGATGTTTCCTACTGTTTACTTAATGGAACTATTCAAATCTTAGTCTCGACTTTTAATCCTGTTTCTTAGCAAAAATTATTTTATGGAAAATCGGCCGAAGAATACAAATGGTACATATATACTTTACTGATATTCAAAGCAGAATGCAAATGATGATCTGCTATTTACACAACATTATCTTTCTTGCTTTCTAAAACAATAAATAACAAAACCTGTTTTCTATCTAAAATGACTTTTCTTAATATTATAACGTATTGAGAAAGGTTAAATTCGAATTTATCTGACCTTTAGAACTGATTCTTTTATTTATGTGTTACATATTCATCTACGGCAAAATAAAGCTATTTTAAATATTTGTATAAAACATACTAAATTTATGAATTACTGTGAGAAAAATAGACCCATTAAGATGACCAAATAAATCAAATGCTGTTTCTTAATATTTAAAGAAAATGGATATTGAATAAAATAAAATTAAAGAGCCTTTCTAGATAATAGCATATTTTCAGTAGTATAATCCACATCACAATCACTTCATCTCACGGAACATAAAATAGGTTTCGAAAAAAGCAAATAAAGAAGAGGTTGAAAATCATTCAAAACCACTATTAAATCAGTTTCGAACATCTCAGCAGAGCTAAATAATAAGTGAACAAAGTGGATTTCGATAATATTAATTCAACGTATTGGAAACTATGTACAAAACCTCCAGGAGACCCCAAAGGGAACAAGTTTGATCTAGTTAACATCGTTTAATATTATGTCATTTACAACTGATTAGATAGACGGACTAGACATATTCGAGCACAGTAGCTGCGCCTCAAAGGGAATATACTATGTGTTCCTACACCGAGAATCCGATTACCACAGTTTCCAGTATCGAACCTCGATTTTTCAGATCTAATTATTTTGCAGTGAACTGATCTAAGTCTAAATACATTCATTCTCGGCAATTCCCAGTATTGGATTTAACTTTACTAAGGCTACCTAATGTCCTGGCCCTAATTTCCTTTTGACCTAAACTCCTTCTCTACTAGTTCTCATCTGAATTTAATTTTGGCATATCCAAACCTCACAGTCTCTAAACGATAAGTAAATAAACGTGTCTTATAGTATTCTAGTGTTTGTCGCTTGTCAGAGTGACAACGGAAACTCCCATTAACTGCTCAGTTCACTGTTTAAAATTTGGTACCTGCTAGCCTAAAAAGACTTCATGCACATTTATCTAGTTGCCGCTCATTGAAGAGAAACATTTTATTGTTCATTTACAGTTATAATCATGAAAAAAACACACTTGAATAGAACATTTTAAATTCAATCAATATTAGAGATGTTCGTCCATATACTATTTCTACTCATTTAAATGTTACGATAAACCACTCATTGAAGAACCGCAAAATTATTATTAGCAAATAATAAAAATTCCTATGTACTATTAGGAATCTTATTGGCCACCTTGACTGGTAATTAAGAAAAATTAAAACTGTTTTTAACATAAATTTAGAAAAAATATAAATTATATTCGCGAAGACTGACTCAAGACAGGAAAGACAACCATTTATAAAGACACTCCCACAATGATATGTACCAACAGAATCAATCAGTTACACACTCTATTATCTTCACTGCTATGAACATTTACATATTATCTTTTTTATTTTCCTACATTAATAAAACAATGTTTCCACAACTGAATTAAACACGTGTAATGTCTGTGCATGCTTTCTCATTGCCTGCGTGAAATCAACCGCATTATCGTCCCTCGTTTCGCCTTTTCCCAAAAAACCTTGGTTGTCCTCGCCTAGTACTGACACCTTTGATTTCTCTCCCAAATCCTTTTACTAATCTTTCACCTTTCCTCTCTTTTGCACCTTTGATGCATTTTAGTCAAGCCTAACTTTATTGCTTTCAATTAGCCTTAGGAAGATCATTAGTTCCGAAAGATATTAAATGGTCTAACTACTAAAATAGCTTTACTGTCGGGATTAGAGCTAATTAACATGTTTTGATATTTCCATACCTTAATTAGCTATTAATTCGAATAGTACGTAATGAACGATTGAATTATTGGTTCAGTTATTTCCATCAATCAAACTAATATACAATGGGAAATGAAATTTGAGTGAAATAAATTTTGAAGGGAAAAGTAAATTACCTATTTCTTTCATATCCGCTAAATCTATTTCTGAAAAGAGTTTTTTCTATTTGCAAACATTTAACGCATGTATGCACATTCTAGAACTGTTAAATTGTTGACTAGCTTTCGCATTATTAGCTGTCATCACTAAAATATTTTCTATATAAATTTCTAACCGATTAAAGTTTCCCTTATGATATATTTAAATTGTGTTGCTGAAACGGAAGATTTTGAATCTCAAAGTGATAAATCTGGCATTGCAACTAATCCATAATCGTTTGTAAAGAGGCAAAAGTATAATACAAGAAACAAACATATAAACGTGCAAAGAAAGTGACTATGCTACCGCTTCTCCAAAATTTTGCACTCCCGAGTGCATACCTTCATTCCATTATTCCAGATTCAAGGCTACTTATAGAAATGAGGAGAAAACATTTCTATGGATTTAAATTTAAGAGCTAACTCAAAGCTGGGAAAGAACGTCAAAATATGGAAAAAAGTAATCATAAAACCGCGCCCTTCAAGATACTAGAACTTGAAAGTTATGCTTCCTATAACCCAATTTGTATGCCCTTTACCATATTTAAATAAATTATCATTATTATAAAAATGGATGGGCTTCTAGATTTACCAACGATCCTATTTACTTTCCATGCAGCAATTCTATTAAGCTTAGACCGATAGACCGAAATTGTTTGTTTTAGAGAAATCCGATGAATAATTATTTCCATTGTCATTGTCCTAATAAGTATTAAACTCCGATGAACAGAAATTAGATTCAATAGATTGAATTAATCCTATCTACAAAAAAAATTATAAGAGTAATTACGATATGGTTTCTCACAAATTGTTTAAAATTATTGATTAATATATATGGTAAGATTCTTAAATGCACATGTAACAACAAGTGAGTAAAAGATGCACAAGATCTAGCTTTTTAGTCACAATATATTGCGTTAGACTACATTCCTTTGCTTATAAATTTTACTTATAATATAAATTAAACGTTATCATTTAGAACAACTAAGTTTAAGACCAGTAAATGTTAAATTTCTTTAGAATCCACCAAACTAATTCGAGATATTATTAACATGCAGAGGTTCAACTCTCTCAAAATTCACCTAGTCAGTACATATTCAGACTGAGATTACATCATAAAAATCTGCTATTTTTTAAATGGAAAATTCATACAAATAGCATGACTTACTGCAGGCGTGACATCGTCTACATGCACTTCCATAATTCCAGACATCCCGTTTTGCATAGTTTTTGCACCCTCTGCAAATCCACCAAAGAACATCGCTTCGAAGACTGGTGAAGCTACGGCTAGGACTAATTTATGTGCTGCAAACCGTTTCACTTCACTCCTAACCGTAGGGGTCTCATTCTGTACAGGTGGAGTTTGCTGAGGTTGAGTTGAAGTGCTGGCTAATTTTTGTTCTCCCCCTCCACTGGGTACTACGTCAATATCGGATATATCTGATAGATGGCACATGACAGCAGTGTTTGTAGTACCGTTCACGTACTGTCCCATTTCAGATGGGGACGAAGGCGAAGAAGAGAGTGATTGCACTTCTGGAGTAAAAGTGGTATTTCTCATGGCAAGAAGCATTTCGGCAAGTGTTTCCGCTTTTTCAGCCGCTGTTACCTCCCTTCGCTTAGCGTCTATTTCTGTGTCTTCTGTATCCGACCCATCTGGAGAGGCTTGACCCACGGCAGATGCATTTCCAGATGCTTGAGCAATAGCGGATGATATCCAACGCTGCTGCTCTGTGTTCTGGCGACGTTGAGCTGATGCTGTTGATCGGCGAGTGTTAGGACACCGTGGGGGCCGAGGAGAAAATACGCTGTTTGATCGGCTGAGTCGTTTAGGGTCTCCTGTTGCGTCATCACTTGGCTTGTAGTAATCTGCTCCTGCACCCCCGACATAAAAGTAGACATCTGCAAAGCGCTCAGTACTGAGCACACTTCGTAAGCGGTCTTGCACGCCCTTGCAGGAATACTAGGTAATTGCAAATACAATTCTTAGAATTTCATTCAATTCTATGCTTTGTAATTGAAAACTTACTATTTTTTCCCAAGTATACATAAAATATCCGTAAAAATTTTTACTAATTCAAAATATGTTTTTCAAGTACTTGTCCTTTGTTTCTCTCTGAAAATAGCAGCTACAGAAGGTCACTATTAATCGCAAAATTTAATGTTATTCGGATTTGTATAATTTTATCCCTCACATGTTTGTCTGGACAGCTAAGCGAACCATCATTGAATCCACTTTGTCTCGGGACGAGTGATTCACATCTCACAGGTGATATTAAGTGGCCTGTTCTTTATAACTTGGCAGTCAGTCTAGGAAAAACTGCCATCAGTCAGGCTATGGGTTGAACCTCAACTATTATCTATATGAAGACTTTTATTTTAAATTAATGAATTGTCTTGGGGAGAAAGTAATTTCAATCTTCCCAGGAAATTTAATTGTATCTGAAATAATTATTGCCGTAGATATATTAAGGCAACTCAGCACTATATGGGTAATAAGAGAGGGATAACATACAAGTTAATCCAATATTCTTTGAAGAAATACGAGTCTCCCAGATTTATGTGAGTTTCAGCCTGTCAACAACACTGTCATTTTGATCAAAACAATAAACATTTTATAGGCGCTGCAATCCTGCAAAGATGGCATTGCTATTGCGAGAACTGAAATCATTCTCAGAAAACTATTTCAATAAAAACAATACCAAATATTTTAATATATTTTAAAAGTATTTCTGAAAATCCCCCGTAAGACTCTTAGCGCTTTGTACTGTCTTGAGAAAGCACATTAATGATGCCTTACAATATTTTTTGTGATTCAAAATCCCAATCTGTAAAATAAAAACCAGAATTTTGCTCTATATATGTCAGTTCTTCCCTAACTTAGATGTCTTTTCGTCAAATTTAATTATCTCATCTGAGAGCATAACGAGACTAAGCCATAAATGTAACATATTTTCAATGGTACGTTAATATAAATGCTCGAGATTGATGCTAATTGAACAATAAAGCAATCCCAGTAAATGCTCTTTTAACAATCCCTTTACAGAAAGCTTAAATTGTTCTACTTATCGAAGGTAGCAAACATACAAATCTCGTAATTTCACAATTTTATGAACGACTTTTAAAATGAATAAATATCATATTTCACTCAATTCTTTGATCTCAAAATGCTGTGTTATTGTGAACGTCCTGCCCGCATTTACAAAAAAAGTGATTAATTTGCAACTTCCTATCGGAAAAATTGCAGTCTGTAAGACACACCCGCATTTTATCATCTGCGATCTCCAAGCCTATCGATAATCAAAATTGGCATCCGATTAATTAATAAAAAAAATATTTAAACCACTTTTCAACGTCCTGAGACATCCAGGCGAGTTAATTTGACCTAGTTGACTTCCATCCCTTAAGTGACACCAAACTAGGATATATGACAATGCCAAGCTTCGAATCAGCGTGATCTAACTAGATATGTGCTTCAATATACTTTACTTTCGAGACGTTTACGCATTTTATTTTGGCGAATTAAATCTGGATTAACCATAATTGGTGGCCATATTATGTCCTTATTGTGCTCATCAATCTCAGATCCTCCGGTTCCAAATCAACACTGACAGTCGAAGGTACGTGCTATATCTCTTATATATTTACGGAGGTTAAACAGTAAAATTCGGATGGAAAGTAGGTCTAAAGCACTTCTGGAGTTAGAGCAACAAGAAAGAAGCACAAAGATGAACAAGTTAGCTTGCTGAACCACTTCTGAGCGATCAGGATTATATTCCTAAAGGAAATTTTCCTTAGATTAGCTTGACAGCATTTTATAACATTAAGATATTTCAAAACATAGATGAACTCTGTCATTCGTGAAACAATACCGTGAGCCAATTATACACTTAAGTTAAAATGATCGAGTGTTGCAAAAATTGTCATTATCATTCGAATATCTACAATATTTTAATGCCATACTGACGACGCTAAATACAAGGTGTAGTAGAGATAAGATAATCTAAAAAATCGGAACTAAAAATGAGATAAATATATGCTTAACGAATAATATTACTTTATGGTTGCATATGGTTATACTGAGGAATAATAACTCAGTTAGATTTTAAATCACATATTAACTCACTCTCCAATCAGTTGGCACAACAACATTATCACACTCTTTTCCATCATTTGTCTCTGATATAGTCTCTGGTTGGGTGTCCGAATCCACAACAGCATCTTCAATTCGGATTCGATTTAGATATCGATCAAAGAAGTCGTCGACTGCTGTTATCGTAGCAGTCGGATGTCGCGAAGATGCCTCTGCCGAAGTTGACCATCTTGACTGACTTCTACCTCTGCTACTTCCACGAATGAAAGATGGAGCTTCAACGAACGTTTCTGCCGTATTTTCATCGTCAAATTCTGCCAATGTAGCGAATATATCATCATGATGACTGGGTGTTCTGAAGGACCCTGCTGAATGATTTCCATCAACACCAAGTCGAATGGTGCTCGAGGACGCTCCACGATTTGATGCTACATTAAAAGAAAGAGTTGTTATTCTTCCACCAATTACAGGGAAAAATGTTTTTAAATAACGACGACGCATACAATTATACTAACAGAATTTATTGTTTTTTGATTGAACTATGTAAATTGAGGCACCATGGCCTGGGAGAAATAATTGGCAAAGGAAAAAGTTTTTGCAGTAGCTAAACCGACGAGACTAGCATATGCAAACACGTAGACCAGAAAATAAATAATTGCAAATCAACAAGAAGCTGGATACGGCCTCAGGCATCACTTTGAAAATACCCAAAACATAGTGAAAAGGCCTATTGATACGATATAAAGGGTAGAAAAATGCAAGGCTCTCAGACGAACCAATGTGCTGTCGAGTTCTCACACGGAAACCCATTTCATAATTGAGTTGATAAAGGAAATCCTGTCCAAATACCAACAAACATGAATCAACTCCGCAGAATGTATGCCTTATCTTGAGCTAAACACGCATGTCCCGCGGGTGGTCTTTAGTCCTGACATTTTTACTTTTTTTTTATTTTATTTATTTTATTTCCTTTCTCTAGATGAGTAGACTGTAGCCATATCATTAGTTAGTGGGCATCTAGTTTTCCTTCTAATTCGAGAAATATGATGAAAATATGAAATTCATATTCTCTAATCAAATTCTAAGATACGTAGGGTTTTAATAAAGTGAAGTATTCTATTTTCAGAGGACATTCTGGATTAAGCTCCGTAATTTAAAATCAGTAGCTACATTCTCCACCCAATTATTATTTGAGATAAAGTACTAAAAAGCAGAAACTTTCTGAAACACTTCGTCAACAAATTTTTATGATATATATATATATAAAAGAGATTGCTTAGAGTTTTCATCTAATGTCTCATTTTTGATCATATTTTCATTATTCAACAAATTGCAAAAGTGATAAATAAAAACTCAGTTTACTCGAGAAATTAAATAGTGGTCCGTTAGTTCTGAATATTATTCTCATCTCAACTACTGTGACAATTTAATATTGAAAATTTAACTTAGTAGTAAGAGTCTTATATTATTAATTGTTTAATAAATACATAAGCTTCATTTTCTACCATTTGAGCAAAAGCAAATTTTCTCTAGGCTAATGTGCCCAACCATCTGAAATAAGTCAAGGTTGCAGCGTCTAAGGCGTTGGCTGGGAATGAGTAATTTCCACAGCGGTCACTTAGTCAACCACCAATCGAAATCTTGACTGTTAGACTGGACAAAAGCTCTTATCTAAAGCCAACCATTTATGAAGTTAAATAAATGACCTTAATTAAATAAAAAAGGATTTTGACTGAGTACACTTCTGCAGTCTCTCCCATCGTCTGAGCTAACCAAAGCCTAGCAATATCTATATGACACATATCACAGTGACAATTCCAAGCTTTTAAGACCAAATCATTGCCGTTAGAGTTTTACTTTATAAAACATGTCCATAAACATAATCCTAACCCATAAGATATTGAAATGAATAACATGATTTCAAGACTTTATGCTGACATGAAGTATGTCACGGCATTTCCATCTTGTAACATTAGGCGAATATTGTCATCGCGGCAACAATGAAAATAATTATTTTATTCAGAAATATATTCAGATGTTTCCTTGGTCCAGATAGAGAAATTTAATCAAAAATTCTTATTAAAGTTCACCCCGGATGATCTTTTTCATGTTCAAAATGTCTTCGCTAGTCTATGCCTGCTCATGGTTAATAAGAAGTTTTAAATAATTAACTGTTCTCCGGATTCGGAATATTGTAAGCTTGAACTCATCCAGAAATCCGGGTATCAGTAAACATAAATTGAGCTTTGAAACATTCAAATATTACAATATAAATTGAACTTCCTAAAAAAATTGCACAAGACTCAAATAAAGTTATGCTCTCTTTAATCAAACTACATATTAAACACCTTTTTCCACCCCCGCCCCGTTTCAATCGTTATTAAATCATTCTGCTATTCCACGTGTTCAGCTGATATTTCTTGATTAAAACTAGTATTTGATGTAGGAAAGTGGTATGCCACAAAATATCTAAACTACCTGCTTATCAACATTTTAACATTTCCTATTTACATCCCAATTTTAAAAGCCTTGATTATTCAGTTGCTTAATTCCTTAAGAAGTAGAAATTTGTATAATTATTCTGGTTATTAAAACTTAATCGAGATTCGTTTTTACGTGATGAATTTTAGCTTATTGATATAAATATGTCTATATTATTTAATAAACCCATTCAGTCGATACACTGGATAGGTGAAAGGTAGCATCTTATGAATATCTCAGATATTTAGAGTCTCCTGAACGAATCAATCTGTCTGTGCTCTGTGAATTTCAGTAACAGGTTGTTCGATTGCAAAGATTGTGAAGGATTATTACAGAAGCATGTGTTGAGAGGGGTGCATAGTCTATAAAGAACTGCCAGACATAGCAGAATCCACAAGTTCAATGATGGAACCTCGAAAGGCTTAGGCACCTACAAATTAATGCTTGTTCGTGATTCAGATTCAAATAAATCAAATTCTGTGTATGTTCTTCCCGCGATCATTTGTACAAATACTGATATATTTCTGGACAGAGTTGCATTCCAATCATGCCGTAGGATATTTATTATTTCATTTCCTATTTCACACTCAAAAGATAATGCTAGCAATCCCCTATCTAATCAGCGAAATGTTTTTTTAGCGTCCATGGTGTCTACTCGGACTTGATCATAGCGCCTCATTAATCGTCTTGGGATTTTTAACGTATGAAATAATATCTGTGAATATCGCACGGACAAACGTTACAAACTGAGATTACTTATAGGTCGGATGGGCTAAAACTACCTCCCGTTGATTGACAAGGAATAAACTCCTAAAAATGAGGAGAGAGTACATGCAGATATGAGACTGAATCATCAGAGATCTGTGTGTTATCGTTTTAACAAGCAGTTAATGAACAGAAGGGGAATATCTAGGGTATGCTCGGAGCCTTACATTTAAGATAACGTAAGAAAAGCTCTAAGGATTGGTTGCCATAAACAATATCTTCAAATGCTCTTGGAATCTAATTTAGAGTAAAAACTTTACATTAAATTTTAACCTATATATTTTACACTTTTCCTTCTTTTTTCAATATTTCTCAATTTTGTCAGAGAAGACTTAATGTTTCTGTATTTATCAAAAAAAATTATTTAAGTATGTTGCATTCATGCTTTCTTCAAACATAAATTTTCTCATAGTTTGGGATATCTTGAAAATTCATTTGAAATTTTCTCATACACAACGTTGCTCTTATAGTACTGCAGTTTTTTCCAATATCGAAATCGTGGGAAAATGCTTCTTGCTAATGGTTTTTCTAACTTTTCGCAATCCCTCTCTACCTCTGTGTATTTTCGACGCGAATAGTAAATAGTTATGCAAATGAAGGAAGTTCATTAACATTGCCTGGGCTTAACTGTGACTTTTTACTCTAGTCACTTATGATTCATTTACATTTACAATATGTTCCCACTCCTCTACCTCACTATTTTTGTAGAGGAGTATTAGAAAGGCAGCGTAATAAGAAATACTGAGCAGGAGTAAGTTCAAGCAAGTGCCGTCACGTGGAAATAAGTCCTTTCTGGTCTCAGACGCTTACTTTGACCGTAACAAAATACAAAGAAATCGAGGTGACTAACCGCGGACTTAAATCAATAGGTCAGTAAGCTTCGAATGTCGTGAATAGAATCTCATCCATGAATTTGAGAGTCAAGTCATAAAATCGGAATATTAACACGCTTTGTAGTAATCGTGCTCCATATGAGAATCTGGATATGTCAATGCTCCCAGAATTAAAGTAATGCAGGACTTTTGATGTCCTGACTTCAGTACCCACTTATTCTTGATCCCCTTCTCATCTCTTTCCTCTGTATTCATATGCTTTTCCATGATTAAAATTCGTAACACTTTTTACGAACTGCATAATAATAAATTGGGGTTAGAAGGGATTAATTACTCTAATTCGAATTAGATTGAATTTAATTGAATGTGAATTTATTGATTATCGAAAATAGGTGTTAACTGAAAGACTAACTTACTGGATTCCCATTAATATTTGATAATTTTTTACACTCTTTTCACATAATGAGATTACATATTATGGGAATTGTGCAAAATCCTAAATTCCTTTATGGGTTTGACAGCTGAGACTTAAGGATTAACTTCATGAAACGTATTAATACTGATTTATTAATGGATTTCTAAGAATAACTCATTCAATATCTTCGGTCATTTAAAGACAGCGAGAGCCAGAAAACACTCGGTGGGTTCAAGATATTTTCATATGTCAATTTTACTGTAAATACCACAGAGAGGCTCCTCTTTTTCGTAAAAGAAGATCAGCTGATGAAAATGAAATGTAAACATTTTGAAAACGTAAGAAATGAGGTATATTTTTCTTTCTTTTTAACAGGTGGTTTCCGGAAACATAATTCATAATAATGAAAATCAAGCTGAGCTTTTGACTCTGGAATAAACGGCTTGAGAGTATTTCACCAAGCATCTATAGAAATAAAACTTACTTTACCAAATAAAGAAATTCAAAAGCATTAATAAAGTGCATCAATCGCACCTTATTAAACAAAAGTAGCAAGAAAACGCAAACCGATAGAAAGGGCAAGATCACAGCATTTTAAAAACCAACAAAGAGGAATATATCAATGTAAGTTCTTTCTGTTTATTTCTTATAAATAGTAAAACAAATGCACAGATTAAAGACTTATAGAAGAAATAATTAAATGGAAATACTTACTTTCCAGTGGTGTGAAGGCACTGTGCAGATTAAGTCTTCCAGGTCTAATTTCTGGGGAGCTAGCTCGATCTGTTCCTGAATTATCCGTCTCCGCATCGTTGTGTAATATGCCACCATGAAAGAGTTCAACTTCTGTAGGTACTCCAGCCTGTATGGAGGTTTCGTCGGACATTTTTACTTAATTAGTGGTCAATTTTGACCGTGACGCAATTTGATATCAAGTGAAAGAAAGAAAGGCACTGAATAGAAAACAGAGTAGAAGCGTGCGTCTAACGAGTGCAGAAAGAGAGAGACAGAGAGAGAGAGAGCGAGAGAGAGTAAGAGAAGAGCAATTAGAGATTACCCCACGGTTCAATCTCTGTGTGTGATAAAAGAGCATTTGCACGTTTTGGTTTGAACCAATCACCACTCTGTGTGCTTCACAAGTACTCAATGTATATGAGAGACAATAGTCTCATGCTTAAGAATGCGAAAATAATACTAATTTGAACTTGAATTTAGACATCGTGGTGAGTATTTTATAAACAAAACTAAGCACAGTACATGCGATTAGCAAATTCGGAATTCCAATTTTCTTCGTGATGACGTTAATTATGTTTTATTCTCTCACAAAGAAGAAAGTATGACTTGAGAAAATAGCATGCCTGTTTAAATATTTCCTCCAAAAAATACTCTCTATTCAATGAACGGGCGATTTGTGTTTCACAAAAATTATTTAATTAATGAGAGCGTAGGCACCTAGCTTAATGATAGCAATTCTCTTCTGAAAATAAAAGCCTTTGACTGTTATGTATGATAACTAAAAAGTTTTATTCGATTCTCAAAATTAACAAAATTTTCTCCTGGGAAGATTTCACATGGCATGTTTTGGATTGTTCAGCAAATTTAAAATTACTTTTTAATATCTGACAGAACGAAATTAAGCAAGGCATACATACCATGCCAAGTGACTCAATGAATTTGACAAATGCGGATTTTTTCCAAGACCGGTACTCAGTGTACCGCCTACCATGTCTAATCGGATTGAAGGTATCTTTTGTGGCGTTTTCAGTGTTTCATCCCGATTTCCAGCTTCTATGTAATCCTGTTACTTTTGAGTAAAGTTTGAAGTGGCAGAGTTTCTTATCCTCGATCGCCTCTATCATCAATCACCAACATCATCTTCTTTCTCACGTCCTCAGAGACGGAAGGATCTTCAGGTTAAAGTTAAAGTGCCATTTATTCTAACAGATTTTTCCCTTGCCTAGAATTAAAAAACTGGGTTATGTCTAAAATAACTAAATAAGTTTAACTTTCATTTCAATCATTTCAATTCGTTGGGAATAAATGCTTCTCGAAAAAATAAAATATAGTTTACCATTTTCTAAAATATTTTATATGCTTGTGCATACAAATCGAAAAAGCCCCCTTTTCAAATATATGCTTTTAAAAGTTTGTACTTAATTGAGTAAGAATAGATTTCTATTAACTTGCATGTCTTTAGCTTGTTTTATCTTTAGACCTTTCTGTGATTGTTCCAATCAATTATCAACACACCTTCCTAACTTTCGACATTCTAAATAGAGTTTTAAGCACATTTTTATCCGTTTTTCTATCAATAAATCCTAGGACGTCAATTGTCTACTCATAAGAATGCTAATTGGCAAATGCATTTGAATGTAATCTAAATCGTAATCATTTGTTAAGAAAAGATGTTCACTATTTTTATGCCTTGACAATGAAATTAGCTAAAAATCTCTATTGAGGATACAGCAATTTTGTTCGAGATTTTACATAAATTGCCGAATATAGAAATCATCAATTTTTTATGAGATTATACTTGAAATTGCTTAACAGTGCGTTCAAACATCATGGATTCGATTATTTAATGTTAATTAATGACTGTTATTATCGCTATTAATTTCCCCAATTAACGTTGCAACAATATACTGATGCGTAATAATCAGTGGAAAATTACTCGGAAATTATTTTGAGTATTTACATTTACGACCTTGAGAAGCATTTTTGAAACTGTTGTTCAATTTCACTTTATTCAATAAATATTTTGAGTGATTTGTGCGACAATAAATGTTTCGTGTACTGAGATAAAAAATGTACATTTGTACAATTAGTTAGGCCATTTACACTTCAAATTATTTTCACTTCACTCTCACCAAATCTTCTGAGAAATGACATGATTTTCACGCCGTTTAAGACTAATAGCTTCAGTGACCACAGCCCTTCTAGCAGCCCTTATAGAGCAGAAGTTGTGAAAAGGAAGACGAGATCTGAAGGATGATATTATAGCTATCGGAGGTGAGCAGCCAGTTATTTCGTCCTTTATGAATATAAAGGAAAAGGGTATATAAAAACGCTTCGATTTTCGATGAATGACTCTGTAAGAGCAGATAGACTAGATGTTTTGCTTCAAGCTTGAAGAAGCATTATTAAATATTTCCCTCTTATTACTATCGATCTTCACTACACAACGAGATGAACAGAAGTCAAGACGGTGATGAGCAGAGTTTATTTTGAGAAGATCAGAGAACGGGAGAAGGATAAACGAAATGGGATGTGCAGTAGAGATATATCAGAGCTGTGTTTTGCTATTCAGACAGAGAGTCCAAAGTTCTCTGTTGGTCCTCTACAGATAATAACGAGGGGTATGATACCAGGTCTCTCCGGGATCAGGTGTAGGGTCTCGATAGGTAGTCACGACAACTTGACCATACAAACCAACTACCACCAATTCCACAGCACTGATCTTGATCACTCTCTGTATCTGCTATGCTCTCATCAATTTTGATGTATCGGTTATAGAATAAAACACTCGCGGATTGGCTAGGCAATATTTTGTTGCCTTCTAGCAACATCCAATTAGATTTTATCCTGAATGAAACTTCTCATCAGATAAGTCACCCAATATATAATGGTACATGTGATTCAGTAGTGGCTTATTGGGGTGTGTGTACCTTATGCTGGTATTGACAATGAGTCTTATGAGAAATGGTGGTTTTATATCACTCATCACCCCGCATTATCGCCTTTGTTGTGCCGATCCTTTCACATCTAGATGTTATTAGATGGAAGACGATCCGATTACTTTGCTCTTTATAACTTTACTCTTTACCACTTAGCAAAAACGAGATTTATGTGAAAATAGGAAATGGAGGTGAATGTTAATAAATTTTTCGAGGCCTGTAGACCAAGTACGACGGAGATTGGTAACGATAATGTCTCGTGAACACTGTCTTTTCATGCTTCCAAAAACTTCGATGAGTCATCTGCAGATTAGCAGAACTATATATTAGCAGACTAGCAAGGCAATACCTTATTTCATTCAGGTAATATCATACCCTTGCAATTTTACCGTCTCCTTTCTGTGTACTTATGACGTTGAATTGTGCAGAAATTCCTTAAATTGAATTATTAATGTGCAATTGATGATCCATATAATGCTGATGCAATTATAACCCAATTCCTTCTCATCCTCTCCGTTGGTGTTTTATTATATTCATGTTTGTAAAATCGAAACACATAGCAAAATTTATCATTCGAATTCCGACCCATTCACCTATGAAATAAGATACAAATCGAACGATTATACAAAATAAATAAATAAATCTGAGCTATTTCATCTTTGTTACTTATCAAACTAAAATTGTTTGTATACTCCCTCTAAACAGAAATTATAGCCATTCCTCAAACTTCTATTGATGAAGTGGGAGAGGACGAAAAATAACTTTTAGAAGATGAATGATTTCCTTGACTTCAACCTTGAACATTGGATAGCACTGATGAACCAATCAATGGACTTTAAAGGAACTGCAAACAAAGGAAGAAAGTGCGACTAAAAAATTATCTTAAGGCTTTAGATAAGAGAAAATGCGAAAGTTAAATGATCGCTCCACCGTCACATTCACAGGACTTAAAATGAGAGTGAGAAAATTTACATTCGATTTCGCTGTTTTAGGACCGGTGTTTAAGTGCGCAATAGGCTACTCAGGATGAGTATCCGAGAAGTACACGGCCGGATTGAGTTAAATATAGCCACCCGTAATATGAATAAAACTAGTATTCACTTTTATGGAATATATTTGGAAAAGGAGAAGTTTCATACAGTTTAACAATTGCTTAAAAGATTAAAAGTATCTTAATACGTCTTTGATCAAGGTTAATCTAGGACAAAGAGCTTAAGCAACATTGTGTCATTGGATATCTACCTTGAAAATATTCCCCCTCCCCCTTCCTAAGTGCAAAACATTTGACATCGGTTAAATACTTGACAGCTGTTTTCACAATGAAATTCACAGTATTACCATAGTTCTGCATATGTTATCTGATATCTCTTTATTTAGAAGCTTTTATATTCAGCTTTATGTCCTGAGATGAGATTAATCCTTTTCTGATTCTGTCAAACCTTTAACTGTTTTCACATTTGCATCCTTTCCTTGCAATATTATCTTCAAGTTTGAGAATAGCTGTGGTCAGAATTTTCATTAGCTTCTATGCATCCTCTTTAGTCAAGAAATATGACGTTACTTTTCTTATGCAAGGCAAAAGTCTAGTTCTTGGATGGTACCAGGTATATCGTCTTTTGTTAGACTTTTAAAAGAAGAAATTAACAACAGGTAGGTGACATTTTTCCACAGACGCTTAATTGGCGTGATCCACTCTCCGTAGTCTCCATGGTGTCTGTGAAATGTCCGACAACATTTGAGTGACTATTGTGAGCCCCGACCGAGGCGACAGTTGAAGCCATACATGATGACGACACTATCCCACTTCGGCTTTATGTTTCTCACCAACTTATCAAGTTGTCCATAGACAATTTTGCATTTGGTACATAAGAGCCAATAATATCCAAAGAACCATTACCAATTTTAATAATGAGCGTATTTAGCCTGTTTAAGAAAGGTTTAAATTCCTGAATATTGAGGTGAAAGTCATTAATGACAAAGGCGACACCATCAATCGGGTTTGAAGTAGTCGTTGGTTCAGAATTCTACAATAGTAATACCAGGAATAACTGTAATATTTGATATTTCAACTTGTTACAGCTATTATTGTGCAGAAGGGAGAATGCTCGCAGGGTTATCAATTTTTTTAAATTTAGAATAACAAGAGCTGAGGTCACTAATTTAGGAATTACCAGGTTGTAAAAATAATGAACCAGAACCAAACCGTAGAACTTAAGACTATAGTTAACAGCTAACAATGGCAAAAGCAGTTCCAGAACGCAGAATACAAAGAGTTACATAGGCCAAAGTGCGTTAAATTAACCACGATGAGGATAAGAAAGAGATGAGGGAGAGAGGGAATGAGAAGGAAACATACGAGAAAATAAGTGACAAGCGCGTGCATGCGTGTGAATGTGAGTGAAAATACGATGCAAATTTATGAGTCATTTGTGCAAGGACGCGCGTGAGGTGAGTGCAAGTGAACTTTTAAATGATACAGGAGAGTTATAGAAAAAATGAGAATCAACAAGCTTGTCTAGCCACGACAAAAAGCGAAAAATCAACGTATTTTCGTAGAGAATGTGACCAATGCGAAATTTTAGAAAATGCATAGAAAGCCATGCTTTAGGTTATTTTAGTTTCAGTTAAAAGTATCAGATGAAATTGTAGTCAGGCAGAATCTTTATTTCGTTGCAGAACCACCTCACATTTAAGAGCCCAAACTTCAGGATTTAGCCCTACATTCCTGATCTGAAGAGCGTTTGCTTGTGACGTGTGCAAGTTCGCACTTTATCTTGTTATTCACATCCATATCCATATATTTAAAATATCAGTATATTAGATTGAGCCACTGATCTTGCCGCTCTCAGAACGGATAAAGGTTACCATGCATCTCCGGTTGTACCCTAGCGACGATAATTCCCAGCACCCGGTTTCTAAGCCGCTAGATCACAGTGCACGCTACTACGTCCGGCCCAAATCTCTTAATGTACTGTGTTTCCTCAGAATCCTCTGTCCAAACTGTATTTTTGATAAGATCATTTGCTTAACCTGAGTAAAAGTAGACTGAATAAATTCTTTTTGATTATCAATCTGGCTAAAGATGACCCTATATGTTCCTAACCATCCCCTTACAATCATCCCACGGTATTAGTAAATTTTAAGCAAAATGATTAAAGCCAAGTCTTCGATAACTTCTGTTGTTATTGATCAAATCTCAACTTAGTTCTTATAAAGTTGCTTATAAAGAACCCGTTTTAAAATAAGGTGAAAGTTATCTGGATTAGCACGGTTGTAGACTACCCACCTTAGGGGATTTAAAAATGATATTTGTTAAGCACGCATTACAAACTGAAAATACCTAATTTATTTATTTGACTTAATCTTTAATACAATATATAATATTAAAAAAACGGAAATAATTCTCTTCTATTATTCTAAAAGAACCATACAGCAAACTAGAATCATTGATTCAAATTTCGGATTGGATGATAATTTATATAAAGTGCTACAATTATACTACGTCGTATTTAATTAGAGCACCGGAAAAAGTCTAATTATGGATAAAGCAAAAATAAGGAAACTTTTTTTGCTAATCGACATGCATTTATTAATTCAAAATTCAGTAACATTTTATTTTCGACATTAGATTAGGGGTTTTTAAACTTCAAGAGCTAAACCCACGTGTTTATCAAGCTTATCCATCCATATGACTTTGGCTCAATAAGACACAGTTTTACCATTTCATATTGTGGTTTCTGACTTGATAGATAATATTCCTCCTCTTATAATGACCCACACACAATTCAAAGGTCCGAAGAGAGAGAGAGATGGGAAAAATTTCCTTCTACTGACAGAAGGGAACTTTCTGGCGGGTTCAAGGGGAGGAAATTGATTTCATCTTCGGCGTTTAAAGTAAATAAATACGTTTTTTAATCATGTGGATGTATACATAATGTATTGTGCGAACTAAGAGTCTGAATCTGATCACCAAGAAGAAACTGATAAATATTCAACTGATAGAAGCAAAGCTGAAAACCACCATGCACTAGGTAAAGCCTGTGAATTCACGACTTTCACCATGATAAAGCATAATTCAATCATATAGTCGTTTTGTTTTTTCCTATTTTAGGCTAGGAGATTTATGTTCTGTCTCTTCAGACATTCAAAATGAGCCTTGGAGTATGTCTAATGAAGGCGTTGTTTAAAAATTTAGTGCTATCGAGTATGACCTCAGTAATTCTTCAGAAGCAGCAAAAAAATCTTCGTCTAAGAAGCTCTCTGTAGGCTTTTTCGCGTTTAGTTGCATTTATCATCCTAAATTAGTGGATCCGGTAACTGACCTTTTCGTTTGTTTCAGTGGCTTAGGTTGAGAAACTTATCAGCTGTCTGCTTCAAGATAAAAATATTTGATTAAACTGCCACAGAAAATACTACCTCAAAAAGCGTCAATGTCTCAAAAATTGTGATTTAACTTTTATCTTAATAATTAAATAATAGAACGCCCAAATATTTAATTTCTTCTTTTACTATCCAGAAGAAATTAAACGTTTAGTAACTAGGGTTTTTAATCAAAGTCATCGTATGAGTAAATATACTTGTACCTTAGCCTAGTTAATACTACTAAATAATTTTTTTGCGTTGCATTCGTCTCAGACAGCGGTAAAATGAGTTAGATACAATAATAAAGGGAAGCTCAATATGGAACTAATTTTTCCACTTTAAATGAAATTTTGGTTTGATTTGTCAATGGGAAAATGAAGGCGTGTAAATCATCAAATATTTTTTTCTTAATGATGTAAACACTTCTATTTCATGCCTTTTCTTCTTCTATATTAAAAATAACATACAATTATGAAATTTATTATCGTAACTAATGAATAACCTTGTGTATTGTGCAATTTTGCCTAGACAATTGGATATTGTTTCTACCATCTTTCACTTTGTCTCCTCTTCTCCTCTCTACTGCAATTTTTATGGTAGCATGAGATTGTTAGCTAGAGCTAAATTCTATAAACCGGTTAAATTAGCTCATTATTGGAAAACGAACAATAATCAAACCCAACTTATAGGAAAGGTCATTGTCCCGATATTCCCGCTTTCAGATCATAAGTCACGTAGAATGAACAAATGGGAGGCATACATACAAGAACAGTATCACTTGACTAGAACAAGAGATAGACGGTGGCTTCTTCTTACCCAAGGGTGCACCGTATTGATTATTTTTACGCCTTTTCTATATTTCTTAATAAACACGTATTTAGATTATGCTTCCTAAATTGTTTTATCCTTTTTTCCCTTAAGACTTACTGCCAAAATGTCAGAAGCAGGGTACGCTAGCATACTTCTTATTAATGCTGATGAAAATAGATATTTACATGTAAGCAGTCCATTTACAGATAAACCATGTTCGTTGAGGCATCTCAAAATCAATTCACGAAGGCACTTCAGAATTGGTTGCTGGTACATAAACCCCCATCAGGCGAACATTATTCCTGGACTTGATAATCACCGTAACAGGTACCTGATAGGGCTCCCATTATGACTGCCGACCTCCTAGATTCTAATATCAAGACCTATTTCACGAGGAACTCAAACAGTTCACGACTGACATTCATGTCGTTAATGCATCAACAAAAAATTGAACCAGGACAGTGACTGACTTTTGTTTGATTCAAAAGAATAATTGATAATATTTTTCACGAGCACACAATCGACCACTTTATTCAAGTTAAGTAATCTTTAAGAAAATTCTCCTTCAAGAGACTTCTAAAGATGTGGACTAAATACTATCGTTCAGCTACTGCGAATTTTAAAGGAGAATATACAACCAGATTCAATAGGAAGATTTAGTAAAATTTATTAATATGCATTTTGGCATAAGGATTTTTAATAAAATCAGTAAAAACTGAAAACACAAAATATTGATACTGATATAGGAATAGTAAGTAATAGATTAGTATAATAGAATACTACAAAGTCTATCTGAGCCATCACTCTCCTAACTTTCTTCAATTCTCATCACGCAAAACTGCGAAGAGAGAATAGTTGGTTGGAGGACTTTATTGAAAGCAGAGAAAACATGGGACTGTGAAAAAGATGAGAAATGAATGTGGTGCTTGGGTACTTGGTTGTTTATAAAGGTGGAGCAAGGCGAAGAGTACGCTTTTAGGGAAAAAATGAGACAGAATAGGAGTACAAAAAAATGACTCGAATACGTCAGCATGGATGAGGAACGAATGCGTTATAGCCCTCTTCATACAGACGTCAGCACGCCTGAGCAGACGAATAGCTTAGGAAGGCATTCACGTCATGGTGTTCCAAATGCACTTTGAAGAGTCTGAGGAAAATTGCCGAAATAAGAGAAGGGGCTATAATAAGAGGGAACCACCACATTCATCTGATAAGAGAAATTTGCGAACTGAAGACATTTAACAGAGTCTTATGTAAGAAGTGAACTTGGTATTATCCAATTTCTTTAGCTGCCTAGAGATTTATAGAGATGACATAAATTCTTTAATTTACTAATTTGGCCAATAAATTCTGGAACATTTGGGCTAATCCATAAAATGTAAACTTTAGAACATTTGGACTTGGCATACGTAACAATGCCGAATATGAAAAAGTGGACAACCCAATGCGGTCAAAACTCAAATGAGTAAAATTCTTGATGCTTTGACTTTCTTACCTAATTCGACACAACTCTCTTCGCCGCTTCATTTCCTAATTTACAGTTTTACACTTCCCTATGTTCAGACGCTTACCCATAACTAAAAATTGTAAAAGAAATTTGCTTTACAATGTTTATAAATAAAGCTTTTAAGAAAACTTCGATAACGTACAAAATGAAGAGTTCTGAAAACACCGCAGTAAAGCTGTATAATGCTACAGAATATGCTCAAATGATTGGGCAAGATTGACTGCGTTCCCTTGGTAAAGAGGCAAAGCAAGTATGCATGTAACCCTGAGCCTGGGCAACGAAATCCCGAGTATGAAGTCGTTTTTATGGAAATAAAGTGAATATGTTCAACATTATCACATGCCCAGGAAAGCACAGAAATACAAAACAAAACAGAGAAGGAATGATATAAGTATTAATCACAGATTCATTGTTAAATTTTATCAATATCTTCCGTATCCTCCTCCTCATCATCCCGTTGAAGGAGAATACCAAGTTTGACCTTATCAGGTACCTGATTAACAACAAAGTGACCGTCAAAGTTGACAGAGGCGAATACCCAAGGATCTATTGGACTCCAATCAACCGCATAGACACTCTCGTGCTGTTCATTCAATCGGGCCAGTATACCGTCTTCTAAGCTGCAAATGTTAAAATGGTTATAAAAAGAAGAATGTGAGCTAATAAAAAAACAGTTCCTTGATTTATTAAGTAAATTATTCATGTAGTAATTATAAAAGGAATATAATAAGGCTAATATTAAAAGAACATAACGAAAAAGAAATAATCTTTTAAAGAAGTAAATAACATGAATCAAGGTATACCATTTAATCTACAACAAAGACTTGTAGATTAAGAATCCTTCAAATTTAGGTTTGTTGTTCTTAGATATTTCGTTCTTGTGTTGAATTCCTGTTGCCAAAATATGTCATTTGTTAACATTTTTTATAGTCTGTTTAGAAGCATTTACTTTAAATATATAAGGAAATAGGCAATAGGTTAGAACTTTCGGATTTTACACTTAACATGAGTCGAATACGCTAATAATTTGTTATACAAACACTATTATTATTGCTATTTCAAACAAAACGGATTGAAACGGAAGGCCAATAATCATAAACGATCACTGAATAGGCACTAAACGCTGTGTACAAAAATTTTCTCAGTAATCCAAGTGACGATTTATGATATTTGAATTCTGGAACGTGAAGTATCCATTATGTAAATATTATGCAACACAAATCCAAAAATCAATTGAATAAAACTATCCGATACTCTAACTTTGCTCTAAGCATTTGACGGAACAATAGATTAATAGTTGTAATATAACTACCAAAATAGCATTTAGGTACGGTGAATAAAATGTAAGTTAGATCAACTGACCCTTCAATCGATATCTCCGAAATAGCAGGCGACGAAGTTCCACTCTTGCTCTTAGTAACAGTGCTAGGCTTCGCAACGCCTCTTACTTCTGATGAATAGCTAGGTAAGCCATAGAGACAAACGGAAGAATCACTGCTGGCTGAAAGTAGCAATTGATCACGCGTTGGATGATAACGGATTGACCAAATCTGAAATTTTAGTAGTTTAGTTACTTTATATCATCAGCAGAACGACATAATCGTTCATTTTGCACAGCTAAACAAACCCAATGTGAATGCGCAGGAATAGTGAATAGGGGTTTTTGACACGCAGTCCCAGTGCTGACATTTCTGAACGAGAAACTCTCTGTCTTGCCAATATATCGAAGATCCCAAATACTTAGACAGCCATCGTCTCCGCCAGTTGCTAGAATGTGATCGCGATTTGGATTGAAGTCGATATCGCGCACGCATGGCCAATGCACATCACTTAACCAAAACGATGGCCTGAAAGACAGAAATTCAAGTCACATTTGTGGACGCTACTAATACAATTTAAGTAGTCGATGATTTATAATTTACTGCATGGACCGTGTGTCGATGCCAAGTACGCCAGAGTCTAAGGCGATTCCTACAGTTGAAGCATTTCTATGCGGAGACCACCGAATGGCATTAACTGGAGATGTAAGAGCTCCTCCGGAAGACTCGTCTAAATCTCCAGGAAGTCGTAACTGACAACAAGAATTGACTGCATAATCACCGGAGGAGGATTTTAAAATAGCCAGAAAACTGGACGCTGGGGAGAGTAATTTGCCGCCAGGAAAGCTATAAAAACGCATCAAGTCATTTAACATTCAGATAAATTTAAAGTATGGAAAAAATTTCAAAGATTCTGTACATACTACTGAGTTCCCGGAAGAGGTGGTCCTAAAACGCAGGCCAAATCAGTAGAGGTCTCAGTAGGATGCGATGCAATCCTAAAAATTGTAAAAAATGAATGAAAAGTAACATAATCTCTAAGTGGATTGGGTGGATTTACACGTACCAATATTATTTTATAAAATTAATGCTTAACATTAATTAAAGGAAAAATGTTCTCAGTTATTAACGTGCTCATCTGCAAAGTTAGAAGTGACGGATCCAGTCAGTGTGCATCCAATAAACGGAAGGGCAAAACACACTGGTTAAGTCTGACTACTAAAAGGGGTGGCAGAATTTGAGTTTTCTACTAATGAAGCTCCAAGATAATACTTTTACCCACGATAAGTGTTTGAGAACGCTTGAAAGTTAGGTGCAAGTCAATTGAATTATCCCTTCAGATCCTGATATGATGTAACATTTTACTATGATGAGTAATTACTAAATTAAATGATCTGAAAGCTCCTTAGATAATCAATATTACCTAATACGATTAGTACCAATTCCGTGGAAAAAAAGCGGTGACCACTAAGCCACTAAGGCATTAGCAGTGATAAGGATAATAAATGCTTAAAACCTACTTCTTGATAGAGTCAAAATTATCACAGGGCAAGCTGCTGACGAATTCCAACTGTTCGGCAGGCCGATCGGCGAAATCAATTTCCTTTTCATCCTCAGAATCAGTGGCTGATAGAGTTTGCGGTGGCGGTGGGGGCAGACGCCAGATACGAGCTCCACTTGTCAACTCGGTCATGCTTTCAGAGACTAAGGCAACATAATTTTAACAAATTTATCAAGATTCCAGATAATGACGAATACAAAGTTAGGCATTAAAATATTATGCAAATCTCATAAATAATAAAGTTGAATTCAAGTGAGTTCCGAGTAGCTGAACTGGCTGCTCTCAGTTATGAAAATAGACAACTGTTGTGACAAGCCACCCAGTTAAATAAAGTGCTCAATAGATTATGAACATTTCAATCAAGAGTTGTCTCAGAAGCCTGGGGATAGAATCCTAGAATCTGAATTTTAAAACAATAGATCAAGATGCAGTGAGTTGTCTATTATATGAAAAGCGTACGGTATGATAAATTCGCGTTTCAAATAAGATGTAGATTTTTGATGTATGATGCATTCACTACTTCAACTTGACCTTTTCTCACTCAATCACTTACTGGCTTGTTCCCATGTTAAAATCTTTTCTCATGTCTAGCGCTTGCAAAAACCGTTTGCTTTACAGGGCGTATTAATAATAAGTTAAATGATAACAAATCCGAATTTGTGCAAAGAAAAAAAAACATCACGAGAATCTCCTAAGTATGTGTTGAAGTGTACAAATTTCGGTCAAACAGTATAAGGGAGTGAATCAGACATTACCAAGGAAAAATGAAAGATGCATTCAGTCCCCATTTTTACTTTTCTTACATTTTTGCAGTTCCTAAATAAACACAACCCATTTTCGATCATCTCTAATTAAATTGGTCGGCCACTACTAACCCAATCGAACACTAGTGAGTATTGATATACTCAAAAGTGTATCAAATTACTGAAAAGGTGCTTTGAATGAAAAATATCGCAAAAAAGAATAGTTTCAGGAAAAGGAATTGGATACTAAAGATCGCCACTAGTTGAACAAAATGCAAGAACGGTCAGTTAAAGATTGCATACCGAATATTGATTTAAGAGACAGATGAATAAGCTGCGTCATAAACATCAAACTGCTAACATAATCTGAATACACGTCATAAGTTAGTCATCATGTTTTGTTTTCAATAAAAAAAACATCAAGCCGGAAGAAATATTGAAACACGTATAAGAATTTATAATGAGCAGCACATAATCCAATTCGAATATATACACATATTCAGCCTTTACATTTGGAATGCGTTTATAAATTATCTCGGAAGTGAATCGTGAAATATGGTAAACAAATCCTAACCATGAGCTCAGCATGCATTAACAAACGACATTAAATCAAGAAGGTAGATTATGCACCACCAATCAATCTTTCATATTTGAACATTTCCATGCGCTTGCTTTCAAGTAAATCGTAAATGAATTAGTTTATGATTACGAAAATACTAATGAATTTTAATCAACGTGCAGTACATTTTTAACCAAAAACCGTCGATAAAGCCGTAACGCCGTCAAAGATCTCGATCTAAGGACACGCATATACCAACTACAACTTGAGCTCAGAAAAAATTTTCACAAAGGCTCTATGAAATTTAACCACTTCCACACATAATACTTGACATTAAAAAGCTGTAAAATAAATACATGGGATACCGTTACCTATATCACAGCTAAAATATGACCAAAAATGACTGGAAATTCTAAAGTAAATCACTAGCTTTAGCCACATTAACTAAAGGGAAAAATGTTCGGGTAAAAAAAAGACGATTTCGGAAGATCGAGAGGTATGATTTTTTGATTAAAAATACCATTAAACGTACTTGATGAATAGATAGAGACAAAGAGAAGTGGAGCGGCAGGGATAGCAGTAAGACTAACAACTTCACCATCAGGATGAATGAATGACTGGCATTTAAGACGGAATGCCTGACAAGAAAAGGCTTCTTCTACAGTTATTAGGTGAACCTAAAAGGAAAAATGTGATCACATCATGAATAGTTTGGACTTAGGAAGGTCAACTAAAAGTCTCACCTGACTGCCATTCGGCTTTACAGATTGACATCCCACTAAAAAGCGGGCATTCTCGGATTGATCATCTAGAGGCCCTGATTGAGAATCATGGAGACCAATTAAACATCGAGCCCCTGACTATTGGGAGGTAAATAAAACAGCAATTGAAAAAAAACATAGATCAAGCCAACTGATAAATTTATTTTACTTACTGGTAATGACAAGGACTGAGATGCTTCCTGCAAATTATAACGAGACGTCTAAATTAGGGGAAAAACATCATTATATATCTATACACTAAATGTATCTTCAAATAAAGTCATTAAAATTATATTTAACAATAATAGTCAATATAATTGATAATAACAATTAATTAGAAATCGGCGCAAAATAAAACGCCAATTGGACCGATATTACGCGCTTAATGTCGGTACATTATAACATTAAAGTATGTTACAGTGATACTGCAAATCTTTACTATTGTATCGTATTCTAATGCATTAATGTATTAATCAGAGTTCCATGCAGTCTAATTGTTATTTCAATAAATCAAGTTAAACTTCATTTTTGAGGTCATCCTACATAAATTATGTATACCCTTCATGTTCAATTATATATACTCTTTTTATAATAAATTAATATAAAAACAAAATAAATATTGTTTTAAACTTTATTTTGTGAGAATTGGAAGGAGGAAAATGTGTTAACCAGAAGTAATTTTTACTTTAAATCTTTTAAGAGGGAAGTTAATAGATTTTATAATAACTGGAAAAAAAGTTAATAATTGTCATTACTCTTCATATTTAAAAAAAGTTTTTTGAAGAACAGGGAATTGTGTTTAGAGGAGATAATGAACACAAATTAG
The DNA here is from genome assembly GCA_900708905.1 of Hymenolepis diminuta. NCBI lineage: Eukaryota > Metazoa > Platyhelminthes > Cestoda > Cyclophyllidea > Hymenolepididae > Hymenolepis > Hymenolepis diminuta. Next base: position 1,049,706 of record CAADRB010000059.1, on the reverse strand, counting down.
TCTTTTAATGCAAAAATGACGATACAATGAAACCTAAATAGATTTTCTATAAAATATTCAACAGGTTAGCTAAAAGTTTTAAGTTTAAGTTTTTCTCAATCCCGTCTCGTACTCTTCCATTTGCATGATGTAATTAGTTTGAACTTCGCCATTAAAGCAAGATTTGAGCCAAGAATCGGGAAATATAATTTAAAATCGTGAATATCTGAGAAAAAGTTCGCAAATTTTATTATAATAATCAATTGTCAAAATCTTTACATTCAACTTTTTATTTGCCTTCTTTACTCAAAAGTAGTATACAAGATAGCATTTCCTATTGAAGATTTTGGAGTATTCTGGACCTTATCCTGGAAGGCCACGGAGTTTTCCGAGGCACAACGTTTCAAAATAGAAATATACTGATTCATGATGTTTTTTCTTCAACCCATTCATTCTTCAGCCCATATCCGCAAAGAACATGCATTTCGTAGGAGAAATCCAATTGTTATTTGTTCCTTCAACCTCTTGATTTTTAAAAAGTGCGATTACTCTTTACAGTAACTGCATATTTATATTCAGATAAGTGTATAATATGATTTTATTGCACCATTATTTGATGCAAAATTAAATGTTAAATAGGCATTATTTCCGAAGCTTTGAGTAATTAGCTTGAATTTTACATATTTTAACTTTCACTTTACTGTGCCCTTTAACTAGCCGATTTTTCAATAATTTAACAATGGACAGAAAATAAAATTACTTGAGCATATGGACTTGGAGACAATGCAGTATTACGTGCAAGATGGAAAACAAATATGTAAAATGGAGGCTCATTTATGGTGTCTCTCATAAATACAGTAATTTATGCCCATTTATTAACCTTTAAAAGTTGGACATTAAGGTCTTATAACTATTTTTTATCTTCTGCACGACAATAAACAATCTTATTGTGTAAACCCTGTTTGGCGTAACCCTGACGACACATATAGTTAATATCGAGTTCATTTGAAGATTTTCAAGATTTCGAAGTCGACAAACAACAAACTGTCGTGGATAGCTCTTAAAATCTGCTTGTAGAAATATTAATAATAATTCGCTCTCAATGTATCTCATGTATTATATGCCTTCTTTATGACGTATCTCACAGTTGGTTGTTAGTTCAGTAATCTTGATAAGCATTTCTAATACGTCTTTAAAAGAGTATTTCTTCATATGTGTGACCCGGATTTGTATTTAAAATCACTCAAACCACACTTTACATGTAATGTTTTAAGTTCATTTCGTTGGATTACTTTTTAAGTTTAAAATTTACCGTCTAACTTCAAGAGCTTTGTGTCGACCACATTTCACAAATGAAGTTTTAATTGAACTGGAGATATGGGGACATCTGAATATACAATCGGAAGTACGAAATAGCCAAAGCTACATTTATTCCGGCTAGAAAGCGCAAAGTTAATCTACAGTTTGGTTTGTAAACTTTCATATAGATAAGGCAAGTTAATATGAAATGGCATGAAGTACATAAGATAAATAAAAATGGAAATAGGGATCAAGAAGCATAATAGGTATAAATGGTGAGAGGACGTGGCTATTCAGTCTTTTGGCTACATTCTATTGACTCATCGAAGAACATGAATTCTAGTAGCTGTTCTAATCTAGCTAGTAGCCACACTAATTTCACATGTCTGACCCTTCCCTCCCCCCCCCGGATGTGCATTTACTGACTTATACTTCTGTTTGTCCTACTTGTTAGTTAATAATTTTATATCACCTTCTCATTAACGAACAAAGAACGGAAGAACTGTCAATCGCCTTATTATACCTTAATAGGTCCTCATTCGAAATCAGCGCTGTTCTCTTTCCTTCCGAATCTCAAAGCTCCTACTTCTTTATTCCTCTCTCATATTACTGCGTTTGTCAAATGCACTCAAGGTCCGACTCAATTCTTAGTCCACTCATTTCTGGAAAGACTGTAACATCATTTAACATTAAAGAAAATCATTGGTTTTGTACATAGATTACTGAGTCATATACGATCAAACTCTTAAAGCGAGGATTGAGCTCCTTTATGGTCATCAGTACTGTGCAAATTGTGAACTCCCATAGGAAATAAAAGATGAATGAGTTTTTTTAAAATCTTATTTAAGATACACACTTTTTACAAAGACCGTGGTAATATTTAAAGATTCCTGTACTTATTTCAAAAATTAATATCACAGGCAATGATTCTGAGGAATTTATCTGAAAATTTACTCTCTTCTAAGATGACCAGCAACTCAAGATAGGGATCGATGTATTTGAAGCAATTAACGTATTTTATTTATTTTTTGCTAAATTCTCACATGAAGTAAAAGTTTATCGCCACAAAATATTGACACTAAGAAAAATTTTATATCTAAGATTACCGAAATTAGATTTTCACTATTGCATGCTCAGCATTAGATCATATTTTTCGAAGTGCATGAGGATGGTGTATTTTTTTATTCAAAGCCCAAAAAATAAACTATTTTTGTAAATTCATACGTTGATCTCAGTAAAGTTACATTATAATTTGCCTGAGAAATCTTTCTTTAAAATCGGTCGATCCAAAAGGCATGCTGTTATAACGTAACAAACTAGGAGTGCTGGTAGTAATTTCGGGGAGCAAACCAATCTAGAAAACTCGGTAACATTGCAATTTAACACAGAACCCAATAACCCACAACAGAACACAAGGTACGTTGTGGTAAACACGTGTGCATCGGCTTAAACAAATGGGCATAATTACAAAATGTCTTTCATTAGTAGGAAATTAAGAGGTAAATTACATTATTATTTACAGAGGGAATATTAGAAGTGGGGGAAAATAAAATTTATTCCTACTAGTACATACAGGAGGCACTAATCTTTTCCATATTGGAAGAAGGAGAGCTGACAAGGATCGGTAGTGTCGTAGAAGTTGGCAGAGAAAAGAGAGAGTAAGAGAAGAGTGGTTGGGAAGAGAACTAATTATTCACCTAAACTGCGAACACAGCAGTGGAACTGTGTGAAAGTTACAAATAAAAGTAGACCGTCCCATTTCGCAGTCTAGGACTGTTGACAAGCAACTAAAAATTAGGGCAGAGGTATGAGTAAGTAGACGCGCAATAGATAGAGAGATCAAGCAGATCAATGAATCAGTGGGCTTAGATACAGCAGATATTTCTATCTGTTTTGAGGTATATAAGAAAATATTATGTTATAATCATTGCAGGCCATTCATTGACTACCTGATTAAATATGGTCTTTCAAATCAGACAGGAGATCCATTTCACAGAAATTACTAATTCTGTGGTTTTCGATTAATCACAATCTTATTCAAACTATGCCAACAAATGTCCTGGATCGATAGCACTTCTAACCCCTCTCACCTTAGGGATCATAGTTGTTTAAGGGATTTCATATTTTCTTATCTTCCACACCCCGTTACTTTAACCTAATCCTTTTCAAAAGTTTGCAATTACTGCTAACAATAATGCATATTTTAATTTTTATTTTTAAAGGAGAAAGCTTATTTCACCTGCCTTAATGTTGACTGAAATTAATCAGCGGGACCAATTTTATGAGTATTGGTGGGTGTTGCGTCTATAATGTCAACCTACTATTTATAAAAATTTTGTCAAATCAGGATACCAGTATCTGACCACAGGATAAACTCCCTTTGAGACACGGTGGCTTGAATATGGTTAATCTACTCTGTCCTCAAATTTTTCTAGCTTATGTAATCAGTTTCAATTAACACATTAAAATATCCCGTGAATGAGAACAGAAGCGTTATCTTCTGGAACATTTGTACGCAGTTCTGGAACTACAAAAACTGCTTGCTACAAGTAAGATCCAGCAAAAGCATGTGCAAAGTGAAAATATTTACATTCAGTCAATATTATTTGACCAGATTTGGAGAGTCTATATCAGTGATAGAATAACAGCAGAACTTTGAATAAATATAGGGAATGAACAGTCTACGTATTCCAGGTTAGTTCAGTTAATTAAATCTCATATCATAAATGCGATTTGGATATCACTTTCAATATAGTATTTATCGAGTGGGAGAAAAACACGCACGTATAGCTCTATTTGAGGTTAGGGTCTAAGTTTCCTTAAAGTTTTATTCATTGGAATTTTTAGGGTGTTCGGATGGAGAGTAATTTTCAAGCCGAGTGAATGGAAATTATAGCAAATGTTAAACTTTAAGACAAAAAATGCTGCCGGTCGTTTGCATTTTCTTATGCTCAGCCAGTTTGATTTAGTTTGATTATGGAAGAAAGTTTAAAAGATTGAGTGATGTCTTTACTGCGATCTTTAGAGTTACAGAATCGTTAGTACTATCAGATAACAATATTTTTTTAAGATTTCATAACAACAGAGCTCATCTGAATTCATCCTACGTCGAAGTAAAAGTCCATTTATTTAAAAGATGGTACAGAGCATACGAATTGGACAGTGAGATATATAACTTTTAAGATCTAATACATTGCAGAGAGAGCTCTTTGAGACTTTATAGTAACTTTATCTGTATTTTGGCATTCTTTTCTAATTTTGAACTGATTCTGAAAATTACACTCATTTAAATCCTTTCCCTTCAATTCATGGAGTATCCTTGAATTTGGAATAGTTATATAAAATTTCACATTCGGTAGCGCAAAAATTAAAGGAACCGGGTGGATGGTTAATTTCGACTTTACAAGTTCGGTATATTCAACACAAAGAAAGCCTTTTCAATGACCTCATATTATTGTTTAATAGTTTAACTCAAAAGTTTTGAATGTACCATTATTTTCACTGATACTATTTATCAAACCCGTTAGTATTTTTCCACACCACTCATTTGTTTATTTTAGCGGTATTGAGACCCACTTACTTATTTACTAACCAATGCATTATGATTAATTCAACACAATCCAGTATAAGATTGTACTATTATCCATTATAACAGTATATTTCACATAATATATAATTATTTTCTGAAAGGATACAATTCTACTAATTAAGAAATGATTTTCTAGACGTAAGTGACGATAAAAAGAATGCCAAAAAATTTGTTCACTGATCTTCTACGTTTCTTCCGTCCTTCAGCTATGTAGTACTTTAAGGTTATTCAAGATATTCCCCTTACGTTTAAATTATCAAATTGTACTGTCTTTTAATAAAATTTGCACGAAAAACATATCAACTTGAGCCCTATCTTACCTGATAGTTAGACTCAATAAGAATATTCCTCTCATATTTCTCTGGAACACCAGAGACAGACACTTAAGAACGATTGAATAACTGGATCATTCTAAAACAGAATTCGCAAAATGAAATTTTAAAAACATTATGATAGCAAAAATGACCTTCCAGACTTTTTTAAATAACATTGCTCAATTTACTTTAGTTCGAAGAAGGTTTAGAGTGAAATGTAAAAATAGGATTAAGTAGAATTGTTTTTGGTAACCATTAAAATGGAAAATATGAAACGAAGTAATTAATTGTTCCCGCTATAATTCACTTCGAGTGAACTCTAGTCGGCTCTACTATGTAAAGATTGTGTAAACTTCCTAGGATCACGTAGGATCATTCTAATTGCTTGGTTCTTGGAATAAAACCAGACAGGAATTGTAATTAATCAGTCTGCTGTTAAGCTCATGGACATCAGAGGACAAATAAAGGGATTTGAATTTTGGGATTATTAGCGTTGAAATAATCATTAAGATAATGTTGCACAAGCCGATTCCAAAAGTCAAACGAGGTAATGTTCATTTTATTCACTGAATTCAATCCAAGTATTTTTGTATTCATCCTCCTTATCCGTTATTTGAGTTTAGTTTTACTTGATTTCGAATGATGTCCCATGATAAAAGGTTGTATTTTTGTTGTGAATTATATTATAATATAGAAGTCAATTATAAAATTTCGACTTTGATCTCCAGTTCTCTTCTCACTTTTTAAATTCTTTTTCCCATATATAATTTTTGCTTGATTTGTATTGTCGTTAAGTTAGAGAGGTAGAATATGTGTCTGAAGCAAGGTAACATTCTGTACGGGAATATGGTTGCATGTGGACACATGTATACATATTGATCAAGATAGAAAGGAAGTATAATACAAATATTCAACAATTGAAGAGTTAAGCAAAAATTATGGGAAGATTTCTAAGAGAGAGTGCCGAACGGCAATAGGTGTCTTGTTTAGTAACATTCTCTAGATTCTTGAAATGTTCTTTTTTCATTGATCATTACTTTTTCTGCTATCAATACCGGTTGCATTCAATTTCAGTTTTTTAGAATAATGAAATTATTGCTGAATAAGCATCTCTACTGAAATTTTATTTATTTCTAATCACATTTTTTAAATTTTCGTCTTAGAGTCAATTTCTATCCACACCATAAGTATAAAATGCGAGCTGAAATAAATTTAATAATGTTAACTGATGTCCGGCTGGAATATTTCAGTCGGCGGCTTCACTCAAAGTTATAAGTGTCAAATCATTTCAAAAGATATACTAAGTAGTGGTATAACATAATAACTTGAAAATACATATTTTTACGAAGGTCTTCATCTGCGCTCTTAAAATGAGTGAATTCTTTTTAGGATTAGGAATGTAATTTAAGGATTTTATCGGATATTATATTAGCTACAGATGTTGATAGCTAACCTTCAAGAACACTATCAGTAGAACCAACAATAATCTAATCATTATAGGGAGGATTTAAGAGGTTGAATATCTTAAGTGGTTAATCATTATTGATTTTTAAAACAAATGGACATGACTAACCATTTAATTATATTAGCGTGTTAGAAAGTTTTTGATACCGTGGAGACGAGCTCCTCTAGCTAATCAAAATATAATTAGGAAAAATTGAGTCGCGAAACATTTGGACTTCATAAAGCAAATTGCATAGCTTTTGAGAAAGTTGAAAAATCAACGATATCAGAATTAAAATATTAGTGAGAATTTTTATATCCAAATTTTATATATACCGCCATTCAAAATCCCATTTCATCTCTTTTTAGACTTTTGTTTAATTCTCAAGAGCCCAACTGCTATTTTTTCATTTTGCACCCAGCCTAGATTTCTTTGCTGGAATTGTAATTTGTTTCACCTTAGAGTAAAAAATTTTGGGTAACTTGAACTCTAATAGTTTATTTGAAAAAAAACCTCTGTTTTTAATAGTTTGCTTATCGTTGACGCGGGTGGATCCTTGAAGAGGTGAACCATTTACAAGGAGCTGCAATAATACTAAATCCAATGCTATTCTGTGATTAAAACTTTCATTTTAAAATTAATTGATCTCGGACGGTTTTCATTACAACTAACTGAGAGTAGGAGAGTTATAAAAGAAGGGATATATTCAATATTCTAGGAGGTCTCATACCGTACTAGCTTTTAGATCATGAAACTGAATTCCTCATAAAGACCTATTTCGGAAGAGCGTTGTTGCATTTGATTTAGTGTGTGGTTGCACGTTAAACAGTTTATAAGTGAGAAAAGAAAGCCAGGTTAGAAAATGACATCTAGCTCTACTGCGGTAAAAGTCACAAAACGGAATAGTCAGGACATGAAGAACAATGGTGTAATGTCCGGACACTGGAATTCCGAATATTAAATTCACAGTCTGTCACAACTCTCTGATGTTTACACTTGTCTCTTCACACAATACAATGGGATATGACCCTTACGTCTTTTGTACGTAATTCTAATGCACCGCAGATAATGTCTACAATGGTTCTTTAATTCTTCAATTAGCACTCTCTTATACATGTTTTATGTTTCCTCATTAAGAACTTTCTATCTTTCAAAATTAAACAAAATTTACGTATGTCCTAGAATTAGAAGCTTATTAGGATCTCAGTATATCTGCATATTAAGAAAACGTGTAGTTTAAGATTAAAATTCAAATTTGTTATCAATAATGGATTTGTATTGATTTTCAGATCTACAGAAAGTTATATCGTAATAATTATCCAATTATCGGTCACATTTTCTGAATATCTAGGTGCCTGATCATTGAAACTTAAGACTTTCTGTTATCTTTTGAAAAGGAGTTCTAATGTCAAGTACAACAGACAAAGTTTAATCGCGTGTGTTGTTTATTTCCACTAAAATCAATAGATAGCTTCTAATTAAATATAGTCACATTTTTGCACTGTGGTACGGGTTCTCAAAAGGACTGAAATCACTTGTGATAACTGCAAAAACTCCCAGGACAATGATAAAAATGCAATCTAATAGGATTTGATAATTAAGATCACTAGAGGGCATAGATAGCTAAATAGACTCTTATATAACAGTTTGTACAATATTCATTTGAAGACAACTCAAAACGAGAGAGCACGGCATAGGCACTTTCATTATTTCCAAGTAAAATATGGAGGCAAATTATAATCGTTTTTACTTGTTTTATGAACTTCTCCCCTACTATTTGATCGCAAAATTACCTTATAATTGACATCAATAATAATTTGAAATGTTTTGAGTTACCGCAGTTAAGCGAATTTGTAGAATTCATAATAATGAATCGATAACTGCTTACGCAAGCAGGCATCTTTTTGATTCCAGGGTTAGATAAATCAAACGCAGCAAACCCAGAAGATGAATCTACCGTACTCTGCACCTTATCTATCTCTAGCCAAAAGCCGGTCTCTTATATTCTGGGAAATGCAGATATTTCTAAAACAAAAGCAGAGTATCGACCTATATTATTAACCGTTTATGTCTGCGACTACCATGGTGATGACGAAGCCGATATCAGCTGTTCCACAATGAACTGTGTTCACTAATTTTTAGGCTGACGTATGTGTGGCCTTCAGCCAGCTAATGAGAATGTGAATGCTACTCACTAAAAATTTGAAAAATCTGGTGCATTTATCATCGCTTCAGTCATGGGTATGGGTCGTCGTTCTAGAAGTCCTAATGCATCGTCTTCTGAAGCTCCAGCTGAAAAAATCGCCAAGAAATCGGGTGAGTTCGCTATATTTTAAACTCTAACATTCGTTGTCAATGAAAATTTCAGTTGAATACAGTCATTAACTTTTTCATTCCTATGTTTTAGTAATTCCGATCTGGCTTTGTGCTTAAAATAAAAGCTTTTGAGCCGCTATCCCATCGTCTGTTTAAAAATAGCGTTATTGTTCGCTAAAACTTACAGCTTGGTAACATGTCGTCTCCGCCAAATACCTTGCAACTCTAGTTATAAGCTCTTTAAAGTGTAAGAAAACTGCTCAAATTTCAACTTGCTTTATGTTGATGAAGCTCCGATTTCTGCAATCATCACCAAACTGCACGTTTTACAGCTGTTTCCAAAGAGAGTTTATAAAAAATATGTCAGTCACTCAGTAATTAAAAGCGAAACGCTTGTTCCATAATAGGCGCTCTTTATTAAATACTTTGAGCCTGATTTTGGTTTCATTGATTGAACGGAGCATAACTGGTCAATTTTTAAATATTGGGGATTGGTATTTTCAACTCACATGAGTGTACGTATGATCACGAGTCATTTAAATGCAGTGTTTTGATTGCTATTTGTTGAACATTTTTTGAATCCAAGGCTCTGATTAGTGTTTTCTAGGTCACCTAAACCGAGTAATATTAGGTAACATTATTGAGAGTATATATACAAATAATTTTGAGAGTCTCGTTTACTATTTGTTGTAATTGCAACGAGTTAACATGGGTGTGTGGCGTGTTATGTTGCTTCATTGTATTATTAAATCATCTGATATTTAATTTTATATTTTAGATTTGAGTGACACAATTTCCGATAGCGCTTCTTCTAAGCAAGCTGTTGAAAGCTGTGTAACACAATCTATAATATCCAAGGAAACCCTGTCGACGTTGACTCCACTTTCTCATACTGTGCTGATTAAGGACGCTCACCATGTACAGGCTAAAGTGAAGAGACAAGATTGGTGTCGGTGGCCAATATGCAAGGATTTCTATAAAACTGGTAATTGCCCTTACCAAAGCAGCAGTGAAAAAGAAGAAAACCTCTGTCAACTGGCTCATGTACGGGAGGAAGATGGGATATCTGAGATCGCGGATGGATACGTTCGCATATGCTTTGACTCGATGGGTTTGATTCAGGTATGTATGAGATAAGCACTTTAATCTCCAGCCTCTCCATGGTCAGACAAACTTCTTAATAGACACTGCGCATTTCAGGACTCCCACGGGAAAGGTATTATAGCAGGATATCATTGGCTCTCTTCTGCGGATAACTTTACATTGTTCCCTAGTGTTTGCAAGGATTTAGTAGTTATAATGAATAGCTATGTGGTAGCCGGAAAGTTACATATGCCAAAGTGTTTTATTTTTACATTGACGGTTCCCATATATCGCTCTTTTGCTTTGTTTATTGCTGAATAACCTACTTGATATTTTAGCCGGCTTGTCGTCGGTCCAGATGCTCGTATTTTCATCCGCCCAAACATATTCGTGACCAGATTATTGCAAGACGTCATGCTCAGTATCTAGAGGAAAAGCAAGCTAAAATTCTGCGTAACCAAACCATGCAATCTGCTCTAATGCAGTTGCCTCAAGCAACAGCGGCCATGAATCCATTCATTTATGTAGCTGATCCTCTGAATATGCCATACAATCAATTCATGATGTATAACGGTTGCTTGATGCCTGATTTGACTTCTGCAAATCTGATGGCTGCAAACAGAGTTGATTCAAATGCTACAAAAGTTGGACCACAGCCAGTTGGACTGGAAACATCACAGATTGCTTGCCAACAAATCTTGCCAGTAAACTGCCTTTATGTCTTTAAAGAATATCACCTCAAATTTACCTTGTTTTTGTTTTATTGTAGGCTCCAGCTGTGATACCACCGATTAACTGGGCAGAATATTTATCAAAAATGAATACTCAATGTATTCAACCGCAAAGACCAGATACGATCTCACCGTATAATTGGTTGCCTTTGACGCAACTGAATCCATCTCTATTAGGGACTTTTATTCAACCACCAGCCGCCTTTGCCTTTCAACCTTTTGGACCAATTAGTCCGGTTGGTACAACCATTGGGCTGTCTCCAAATTCGAATGTTCTTTCTTGTGTGCCGAGCGCAACACCTGTTCCCGCCAATGCACCACAATGAAAAATAGAGATTTATATTTTTTGTATTTGTTGAATGATCGTTGATTGCATGAAATCTAGAATGATTTTGATTAAAGATCAAATACTTTTAATTTTTTAATTTTTTACCAATTTGGGTTTGAGGCTGGTTAGAAAATGCAATTTGACTTTTATTTCTAAATTTTAGCCACATCTTTGGGCCGTCTTCAAGAAAATATTCAATCGCGTCGACTTCGATAGATCTCATTAGATCATTCGCTATTATATTTTGGTTGTGTGCCTATTGCGTCTCTTTAAGGGCTTCACGTTAGCTGATTGCTATTTTTAGAGCTTTTTAACCAAAATGATGTGTTAGTATTTTAAGCTATTTTAGAAGGTTAGTGAAATAGCCGTACTATTTGTTAGAAAAAATAAGTGTTTGCTCTTTTTGAGAATTGTATTTTTGGGATTCTATATGGAATACACCGTTTATAACTGCTCGTGTCATTGTTGGTTTGTCTGAACCAAAATTTGCATATAACTCGTGGGGTTATTACTGTTTTTAATAACGGTACTTTGATACGGTATTTTAAATAATGTAATTTTCATATTTTGGAAACCGTTCGTTTAGTATGAGTGTGTGTCCTTTTATTAACATTTAAACTTGGAACAAGAGTGAGTTGAACGGTGATCTATCAGCACGATGAGTAAGAATTTTAATACACTTAACACACACTTACACTTAAAATGTTGCGGAGAGATTTTCATAGATAAAACGTCTATTAATAGAATTTTTCCGGCCTATTAATAGAGCTAAACGATGACGAACTATATATAGTTTTCATACGGTTAAAGAGTCTTTTTCTTATTATCTGTCGTGAATCTTTGCTAGGCTGATGATACCTACAATATATTTACTTCGTATTCGTGTAATCTTTTTTAGGTATCACCGCACAACTTTGGAATAATGGTACCATGATCCTCTGACTTATTAAAACAAATGATAAAAATCCAACAAATATTACTATTAATAGCAATCAGATTGAAAAATTAACCATTCATTTTTTTAGAGTGCTTGGAATCAGATAATACACCCTACGTCTTCCGTCGTTAAACAGTAACTCTCCGTGTATGCATACAGCTGACTCTGAATACGTGCACGCAATCAAAATCTGTGTTCTAAAATGTTAAAATATGAACATATGTTAATAATACCTGACATGACCTCATGATTTAGATGAAGTAGAAGTATTTGTATTCTACTTATTTTGCCCACTTCTAACCTCCATGCACCAAAACCAATCTCACACTGGAGGGTAAACGAAAAAAAATTACAACGCATACACTGAATATGTAAATCGACATATCACATTCTGTTTAAATATTTATTAACATGATTTCTTTTCCTGATGTATTTGTGTTCAGTGATTAACCGTATTGAAAAGAATCGAAAATTGAAAAGCAATATTTGACGAGGAAAAGTAATATTTAGAGAATCATGCACATGAGTAGGCATTTTCAATCTCGTTCTCTGTTATTCCCATTTTGGAACTGGCATTGCTTTCCTTCACTCTCCTTGATGGGAGAATGCAGACTGGAATACAAATTTCACTAATACGGAAAAGGAAGTCGGCAGAGATTGAGGTTGGGCACTTTTATTAGATAATACAGAAGAAAGAAAACGTCAGATTTTTACTGATAAACCGATGAATTGGCTGAACGGATTGAATGCCGCAGTAAGATATAAATGACAGATGGAAATTTTAGACATGGAGAAGAAGTCATATGCAATATTCAAAATGAAGCTAAATGTGCTGATTAATTAAGGGACTAGGCAACTTCATTTCCGAACTTTAGGTCAGAGGCTATAATTAATTTACAAATTAAATAAGTATCTTATCAAAGGTTCCATTCGAACGACTAAAAGTGTGAAATTATTACAAGCATACAGTTGAATGATATAGAATTAAAAGGAAATAATAATTATTTTCACGCCTTTGGCCAGATAAAAACCACAAGCACACCACATTGTATGCGAACATTCTATAAATTACTCATATTTACTGATTAATTATGGTTTTAAAGGGACGAATTGTCACCAAATGTTGCTAAACTTGAATCTATTTCTTAAGTAAAAAAGTGGAGATTGTACGCATCATCAAAAGCTCAAGAATCAATCCAAATAACGACAAATATAACTTGTCGTTATCTTCGTCATATTTAATTTTACAGAAACTGCTCAAATTGATTGATTATCGAAACATCTAGGCCAATAACACTCTTGCTAATAAATTTAAAACAAAATGAAAAAATTTTTACTTGATGTTAGACCAGACAGAACAAACGATGACAAATGCAAGCGGCAATTATCAAAAAAGTTTGTTGTATTCAGACTATGAACTATTTTCTGATTTCATATTTGTATGATTAAAGATATTTTTATGGTTTGACTTAGTCGGATGTTTACGTATTTGGTAAAGTTGCATCTGTAAACCCTGGTTAAATTTTAAATCAATTTGAAAATGCAGACGTTCCAGCATAAAAATTGAGTGGGCTTCCTTAGAGCAGAAGAAATAGAATATTATTTCTCTTGCCAACTGAGTTAGCTGGACGATTAGTAATAAATTATAGATATTTTATGCTTGCTTCGAAATTACGAATTTATAACTTTGGTTAGAGTAATGTCGGAGGAGGATAAAATGAATAACCCTTCGCTTAAGGATTGCGTAAATCATTAGTAATCTAGAAGATATTTCAGGAATCCTGACACTTGTCTTAATCAAAGTGCTGATTTGACATTATTTTCCGAAATCAGTTGCGGTAATTAAATTACAATCCATTTCAGTTAGAGGAGGTTGAATGATTGCTCTCCCCATATTTTTTAAACCATAAATTAATTTACAAAGTTTTATTAAGAAGTACTGTGTAAAATAATTCAGGATAATCTACATTTGATAATTACGCAAACCAAGTGCCATCGGTGAACCTCATTTCTCTGTTTCCAAAGCGCACGCAATATCGACTATTCGCCTTGTGATGACTCAGCCGAACACCCCCAATATTTTGAACATTTGTGCAGACCTTCTGTTCTCTAGTTCTTTCCCTTTGCTCTTGTGTCTTATTCATCTTTTCAATAATTTTCCCTCATACTTGCATTACTGTTTTTGATAGTATGTCCGTGATCTTCTATTTTATCGTTGAAAACGGCTATTAATATCTGTAATTCAATTTTCTAACTTTATAAAGTAGCAAACCGGAGCCTTTCCACCTAACAACTCTGTTGCTTTGACAGCGGATTTAATTTCAAATCTCACACTTTTATGGAATTTCGAATGTAAATTTGAGTGCATGCATCAAATTAATTCATCCCTTGATGTTTTTGGACTAAGTGATAAACAAACTTAACGAGAGAACTGAAAAAAGGGAAGATCATATAAGAACTAATCAACGCTCGGAAAAGGAGATGTTCCTGTTTCTCCAAGATGAGAACTCTAAGTTTACTTACCTTTACGTTCTAAATTGATAACCCCAAACCAAATAGTATATTTGCTGTAGACTTTAAATAATCATTACCTGATCAAATTAATTAAATAATTTATGAGCTATATTAGGGTGTGCAAATTGCACTTCTCAGAAATTTGACTTAGCTGATGTCAAGATTTTCATTGCAATACGAGGCCAAAAACGTCGTCTTTGCACGATAAGACAATAATATATAAGAATCATTTATTTAAAATCAGGCTTGAACCGTACAGAATGCGGGTCATTGTTTATCACATTTATCCATTCTGACGCTTTACCTAAACACATACGGTTCACACACCTTTAATTGCAGTACAAATTATCAAACATAATTACTGAACTTTATTGTGAGCTAAGAAGTTTAAGAAGTCAAATAAAAGCCATCAAACATTTAACAGAAGGTATTAAACTTGGGTATCCCATAAGCATGTATTCTCCTCATTTGCAGCTGACTCACCTCAGGTGATAAGCTTATGACAGGTGCAAATAGTGCTATACTGGAAATCATCACAAATCGTACAGCATAACTCTTTTTTGGATTAGTCTGTTAGCTTCAAGGATGTTATTTTTTCCTCACCAAGTACGAAAACCCATAATAATATCTCTTATTATAGCAACATTTATAACTTATTCTAACTTTTTTTTCTTAAAACTCCAACTTTATCAGTCAGAATTAGGCGGCCAACCGGTTTTACACCCATCGATGGTATAGTGGTCAATTCCTAATATACGGAGAGGACGAATCCTTATAACAAGCCCATAAGGATTAGCAAATACTTTATTTAAATATAAAGAAATACTTTAGTTATATTTTTTGTCTCAAAAGACCAAAGTGTTACTTATTATTCCCTACTTAAAACCAATATACATAGTGTGTTCTAGACACTTCCACTTAAACATTAATGAGTCGTCTGTTAAAATAGGGAGAATAGACCTCCATCAAAGAGCTGCGCCTATACTTGCGGTGAACAGACGCATTCAATTTGTCCGATTATTAATATGCAACACATTGAGGACGACAATTTAGCAGCTCTAGAATAGTAATTTTGCCAACCCAGGACTAAATTTGTGGGCAAAATTCTTAAGAGAGAAAAGTTATTTTAGTTGGAACAAATGCATACAAATTTGCATGTCCGTATTAAAATAACCCATTTAATTCGGGCTATACGGCTTATGTAAAAATAACACCAATAAACGCTTTATCTAACTGGTTTTTTTAGTTTTTCGCAAGAGTCAGTGAGATTTTCGAGTATAAAGATATAATGAAACCAATGGTGTACTTGTACCAAAGCGCTAAATATATGATATTAAGGACTAAAAATAGTTTGTAGATGGTAAATTAGTAAATGCGAGCCACTTTTACCAGTTACTTTCAATTTATAGAAATGGCAAGAAGTTAATAAAACAAATTTGCAGTGTGAACAAGATTATCATTATTGTTGGGCAATGGTATTTTCTTATTTTATTATTAATCACAAGAAAAAACTATGATGAGACATAAACAAGTTCATATTCCCAGGAAAAAACTAACTTTACGTTTACTTTAATAATATATTGGTTCAGTAACATTTAGGAGATCAGTATATCTCTCTTTATCAATAAAGTGTTTTTAACATTCTTTTTTATTCAAGCTACTGGAAAGTTTAATAAATGGATAAGTTTTAAGATAGTTACTTTCATTCTGTTATGTACGCTTGAATGTTTTGATAGCTGCGGCCTCCAACTTGACTCCTACACATTCTAACAAGGTGGTGTATAGATATTGAAAAGGCAGACATTTTGTGATGTGTTCCGAATTGAAAGTATTGGACTTTTATAGATTTAATACAGATTAGTATCCCAGCAATACGGATTCATATAGGAATAAAATAAAATTAAATACTACAATACATTTTTCATAATTTTTGAAGGTGCGACTTCCATTTTTGACGTCAGATGAAATGGGTAAGAGGAAGAAGGTAGGTTCAAAGTCTTTAGTAATAACAGAAAGTGAAATCAGGCAACCAGCATTAGTGGAATAATAGATATGGTCACCAGAAAAAAGAAACAGAGTTGTAGAGAATAAAAACTGCTACTTTTACAAATGGTTAGTCAGTGTTGGCCAGAACACTCGTGTACGTTATTTTAATCTTAATGTTTTATTCGACACTGTGGTTTTGTGAGTATTAGCCTGGAATTGTTAATGGCATTATATTTAGAATGATTTGATATGCTATAACATGTCAGAGCAAAAGCATCCTTATAAGAAAAGTTGATCATCGTGTGAAATACAGTATTGAGATGAAACTAAGTTCATTAGCTTCCTACAATCTGCATCGACTCCACTTCATTGCTTCTTTTTCCTCTTGTTTTGGTTCCACCAATAATAAGCAAATTGTCTTTATTGTTGTGGATGCCACAAATTAAGTAAAAGCTTTTCCATTTAAATTGCTTTTATGAAAGCTTAGTCTATTTTTCATAGGAAATATAATTAGACCAAGCATAGTTTGGGATGTGTTATTGAAAAATTGGACAATTCTAAATTTTGTTAAATCATAACGGAAATGGCAGAATCTCCAGGAACTGATAAATTATAGTTGAAATATTTCTATGCATTTAATATTTGTAAACGTGAAAATAAACACAATCTGGACAAATATTAATCTAAATCTTATTAGCAAAAATCTTGTGAAAAGCGAGTTGAACTTAGCCCAGATTTATGATACAGGGGCTGTTACTTCACATGTGCCGTCTTGAAAAAATGTTGCCATCTATGAATTTTTTAGCCCTAACCCTTGCAAATTAGGCAAATAATTCAACCTTGTACATCTTTTTTAACTATTTTATTAAGGTAATCTAATATTTCAATCTATTTAATGAGCTGAGAGAAATTAAAAACGGAAAATTCTAAGTTTATCCAATGTTTTCCCAAAATGAAATATTGGATAATCAAAAAGTGACACAGCAGTTGACATGCTCGTCCATGAATGCCATGGTTAGGGGTTCAGTGCTTATTAATGTAGATTCAGGAAATACAATACCTGATAGAGGATGTGGCAGAATTCGATTTTTTCAGCAGGAAGTCTCTAAGATACCACCCCTTCTACTCACGATGGGATCTCAAAAGCCTTTTAAAATTGTTTGGGAACTGCTGTTATTTTCTGTCATTGTTTCTCATTGTTTAAGCGTTTAAATGCGTACTACATTATCGACACAGTTTAAGATTAGGAACTCAATTGCTTATATGCAGAATTAGCGATGAATCATCGCAGAGGTATATGCTCATATGGAGTCAAAGTCGCTGAAAAGTGCCAAGCAAAACTCAAGATAGTTCAGAGTGATCTTCGAATCTTCATGCAAGTGCCTATATATAGTTAGAATTATAAATATTTTTCATGTTATACAATCTACTTGCATTCAGTTTTTGTCCTCAGTCATTATGCTTATCTTAAATTAAAATACATGAGTTTGCGTAAAAACAAAAAAGATTAGAATTCGTTTAACTGCTATAAATATCAAAATAACTTCCTGATTAGTCTACTAAAGGCAGTTTAAGGGAAAATCCTGACCTCATAATGAATTTAAATTTAGTGCACAGAGTTATAAGTTGTAGCGCATTATGAAATAATTAAAACTATTTTTGGGAAATTGACTGATGTAGTTAATACTTCCAAAGATTTTATTTCCACTGAATTAGTCTAATGAGTGGTGGAATTAAAGTCGGACTTTGCCTTTCTAATTCATAAAGCAGATTCTATTTATTAGTTTAAAGGTAATTTATTATGACGACTTTTAAAATGTTGGAAATTTTCAATATTTTATTATGTATTAGAAAAAGAAGAGAAAATACACTAAATTTATTAAATTATGCGGGTTTTTTAAATATAATTTATAATTCGTAGCCTTTTTCTTGGTATAAATGTGTTGAATTTCTTATTGTCCCTGTTTTTACTTTCCAGAAATCGTACTTATAAATCTAATTTGCGGTAGAACTATTATTAATTTTATAACAATATTTAATATATAGAAAAATCATTATTACATCAAATAGGATTTTTACAGCCTGGAAGATGTGAACTCTTTAAAATTGGTGCACACACTCTTTTGTTTCCAGATAAATTGGAGCTGGATTTTAAAACATGAATACTAGAAGAAATGATCAAATACAATCTTTCATTGTTGAAAACTCAGATCCAACGTAACTGTTGCAAAATTGCTTTAAAATTGAGTTCCGACTTAATGATTTAAAATATCTCCAGAAGTTATATATGAAAAGTTGGCTCCTACTGCAGTTCAGGCCGTTTAAAAATATTCAGTTATACAATCGAAATCTTTAGATTTCAATAATTTTTCCTTCCAACTAATGTATCATTAAAAATTTACATAGCTCTTTATTCAGATTTTTTTGTGACCATTTAAGCGAATGTACTGATCAATATAAATTAAAGGTAAATAAAACAAAAACCTAATTTTCGGAGGTTCTGAACCATTTCCTTAAATTAAAACGGAAAAAGCAAAAACATATATAAAGTAAATATACTTATTTTCTTTTGTTAAAACTGTCTTGACAAGCTAAGTATCAAATGTTATCGAAAACAACTATTTTTTTATGATTTCTGTTAAAAATTTGATTTTTAATGTAGACCACTTGATGAAAATAAAATACTTTCTTATCTATCCATTACACTAAAATGAATTATTTAGGTTGATAATTTTCAAATTTACTGACTACGAGGATTTTAATTTAGCGAATAAAACTTCGATTCGATATTCCCTTAAAGAAATGTCATTAACTGACGGTTAGGCTAAACTTTATTAGGTGATTTAATAGGTAATCCTATTTAATGATGCTCTTGTGTACTTCCAAATGTACAGTGCCCCCGGATGTTTGAACTTTAATATCCTATGTTATATTATGCATACTGATATGTTGTTTCATGCTTTACCATTAATCAAATCTTAATAAATTACTGATGAATTCAAACTCCAAAAGAGTCAAGCAGCATTTTCTTCAGAAATATTTCTTGTCCCATTTATATCAATCTCTAGACTTTTCACTGGAATGAAATTAGAGGAATTAATTCTGAACTGAAATAAGAGTTGCGATGGAATCCGCATTGTTTTGTTTTTTTCTTAGTTTATCGGCTATACGAGTATTTTATCCATTTCTCTTTGTATGAAAAAATATAAATAATTCATTATTTTTTTAAATTAAAGGATAAATATATTCTGTTGTTGCAAATAATAATGGCTTTTTCATCAAGAAAGTAAACTGTTTTAATTGAATTCTCAAGATATTACCACTAAAACCTATGCATATGAAGTTACACCAAAGATATGTACTTTTTGATGAATGGACTTAAGTAATTTGATAAAACTGAGTTAATTACATAAAAAGAGATAGTAAAACTTTATCTGAAATACGACAAAGTTATTTTTAGTTTAACATCATGGTCTAAAACTGTTAACTTCGATTTCTGTGATCATTATTTACAAAATTAGCCATTTGCTTTTTTGTTTCGACTGAAACAACACATGAAATACCAAAATGACGTAAATCAAATATTTGTTCGAAAAGTAAATAGCGATAGGCTATTTTAAGATGGTAATTCGTATGATGCACTTTTCATCATCAACATCTTGCATTTGAAGTTCCAATATGAGATCTAAGATTCATTATACTATAACTGATTCATCAGCATTTTGATATCATTTATGACCTTTAGTTTATATATCCAAATGCACGTATGCATTAGGCAATCATTTCTATAATAACTCTTGAATCAATTTCCGTAAGTTCTAATGATTATTGCCAGGATTTTCTAGATTCTGGAAAGTTTCTGCTATCTGTTTACTTAGAGCGAGAGTTTGTAGATGTGCAGCATGACTAATTTTGATATTTGTTGCAACAAATTCCATCAATTTATTTATGGCTAAAAAATCTCAAGTTGGTTAAAACAACTAAATCGGGTAGTATATTGCTGTTTTACCGTGATCACAAGCAAATATCATCAAGAAAATTCAACACGGTAAATATTATACCCGCATGTTTACCAAACGCCATTCTGAAGAAAAGTTCAATTATTTCTGCTTGACCAGGTAACCTTGCTTACCTCAGCTCCAGAATCACCAAACTGTCTCTTCTCATAAGTCACAGGTGGAACTCATTTAATTTATGCAACCGTCAGTCTGATTTCATTTTGAAGCCTCCATATTATATCATAAGCAATAGGGCATTAAGATATTCAAAAATTAGAGTTTTTCATTCACTTTAAAAGCCCTTCGCTTTATCAAGTAATATAATTTGGCCAGCTATCAGTGTTAAGACTATTGCAATCATGTTATAATTAATGATGAATTTGAAAACTTATAATCATGATAATTTAACCTCCTGTAAATTCGACTCTTTGTTTCTAAATTAAATACTAGTGTAAAATATTTTTAGACGCAAATATCTTTAGCTGGATATTTACTACTGCCTTTTAATAATAAAAAATTGGCAGTTGAATGATCCATAAATACTAAGCATTTTAACATTGACTACCGGTTTAAATATCATACTTATGCGGATGCAAAATTACTTCATTCTGAGGCATTCGATCTGATATGTCAAAAGCTAAGAAGGATTTTTTAAAATTATTTCAACAAGTGTGATTATGCAGAATTTTGGTTTTCTTAAGAGGCACAACATTAAAAAATTGATTAAGCTCGCATAACTTTTTGAGTAGTAGAATATTATTTTTTTAAGTGAGCATCAATATCGTTAACCATAAGCAGTATGAAAGTACAGTGTTCCTTGTTTTCGAAATTATTTAAATCAAAATAAACAGATATGTTTCACTAATATGAGGGACTTATAATTTTACATTAACAAAATACCAGATTATTTGTTATTAGACCCATGAATTTTTGCTGATAATTTCAATTTCGTGTGTATTATCAAAAATGAAAGATTTGGTGACAAAATTTCCATACATATTTAAAAAGCTCCCTGGATCCGTTATCATATAAATTCTGCCTACCAACTCCCGTCTTATGGATAGGAAATAGTATGTGAAATAGATTATTGTGGGTTTCTACTGATAAGCACCGATTTCTTGACACCTGGCTTAACCTCTGTGAAGTGGCATAAGGCATTAATTATTCTAAAATACTTAAATCTTCACATGTTTCGCAAATTAGCTATCTTTATTGTTTCGTATTCATAGAATTAACTGGTGATAGATAAAGTGCCAATAAATTTATTACATTTTGTAGTCATCCGAAAAATCTAGTAAAAGGATCATTTCTTTGAATAATTAAATTTCCTATTTATTCTGCTATCTTCATTTAATCTCTCTTATTAATTTCCTTATTTTTTAAATGCATTTCTACCGCATAACAACGCATTAACCGAAAAAATTAATCAGTTATATAAAATACTTTGTTTATAAAATTAGCTATCACTGATTTATTGTAGTTTTTGGAAATGGAAATTTCTTGGACGAAGACACGCATGATTTTTTTAAAATTCATTTCCTGAAGAGAGAAGAAATAAAAGTGAAAAATATTGGTTTTTTAATCGGATATTAATATAGAGCTCATGTTAAATTTCCTGTCTTGTCTAAAAGACTCTAAAATAAAATTAATCTTTAATATACTTTAAGAGCCCGAAAAAAGATTTTATTTCACTACCACCCCAAAAATAAACCTCTTTAAAGGCTAACAGGTAGTAATAGCTTTTCCCAAAATCAGAAAACAAAGAATTGAGTTGGACCATGAATGAATTAAATAACTGTAGAACAATAACGGCAAAAGAAGAAGAGATAGGAAAATGAATTAGGGATTGAAGAAAAAGGAACTAGCCTTAGCACAAAGAGGGGTTAAGTTGACTTGGGTTTTTGTTCAGATAATCAATCAATGCAAAATAAACTATGACAAAAATTTCCTTTGGTAGCAATAATCCCCAGTATCTTTGGATTATTTATAAGGTTATGTGACAATTAGATAACAAAAGGTGCCCTCTCTGTGTCAATTTCAAGGATAAATCAGTGCCAAACGTATGTTTATGTATTTACTATTTACTTAATAACGGATATTCAGATAAAACGTTGGCTTATTAAATTGCGTCATATCCTTTTATTATAAGGAGAACTTTACGCTCGTTTAACTGGAGTGGGTGACGACTTTAGATACTCACAAATTCATGAGGATTATATCATTGAAATCTTTTGTATGCATTCTGAAATTCAACATCTTATGATGTTTGTATAATCGTTACTGTGTGATATTTTTAGTTCAATATTCTTTAAACAGTATCTTAACCATTAAAGTAGCCACAAATTCCCTAATTGAATTTTAATTATAATTTTAATATATTTCAACAGTCATGTAAAATTGCGAATAATTAATAATAATATTGATAACCATTTAAAATTTTTTCATTAATTTCTTTTTTTAAAACAAATATTTCACCTTATCCAACACCCAGAGTGAAAATCTCCCACCATACATTTTGAATTTTAGGCCCAGCTGAAATCTTTTAGACGATTTTTTGGAACGTTCCTAACGAAAGTTTTGCCAACTGCTGGGTGGAATTTCCGTGATACCGTTATTTCCAAGCAGTGAGAGGCCAAAAAATCAAAGATCATATCCAGAAGACTGTTTTCAGTTTTGATGCTTCCGAAGATGGAAATGGTTTCGATGACGCATTTAAGTTTGACCATCAATACATACTTCATCTTGCACACAACCTCGTGGAGCCCTGATGGTACTTTCTGCCTACGTGCCATTCGGGCAATGATCCTGCGCATAAACTGTTGTGAGATTGGAAGTGTCCTCTTAGCACATGAAAATGAACTAGAGAGAGTTGAATTCTTTGGAAGTAGGGCGCTGCGCATCGGCCTGGGTTTACGCCCCACAAGAGTTTAAACAGAACTGAGGTCATTTACGCTAGATGCGGTGTTGTTCCGTAAATTTAAAGGAAGGTTTTGGGAGCTTCTTCCATTGTTCCTTCCCAAGGGACTTCTAAATGTCAACGAATCGTTCTGCCTGACCATTTGATTTTGTATGATATGGTGGAGAGTAGACGTAAGTTATATTATAACTCTGAAAAAAGTCTTGAAAAGGGACTAAAAAGAATTTAGTGCTGTTGTCTGTTAGAATGGTCTCTGTTAGTCCATGAATTGAAAATATGTGGCGGAGACTATCGGTCTACATGGCAATTGCGGAGGACTTTAGTGGAATAACTTCGAGCCACTCTGAGTGCAAATCTACCATGATGAAATATGAGAGACCTTTGACAGGTCCAGCAAAATTTAAGTGTAAGCGGACAACAAGGAGAGACTGGATCCCTAGTGTGGAGGAAGATTAGCCGCTTGTTGGCGTTTTGAACATCCGTGGATAATTGCTTTGATATACTTGTCCATTACGGGCCAGTATGAAAGCATCCTTGTAACAGATTTTGTGCGGCTAACATTCAGATGACTGATATGGAACTGTTCCTTCCTATGGAACTGTCGTCATTCCTTCAGCACTTAGGTGAGCTGAAGGAATCTGCTCATACCTGCAAACAATTAACATGATTTAACCACAGAGAGATCATTAAACCGTCATTAAAATTGAGGCAGATTGAACTTTTGGCTTGATTTTAGCCATCAAGTGCGAAAATATTTCATGGCCTTCTTTAGAAATGAATCTTTACCTGTCATATCGTAAATACCATTTGCAGTTACTAGAAGTTTGCCGCCAACATCAGATAATAGTTTGCGCATTTTCTTCCATAGTCATACTTGAAATAACGGTTTCCTTGTTGGGACATCTCAGGTTAATCAACTTGCTCGAACTCTGTTGTGTTCCGATGTTCTATTTCGAAATCATCGTCAAGGCAGATGGTCGACCAACGTTAAAGTCGGCTTGTATTGTAAACCGGAATAACCTTTTTAGGTTCAAAGATAGGGGGAACTGGTTTAAGATCCATCAGCAGTGTGAAATGCCTTCCGTAGAGGAATTTATGAAACCTTTCAGAGAGAAGCTGATGGTCAAAGACTCCTTTTCAATCTGTCTATGGATTTTTCTCAGCTATAGTAAAATTTCGAATGGAATGAGTAACTGCTTAATCTGAACCATCAGGGAAGACATGAGAGATAACAGCACCATTGTCATAGTTTAAGCATTTGCAGCCACTATGATTAGTAGGTTCTAATTGAAATGAGAAAGCAGCATATCCTTTAGTTTAGTGAATGCTTTCTCACATTTAGGAGTCCAGTTCCATTTAGCATCTTTCCCCGCAACTCATTTAGAGGAGCCCGAATATTATGCAATGTTGACAGAAATGTACCGTAGTAGTCGATGAGACGCAATGTGGTAATTTCCGTAGACTGTGACATTTCTGTAATTGCTCGGAGCTTTTCTGAAATCGAGCGTCGGCCATTTTTCTCAAAGATACATTTTAGGTATTTATTAGAGGTCACAAAGGTTGCACATTTCTCAGCTCGAAGACGGAAACCGTGCTTCTGAATACATTGAAGAAATACGAAGACACCTTAAAGTTCCAACTGAGGACAGGCTGCAACAATCTTATCATGGTATGCAGCAATTCCCTAAAGGCCTGATACATGGAATTCATTATTTTTGGGAAATTACGGGCAGCTGTCTTGACACCGGATGAAAGTCTGGTATATTGGTATTGACTACGATGCGTATTTACACTCAGTAGCTCCCGTGCCTCTGATAAAACTTCGAATTGTAAAAAAGCCTCTGCTAAATCAAACCTTGCATAGCATTTGCCACCATTCGAGATGTCATCAGGAAATGGTAGTGAATGAAAATTAGGTTCCACAGAGTCATTTAAACCTTGAAATAGTTGACGCACAACCGGAAAGTTTAATTTGCCTTTCGAACAAAAGCAATAGATGGAACCCATTTTGAACAAGAAACGAGCTTTATAATTTCCTTTTGTTCCTGACGTTTAGGTCTTTCGTCCACGATAAGCAAGGCTACTAGTGGAACTGATCGCTTAGAATGGAAAATTGGCCAAGCATTCGCTAACAGTTTTAATGCTGCCTTAGCGTGATTATATAAAGCAAAACCTTCTTGATTTACCTCAGGAAAACGCTGGACCACTATCTCTGCTGTAAATGGAGTGGTATGTATCAGAATGCACCCGATTGTAGAGGGCGTTTATAGGCAGATCCAAATGACGAAGTTAACCGAGCCAGTCGAGACCAGGCGGATAAAATATTTCATTTTAACTAGCATATACTAATAAGAAAATTTAGACAATGTAATGAAACTTTCTTAGTAGATGAATAGTAGAGAATATTTTCAGTAGAATATTCATTATTTCGTCAATTATATGCAAAATTAACGGCACTATTTTAAATCTTATCAAGAAGCATCATACTATGTTATTTTTGGTGAATCAGCCACTTGCCTTAGTATGTACGTTTATCAGACAAAAATGCATCCTTTTTATTATACATCAGTTCAGGCAAACTTTTGCGATTCCATGCATTCTTTCAAAATTTATTCAAGAGCAATATTTAAAGGAAGTAGAATTTGATATGGTCACCTCATTTTATCTTGTAGACATTCTCTAACAGATCTCCTTCTTTGAATAAAAAGGCATTTGAAATAGAATCTTTGCTTTGGTCTTAAATTGAAACTTTAAATTTTGAAGTAAAAACAGTAACTGGTACGATTTTTATTGTCATCTAATTTGAAATAGCAATTAGTATTGCCACCTATATTATTCACATAACTTGAAGGTTCTCATCGCCATATGATGGCTTACCGATAAATTTTTTCATAAATTCGGTCTCGAAAGCTTTTTTATTTTGTCTCTATCTGCTTTCCGTTCTAATTAGTATTTTTATATTCTTTAATGTTCTGAGGTGATAAAAGTATCCTCACCTATTCGTTATGCGGTTAATATGCTTTTATCATCCATTTCGTACCAAATTTTGTTCACATAACTCTGTGATTTGGTTTTTAGAAGGCCATTGACATGGCTAATTTGACTGTGCTCTTCAATGATTGGATAATTTTTTGGCCAATCATCTTTGACCTTAAGCTGTTTAATGACTTTCGAATGAGTCAATTGTTATAATTTGAAAGTCAGCCTAATTTATACACGTAAGTTAGAGGCAATAGTTGCTTTCGAATATATTTTGTAAAAATTATTTAATTCACGGAGATTTCTGAGATGACGAGAAATCAAACAGATGCCTTTTATAAGACAATGATATTGATACTGCACATATACTACTCTTTTATTCATAGTTAGGCCTAAAATACTGGCAATTCTGAAAGCCAAAATATTTGGATTCTTTTAGGCGCTAAGTGGGATTGCTAGTAGATTTGTCGAAAAACTTAGAATCTTGAATTTTCATTACTATTATGTTTTTGATATGAAAAAACTAATCAACTATATTGTTTAAGAGGGTGAAATAATAATAATAAAACGTTCAACTTTATAGAATGTCCATGTCAAAATGCATCGGTACCCTCTTACTCTTTACATCCTACGTTATTTCTGCTCCTCAAAAGGGTAAGTTACAGTTTATCAGTAATTTCGTCTATTATTAAAACTTGTTTAATAAAGTATTTGAAATTGATTACAAAGAATATGATATGCCTCTGGAAGGTAATGGTTAGAAGTCTTAAAGAATATGTCTTTTATACTTTAATAATGTTACTCAATTTCGTTTTCATAATCGAGATTATTTTACTATTTTTTGATCTCTATTAATGCTTATTCAAGACAGTTGCGTGAGATGGGTTTTTAACAATGTCTTATGGCTCGGATATATAAAACTTTATTTGCAGATGACTAAAGTTTTATTTAAGGCATTAATTATAAAAGACTTAACGAGGACACATCTTTCTCTATATCTCTAATATTGTTATGTTGGACTAGCACCTTCAATAATGACCTTTAAAAGATGTGTCTCTTAGTGATTATTCAGAAGGATTAAAATGAAACAAGTTCATTAATTTTTATTAAATTTAGGACTGCTAAACTCATTTAGAATTAGGAAACGTACTTTGAGCCTGTCTACAAACGAAGTATCTTTCTCTCATTAGCAAAGTGCTGGAATGTTAATTATATTCTAGAATTCGTGAATATAAGTACATAAGTTTGTAAATCATGTGTACGGATTGATAAGCGTCATCAAACAAGTATGTACTGATCAAAATTGAGATTGAAATCGCCCTTGCATTTAAACAAAGAGAAATTTTTACGTTGAGATAAATCCAATTCATATGATTTCAAATGTCTTCTATCATCTAAAAATCCATGGGAAAAAGATCAGTTTTTATTATAAAATTAATCTACTTTCTCTTAATTGATCCATTTGATCGAAATGAATCAATTTATTCATTTGATTTGGTTCGTAAGGTGTATTTATTTTAATAGTAAATTTAAATTGAAGTGGAAAGTAAGATTTAGAAGATAAAGATTTCGCAGAAGCTTGAGTTGTGATTGGTGCTTCTACGTCCCTTAGATTATTAGAAAGATTGAGGAATTAATCTTGGGTAGATGATTAATTAAACAGACACTGTTCTCCTTGATTTCATGTTAAATTTTAATAGTATATTACTGCATTTATTTTTAAAGAATTTTTAAACTGGTTTTAAAGCAGGCAATTAACTTTTATACTATGATTGTGTGAATTTTAAACCCCTCGTGCATTTATCTTAGATTACTCGGTAAGTCACTGATATGCATGTTAACCTTATTTCACATCACTTGTTTTGCTAAATTCCTGCATGCAGTCAAGAAAATCGTATATTTATTCAAATTCATTCCGCGTTGACTGTCAATTGTGCTACACGAAAGGAAACAGAACTAATAAGATAAATATTACATGAATGAATCCTAAGTGTCTTGATAAAACTTTTAATTAGGCAGCGGATATTGAGTTTCTGAGTAAATATAGAGATGACCACATCACATGATGTATCGTATATTCGAATTATTTCACATAAAATTGAAAGAAATGTTCAAATTTGCATGCATATTTATATCAGATGGTTCTGAATTGATTACTCTAATTCTTTGGCTTAAGCCACTTATTTGTACTTTTCAAATAATTTGAAAATTTTATCTGTTTCCCATGGTTCAAGACAACAGATATTCAGCAACTGAACTGCCATAAATGCGATGATGAGATGCAGGGTTGTAGAGCTGAGATGATTACGAACGAAGTCTGCCAAAGCGGAACTATAGCTTGCATGGTAAGTCAAAATCCCTTTTCAATAAGACTTTATTAAAAGTTCTGAATATTCAATAATATCTAAATAATTTTAAATATAGTACATATCAGATACCTCCAATTATGTATACCTTAGAAATTTGCATGTAAAATTTGCTGAATGGGTGGTCACACCGTACCATATTTTCAAAGATGCAATATACACATAACATATGCTAAATAATAAGAAAAATCACCGGTATCTAAAAAAAGTCTGAAACTGATTTCTTTTTGTTAGCAAATTGATTTGGAACCATTTTCATGAACTCAGAAACTACAAATGCGACTGGTGAATCATAAATAAATTTTTGACACATAAGTTTTTAATATGATTTATCGGTCCTTTCACATAAGTAATCTAACACCATGCTTTACATTATTAAATCTTCCAATTCACTAATGCAGGAATGACCATTGATGCTCTTAGGCTTTTTGTTCCCTGTTCTTAAACTGTCAGTAATTTATTGATTTTTTCCTTAAGAATCATTTAAAACGATATCCACTTAAAAAAATGCGCAGAGATTTCCCTTCAAATGTTTACTCCTCCTCTAACATGTATATATATATATATATATATATATATGTTTTGATTAAAACAGCAATTGTATGTTTCGAGATTTTTATACCCAGGATAGATACTCATTCATTTATTATCCATGCCTTCATTTCTAACTCTATTTCCAGCAACAACCCGTTAGATTTTCAATATCGGTTTGTTATTTCAGTTCTTGCTTGCAAATTTTCGACCATTAATGTATATCCTTTCTTTTAATAAAGCAACATTAAATTTAGTTTTAGAATTAGTCCAAGTCTGCGAGATATGCACTAATTATTTCATCGTTTACATTACATTAAAATGTTTTCCTTTCAACCAGGATTATGGATTTAATTAATCCATTATAAAGAAGTTGAAAATACTTCATGAAGTCTGCAATTAAGGAATATGTTTTTATAGGTGAAAATGGTTAATCTCAGCGCTTTACCCATACTCGGATTTGACACTTGGCCTAAAAATACCACATATGTGAAGCATCGCCATATTTAAGTAGGCAGTGAAACATATTTGTGGTCATTTATCCGTCAAAATTTCTGTGGTCTCACGCCGAACCAAATAAACGCAATTATAACAACGAGTATATTTATTAGATTATATGCAACATTCAATAATTATGTTAAGTGAAAAACCTAGATAAGAAATAGCAAATTGCAAGATTCCCGGTAAAAATGTTACTTTTGCCATATATTTAAATTAATTTTATGTCAGTGATCAAAATGCACTTTGAGTGGGGAACGTACTTTATCAATCTCAGGACCTTATTCATTTTATCTAATAAAGGAAAAAATGCTTTTCATAAGAGAGGATTAAAAATAAAATTCTCAAATTATTAGTGCCTATTTGGGAGATTTTCTCGCTTATAGCCTAGAAACGTGCATTTAGTAAACCTAGTAAGGGGTGATAGTTTATCAGTTTTTTAAAGACAGCCGATATAATATTAACATTGATTTGTGCGCCGTTGGTGCAATCTCTTACGTACTCATCTACAAAGTCGGAAGTCACTGGTCTAATGCTCACTGGTGCCGACTGGCAAAGTTTGGCTAGTAAATAAGTTTTTTCTTAATTTTACTGCTCCGATTAGGCTGGGTGTTAAAGAAAGCTTTCCTAAATGGGCTTGGCCGGAAAATATTAAACGTAAACACCATCAAATTTAAAGATTCTGAGATTGAAGTGATGTAAATAGTCATCTGAACTGGTTTGTTCTGTTAAACAAAAGAGATGTCAGGATTCGAGCACTTATCAAAATAGTTTCTAGATATCTTCCATCTAATTAAGTGAATTGTTATTAAAATATTTCGGAATAGGCTAAAAGGATTTATTCGTCTGCATATGATGTTAGTGATGATATTGAGTTCAATTTTTAGCGACAACACTAATCAGAACATATTTCATTTAATTACTAAAGTAAGTTCCGATATGAATAACGAAATGTTTCCTTGATCGGAAGAAAAAATTGTAACTCATTTAAGTGAACTGTAAAAAAGTAAGAGCAGTTTACTTACACTGTCGCAATGGAACTGTTTTGAATTAATTAAGCATTCTTGTTTATTTGATATACGTTCGCTCATTCGGACGCCACTATAATTTATTGACTATATTTGCATATCAACTATTATTTTCGTGAAGCAAATCTCCAGTTTTCCAATTTTAGCCATTTCCATACAAAAAAGTAAAGAACTGATTACTTTCGTC
Organism: Hymenolepis diminuta; assembly: GCA_900708905.1. Lineage (NCBI taxonomy): Eukaryota > Metazoa > Platyhelminthes > Cestoda > Cyclophyllidea > Hymenolepididae > Hymenolepis > Hymenolepis diminuta. The sequence goes on along the minus strand of CAADRB010000059.1, from coordinate 1,018,682 downwards.
GAAATTTATAAAAGTTAAGAAGACAGGTTATTAATATATGTTCAAAGATCCCACCATAGCTTAACCAGTTTTGTCGGGCAATTCACTCCAATTAATTAAAATTTATTAGCCTATTTTCTGTAAACTCCGTCCTCCTTTTGTTTTTCCGTGACTTATTCAAATATTTTTATTTAGAATTTTATAATGGTGTGCACATGATTTAGCCATTGTCAAAGACAAAGAAGAGTTAAGTACACATAATATTCGCGTTGACCAGCTTTCCGTTAGGACTTATCAAGGGAGCATTTTATCGCCTTAATATCATTTATAAATGTCATAAATAATACTTGCCATCTAGCATCACTTTTTATTATCTAACTTTTCATCACAACGAGATTTTATCCAAAAAATTTCACACGGAGATTCCTGCCAATTGTAACAAAAATTCAATACACTCACTTTACAGATCATTAAAAAGTCCCCTTCTATAGCAATCCACTCGTCAGAATAAATTTTGAAAGTGCGCCACTTCCAATCTTTCATAAATTGACTTGTTTTAACCACATTTCGATTAACTATGAATGTTATTTTGATCTGCTGATTTTTACTCTTTTACTTATGACTTTTAATTTATATGTAAAGAGGTGGAAAAATTGACAAATTAAAAAATTCAGATGGCTGTTAGCCACTTCAATTTTATATTTTTGTAAATAACAAGGGTAACAGCAAAGGGAACCTGTTAACAAGGAACAAATAAATTATTGTTTTCATTTTCAATGCAACAAGCTTCTTATTCATCTAAGCTCGAACAGCCCTTAAGGCCTTCAGATATCCGGAAGTCACAGCTTGATTTATTTTAGGAATCACCAAAATTTATTAACTACAGTTTGACTGAATTACTCAAAGGGAGGAAAAATGTTAAGGATGGAGTGATTTAAAAAAGACGCTTTTTCGGTTAATGTAAATTAACAGAAAATAACTGATAAGTAAATAATTATTAGAAGCACAAATTAAATTGCCTTAAATAAATATTTATGAAAGCATGAATTGCACCCCACTGTTATTTAGATTATCTCATGCCTTTGATCAATTAAATCTCGTAAATATTATTCAGCTATCTGCTTTGATTTCACTGTCCACTTAATATTTCGTAGGAGAAGAATATAAATAATACGTGAGTTTACATGATATCGGTTTGACTGACAAGTAGAGCAAGATTATTCGGATTAGCAGGAGATCCAATAACCTCTTGCATTTCTTCATGACATTTTATCTTGGATATTGCACAGGAGATCCAGAAATTTACTTTATGTGCTCACGTTTGCGAGTCCTAGTGCCAATCTGTCCTAGTTATTGCTTTAACAATTCTGTTTATTTAAATAAGACTGCCATACACGGCAATAGCTTACATTTAACTTCCAAAAATTGGTTTGATCAACAATGGTCTTTTGAAATTTGTGTCTTATACATTAGTCATTTTTATCACCTCTTCTGCAGGAATTTGAGAAAATATGCTGACATTTGTTTATGCGGATTAGTCATTGAAGATTTTGTAACTCTTCCGCAGCAGATATTGGGAAATAAGCTTCTTTAAATATTAGTAGATATTAGAGACTAACCCCCATTTTATTATACATTTTTGAAAATTCGAGGATTTGTATGCTTTTATTAGTCGCTTGACTTTTAATTAGAAATAAAAGCTCTGAACTTCTTGGAAGGTAAAACACCCGAGAACCTACGGACATAATTCTAAATTTTGACTCCAAAATAACTGCATGGTAGTTAATTCAAAATAAAAAAATTAATGAATTCAAAATTAAAAATGTTGAACTGTTTCGATAAAATAAATATGTTTCCAATCTCTAATTGAATCTACTCGTTTATCTTACCCACAATACCTATTGTGCCAAGTGACCACTAAGGCGTTTTTGAATTTCGTCATCCACAACGGTAAAGCAAAGACGTACTTATTTGCTTTTAAATACACATATGATGAAGCGGAAATTCGAAATAATATTATGCATATAATCAATTGCTCCATTAATATTTTTGTGATACTTTTTTTGCATGTCTTCTACGGACAAAATCCGTACCTTTAGCATTTGGGTTATTCGATTGCTGCTCTTGAACGCTCATGGTTGTAAGTGAAATTTTGACACAGATACATTACCGACTAATCAGCTAGTTAATCAATTTGTTGCATCCAAATTTATTTGTAAGCAGTTCCACTTTCTGAAGAAAGGATAATAATCATTGAGTTATTAGTCTTTTACTATTTTCAAATCAGATAGGTCACTAGGGCAAAGAAAGTGTTAGCAACAGAGGGTTAATATCAGGTCGCACTAAAATAGAAAAAAAAATTTTAAAAATTTCTGCTAAATAAAATTATTTACTTTAAAGTTACGTAAACTAGCATTCCCGTTTGCCTGCTGAATTAATAACCAGACTGATAAGTTATCAGGTATAAAAATCCGTCATATGTCATGCCCGCAATTTTTAACAATTTGTGAAAATCATGGTTCAAAGTCAGTTTCGTAAATTGCACGTCTACCAACTCCTAGATCTCGTCGCCTCTCTGTTTACCATTTAGAGCAAAGAGCTGCACGAAAAATGAGAAAACTGTTAGGAACGCCTTTTCGATTACTTTGAATGAAGCTGTACGATGTCTCTAGCCATTTGGTTTTGACACAATTGTTACAGTCTGCGTCATCATTATTACCTCTATTTCATTGTAATTTGCTAATAAGTTTCGTGAAAAATGTTAGCACTTATTTTATAATCCCTAACTAGTAGATTGAATGTTTAATTGATGTTGAAATTAATAATGAACTGCAAACATAATCCTGCAGAAAAGCATAAGTAGAAAAAACATAATATCCTATATTAACTATAATTAAATTTACATTTTCGCGCACTTTTCTCCACATATCGGCGTCATTCGTAGTTACCTACGAAGAATAAAAATATATTAAAATGCTTTTAAATTAGTGGGAATGATCGAATTTAAATAACTGAAAGTGGTAGTTTATATCTAGGTAATTTTTATTATTGCATTATTTACATAAAAATTTTTACTAAATTCTATCAAAAATCACAATAATGAGAAGTAAATGCGGTTATTACTTAAATTATGTACAAGTTAACCCATGCTATATCTAAAATTGCTTTGATGGGGATTTTTCCATTCTAATTTGTGAGTAAAACACACTTATAATACTTTGTGAGATTTGAGTAATATGGAGTACCAAAGCTTTCTGCACAATTTTCAATTGATTTGTTTTCCGAATGTTCTTAGAAATACATTTTAGCTTATCTTTATTCTTCTCATATCCACGGCGCATATTTCATTGTTGAATAGAGTAAATTCTTTAAAAAATTGTCTCATTCGCAGCACAGTATTCTGCTCTTGTTCCTTTGTTACTGCCCGTGACATTGCAAAAGAATTGCAACTTATTATCGAGGGAAATTATTTGATTAAGAAAAGCAGAAAATGGTTCCAATAGGGTATTAAATTGGTGTATGGTCAAGAACAGGCACATACTAAAGTCAGGACATTCATTTAAATTACGTAGGCATTCAGTTGTTCATGTTCTCCTGAAGAGTACCTACTTTTCAAATTTCTAGAGCAGACTTCCAGATTTAGGAGTGTGATTTGTTCAGAAAAATTTCAGAACTTCCTGACCAGTAGATATATATTTCCGTGGTTTGTGATATTTTTTGTCTTACGGTGGTCAGTTCTTTTTCATACTCAATTGCTCATCTTATATTTATGAGTAGTCCCTTCCTTGTCTACTAGAGCCTTACTCTATGCAAAATAAAGTAAAATATGCCCAGCGCTTAGTTAAGCTTGACTTTTCAAACCAACTTCGGTTATATCCTACTTGTTCTATCAATCATGTTTCAAACATACATTTATTCCGAAACACTAAGAAATTTCTAAGGAAAGCAGACCTTTTAATCAAAAGTATTATCATTACGACGCATCTTGTTATTACTTCCTTACCTATCAATCTCAATTTTTGTAGATTGAAATGTTCTTCGTGCCAAATGGAACAAAGAAGTTTAATTTCCGATCAGGATGTGCAACACGCTATGGCTGTCCGTCAGGCTACAAAAATTTGATGTGTACGGACTTTATTAGAGGAGTAAAGGTTGGTTGCTATATGTATTGTATTTATTACTGTAAATAATGTTCCTTATGTTACCATAACAATTCATCAATTTTAATTGTATTTCTTTCCTAGACCTAGAAAAATGCATAAAATAACTGTTTTACAAAGTCTACTTTGGATATATTATAATTAAGCTATATTTTTAGCTTCTCAAGGTTAAATTGCATCATTCTTCTTATCAAATAAATAGTCAAATCGGGTTTACTAACAAATATGACGTTTATACATGACTATATGGTTGATTTAAGTCATATTTCATATCTAAAGCTTTTTATTTTATTTAAACATTATGATATTCAAAAGTTAGATTCATCAGATTTGAACAAAGGCATTAAAAATTTAGTCACTTGTATTGAAAGCAACACAAAAAATTTCCATTATGACTCTCATTCTATGAGTTTTCAAGTACTGGCAGAAAAGTCTGCTCTAAGAAACCTTGCCGGCAATTACAGAAGCATTGGCTTAATCTCAGGGTAATTTGAAACTAAAAAGGCGTTACCATACCTAGAGCTTTCATTAAATTCCCAATTGTCGAGATTCAAAAAATCACAAGCTTCTGATATAAAGAACTGGCTTGGAGAGCCCAATTAAAATGCAAAGCGGGTGTTCTGTGAGAAAGAGGATGTGGTTTGCAAGCAGAATTCTAATAGGAAGTGAGAAAATCATACTGCGAAGGTGTAGATTAAACACTGAGGAGGTTTCAAGGAGATAGCAAAAGTATGCAGGCTATTAAATATTTGCTTCTTGATAACGTGAACATTTATTTTTGTTTTCTTCGCCTTCATATTGAAAATGACATTTAATTATGAAATTGTTTATCCGAACTAATGAGTAACCTTGCCCATTAAACGGAGTTTCTGACACAACCGAGCATCGTTCAAGAAACCTCTAACGACTCTAAATCCGACGTTTTTCCCTTTTCTACTGACATTTTTATGAATTTTTTTAGGATATTAGCTGGAATTACACTATAAACCATCACTGAATAACAGGCACTTCACAAACTGATGGAATTTCTTGAACATTGGATGATTGTTACATGATCTCTGCAAAAAGTGGATGTTATGAAATGATTTGGAAATATGCCATCCGAAATTTCAATGTGATGATATGGACTAATTGAAAACATATGAACGGAAATTAGACTGCATGCAGTCTGACTAGTTAAAAGTCCAAATTCTATATAACTTTGATGCTCTACTTATCACACAAATTTGTTGGCATTACTTAAATAGCTTCAATCCTCCCTATTGTTTAGACGCTCTCCGTGATTAAAAATTTTTAAATTGTTTGCTTTGCCATGTATATGAATAACCAGTATTATCAGTAACAAGAATAACGTAAGCAGTTAAAATACAAAGCAGCTTTAATCAGGAGATTGCAGAAAATACTTTGGTAAAATCATTGTCTGTTTTTTGCATCAGTTGCGCAGCAGTCAAATTGCGCGTCTACCAAGTCAGGTTCACATAATCAATGGTTTATATTTAATGAAGGGAATGATAAATTACAACAGATGCACAAATAAATAGTGTCTGAATACAAGAATTTAATTAGTAGGATTCGTTGAAGCTATTTTTCCCTCCAAGAATAATGTAAAAGACTTTTCCACTAGTCTTTGAAGTAGATAACTTTGGCGGATATTCCGCTTAACCTTAAAATATTTTTGTGATTATTTGTTTTTCTATCCTTTTTAGAGTGTCAAATTAATATACTTTCCTTTATTTGAAAACTTATCTTAGATTAAACTATTTAAATCTGATTTGAAGAGTCAGTAATACAATAAACTACCTGCGTGATAACCCGCTCTAGTGACTGCAAAATAGTATTAGAAACGTCAAAACCAATTCCCTAGTAGATAAAATGATAATAAAGTGGGAATTGTCAAAATATAAACAGTATTTTTTTAGTTAAAGTAAATATTGACAGAGAAAATTAATAATATCCTATAATAAATATTTTTTCCGTTTTTCTCTCTATTTTCTTATATATACGTAGCACTACATAACGATGAATATGTTCCAGAGTTCAAATATGTTTTAGGAGCACAGATTGTAAAAATGAAGCGAAACCTTGAAAAAATAGTTCATTTTTTCATTTTTAACTGGGTTTCCATCAGATCTACCCGACACTTTCGTAAAATGTTATGAGTGATTAATCATTTTTTAATGGCTATTACAAACTCATCACGATAAATTAATGATTGCTTACAGCAGGCAAGATAAATAAATCCGTATCTACCCACATAATTAGCTTGAATACTTCCATAACAATGTACAATATAAACAAGTATTTGAATAGCGATATTTAATTATAAAGGTTTAACTCGCCTGCCTTACAAAAGTGTTCACAGACACCTCTGTATCGTTGCACTTAGAATATATATTAACATTCAATAATCTTTTCAGTTAATATAACTTCTGAGATTTTTATTTTTAGACATGCCGTCTCTGTTGCTTCGAAAGTAAATGTCATGACCCAACTCCAGCTTCGGAAACTCGCGTTAAAGTTATGAAAGACTTGCTCTTTAAAACCGGATTAGATGCGGAAACAGTAGAAAAATACGTGGAAAAAGAGAATGAAATTGCCTTCTACCGAGGCGTAGCTAGAGCAACTACTGCAGCTTATAAAACTGAAAGAGAAGGTGAAAATGAGAAATCAACAACCGTGGAAGAAGAGGTTATAACGGAGGAAGAAAGAACTCAGGTAAAACTAGCTCAAACCACTTCCAGATCACAAATTGAAGTAACAGAAGAAGAAACACTTGATTCTACATCAGAACCATCGAGCCTATCAACAGAAGAAATTGATGGAAGTTATCCATCAACTTTGGATGAAGAATATAATATATCCGAATTACCTATTCAGAATGGTGAAGAATCTTCAGATTCTGTTGACGAAACTGAAGAACATGATTCGTCTATGGTAGATGAAGATAACAATTCAGTAGATTCCGCGAGGGAGAACGTGAGTGCCACAATGAATGAAGGACAGGATTTTGTAAAGTCTGCTGAAGAAAAATCTAAGAGACCCATCACCGAAGAAAAATCGACTCTTGAAACAGGAGTTGACAGTTCAAAGAGGAACATGAAAGAAAATGAAGATTATGGAGAAGAGAAAGATGAAATGATTCATTATGGGAAAGAGTTTCTGCATGAATCTTCTGAGAATGCAGCTGAGAGCAAAGACTACCTTCAAACCTCTGGTAAGGAAGCCAGAACTATGTTTGACAATGAGAAGGTCGAAAAAACTGTCAAAGAACCACAAATGAATGATCAGGCTGTCGATGAACTTCCAAAGACGGCTTCAGGTGCTATGAATTTTAAAAAATATGGAAATTTAGCCATACGGGTAGCATCGGGAATTGCAGTGCCTTTTCTCTCTGCTTTCCTCCTCCTATATATGTCAATTTAACTCTATAACTAATGTTTAATACTATTAACCTTAATTTCAACTATTGCCCCTCCGTTGTATTCTATTTTTACTGACAACTGTACAACTGCTTGTCTTATTTCACTCTACTGTTTTGCACTTTGCCAAAATGCTGGAATAAATTGATTGTTTTAAAAGTCAGATAAAGGTGAAAGAGGAAACAAGTCTAGTTTAGGCCCCAAATCAAGAGGAGCATTTGATTTGAACAATGACCGAATAAATGGTGACTGCCAGGCATGTCCGTTGATCACGCCTCGATTAAGCTTCACCAAAATTCAACACTTGAGTGGAATTTGAGTACATTCTCTTAATATCTTTAGGGAAAATTTATAAATCCTGGACCTATTTATAATTCCTTCAAGAAATTAGGTAATGGAATACTTACGGCATTAGGATCTTATAAAATGTATACATAGGCAATTTATTACTCTAGGTTGAGCGAATACGACATTATAATAGAACAATTTTGCAATATCATTGAATTTAAATACATGTCTCAAGTATTCACCATTGGATTGAACAATTCTTGAAGTTACTGATATTTTAGAATTCTGAAACATCTAAACATAAATAATTGATATTCATAATTATAGATAGAATCGCCACCTTCAAAAATATGCGCCTCCTTGAAGAATTGGACTCAAGTTATGTTCAGTCAAGTCCCATTAAGACAATCGATCGTTCTTTCTGGAATGATATTTGACGGCAATTGTACCATCAAGTGATATTTTACTGCCTATAATTATTAATGTTTAGTAATTTTAATGAATACAAGCAGCAATGGAGTGAGATCCGAGTAGTTATGATAATGCAGCGCTCAACAATTTACCTTGTAGTTAATAACCGGTTTTGTATTAATCAGCATCGAACTTATGGCATATGATTTGCTCGAAATAAAAAAAGAGTCCTATTATATATTTGCATATTTATAATTTAACAAGGATATCACCGAATGAACCCAAATATATCAAGGATGTTGGTAAGACTAAGATAGAGCCATAATAATTTGCAAATTTTCATTCCATATGCACATATTGAAATAGAAATTCTCATAACATTGACATATCATAGTGAGAGTAGCAATGGCCCTAACATCACATACTTTTGCTATCTGAAATAATCACCTTTATTCTAGTTATTAAAAAAACTGACTAGATTTATGATTGATGGTGGCAATAACAAATAAAGGGAATTACGATCTCATCGCTTTTTAATTGCAAAGAACGAGGTTATACAGATTCAATGAATTAAGACAAATGTTGATGAATGGTAGGAAACACATGGATTAAACACCATTAATCTAATTACTGATGATTGCCGGTATTTTGAGCAACATCTAAGGTTGTTATGCCTCCATTCTATGGATTAAGAGGACTGCATAACTGTAGATTATTGCATCCTGTCAATAACATAAAGGTAATTGAATGAATTTAAGCATATAGGAGAAAGACAAAATATGCCTGAATGATGATATGTAAAATAATTGTGATTGGCCAAGTGGACAAGTGGATACTTGAAAAGAAGAGGGAACTGCAGATAGAGGTAACCCCAAATCACAACAGTCATAAAATAAATCAAACATTAAAGATTAGGTGGAACTTAAGAACTTAAATCTAAATCAACGGTCGGCTGAAAAAGGAGGACATTAAATGTTCTCGTTCTGTTAATTTTAAGTAAGTAAATCTAGAAGATCTCTTTGGAATCATTGTGTGAATGACAAAATTGGGTGAACCGCCATGCGATAGACGAATTACCTCAATTTCATTTCTTTTAGAATAATTTCATTCGTAAATGTAATAGGCGTCAAAATTTAAATACTACCATTCTAAGTTAAATTAAATAGAAATGCAATTATTGACTTTCCTTTGATTTTAAAATCATGTAGAAGCTGTAAAAAATTTTAAAAACTACCCGCATATCAAATATTTCAAAAATGAAATTCTGTCCACCATAAACAAATCCATAAAAAACCAGACCAACTAACTCATGTGAGGGATTTGATAAGACGCCTATTAACGTCAAACATCGACACTAACGTTTAACGTCTAGTATATCTAGGGTCGCGTTCGCTTTTTCATATGTATACTAATATCAACTCTCCACTTAGTTATAGAGTGATTTAGATGTAGACACTTACCCAATAGACTTATAGATTCAGTGCCATAAATGTAAGGGGAAGAAAAGAGAATTTCGTGTGACTGCCAGCGTAATTTCCTCAGAAAGAGAGCATTCAAGCCTGAAAACCAGAAAGAGAGTTATGGAAGACTTCTCTTAATAAGGATTTCTTATTTTCCTTCCAAGTTTTTGCTTAATATTTTCTGTACGTGCACCATCAGATAAAGGTTCAATAAAAATTTTAAATAAAATATTATTTTTACCTTTAAATGTCTAATAGCATATGTAAAATGGTCCCTCATTTCATGATACAGCTATCTTCTTAGATTTTACTCAGCATCCCGAATTAATTAAATAGAATGTTAATTCCTGAAAAAGCAGAAACGTGTAAAAACTTTATAACCCGAAGTTGAAATAAGCCGTACACTCCCAATGTGTTAAACAGATAAACAATTTTGTCCATGTTCAGAGGAGCAACATCAAAGAAAAAAGGTTCCTAAAATCGAGTTCAATTCATATGTCAGTTTATTCAATGAAAGTTTTCCTCAATTCCGTGGCTGGGCACTGGAGACCGATTATTTTCCTTATTCGAATTGCAAAACTTTACTTTAAGACTGTGATTATTGCCTCATACATTATATTCACTGTTTACTAACCGAGATCTGCTTAGAAATTCATCATATATCAGCTAGCGAAAACGTACATAGTGAATCCAATACACTGTCAATTGCACGTCAGGTGTTTTTATTAAACATAAAATGTTTTGCAGAACGCACTGGTAATCAATCCCATCGGTAATTAAGTATACGTATAATCAAAGCATAAGCATTGATAAAAAATTCGTCTGAAGCTCTTGAGAGACTACTAATGCAGAAAATAGCCTAAACCTTAATTGACTATGCGAGGTTTTTAAAAAACATCTGTTTTCATTACTATATAACTTACAGTTTGATATCAGATTTCAAGATATCTTTGCATAGGAAATTTTATAACCACGAAGCTCTAAAATATAGATGTTCAGCAAAAAAGACAATAGGGCACCGAAATTTCATTCTGAAGTTTTCCAGACGACTTTCTTAGACGGTTATTAGCCCATGCCACTAGCCATTACGATTAATTCCAAGCCCATAATTTTTTATTTGATAGGTGGAACTGTTGACCGCTATGGCACCAGTATATACTTTTAAAAGCCATACGAATTTGCTTCCTTATCAACTAGCATCCCTCTACCTTACCCTTTATAATATATAAGCTATAGTATTGCGTATGATGAGTACAAAATGTCACAACCAAATTGTTTTATAAAAAAATAACTTTTGCTTTAAATTTAAACCTAAATAAAGGCAATTTCAAATTGAAACTCCAAAGGTGCAACTTAAAATACCTAAGAGGGGAAAATTAAAAGCAAATATCTTAAATTTATAAAAAAGGCAATTATTTCTGAAAAGGGAAAATTGTGCGTAATTTTTATAATATTAGGCTAAAATAAGCGAAGCTAAGGAAAATGTGAAACAAGAGCTCTTAAACTTTATTCCTAATACTTTTACGTTCCCTCATTTGAACTTGAACTAAATGTCATTTCGCTGTATTATAAGCAAATTTTAAAGAAAGTAGTATATTCTCAGAAAGCCATTTTACTAGACACTGTTTATGCTTTCGATTGTGAAAAAAAGGACCACGTAAAACACTTAGACGAAAATTTTCTCTAATAAATACCACTCTATTGAAATATTAGATTTTCGTGCAAATTAAAGCCAGACAATTAGCGATAATGACACACAAATGCGTTGGATACGGCGATTCTTTTCAACGTATTTTTTGAACAAGAGGTCCTTTTTCAAAATTAAGGTATGCATCTCAATACTCTTAGGAATCTTTTCACTTTCCTAGCAGAATTATAGTCAGTAAGAATTCTTTGGAATGTAGTTGTGATAGATTCAATCATTTAAATTGGAATGCCCATATGTAATAGCATTTTTCACTAATGGACATGTTTCAATTTGCTAAAGGCAAATCCCAAGTATTTGATTTCATACAAATGCAAAACTGTGCAAATAACTGTGACTTGAAATTTCACTTCCCACTGCGATAAGGCAGCGGAAAATTGAAGGCTGCTCAAACGCTTATATCATAATGGCTTTAAAATGACACTTATTCGCTTTATTATCGATGTATCAGACCATACAAATCGAGTTTCATATTTTATTTGAGAAAATATACAGTAATGAGCTGCAAATCGAATGTCTGAAATGACTAAACTCCCCAACCTCAGAGAAACTAGATTGCCATCCTCAACAGACCTAAAATCAGAAGACGTGTTATTGCTGAGCAAAAGAGAGGGACTAGATTTTGGACGTTCGTCAAGTCAAAATCTAACAAATTACCGACCTAGTTTGACGATTAAAGCAATAACAAAATAAAATGTTGACAGTTTGGAGTGTATACCTATTACAGAGGTTATCCTCGACTAGCGCGGAATCATCAATGGGTCTTATAGTTTTACAGTAAACTCAAATTTTGTCTGGATAAATTTTAATCACTTTAATAGGGCTAAAAATCAATACTTCAAATGTTGTAAGCTTCTGTGGTGAAATAAATTCTCTAACTTCATTTACTTTTTGTCCATTGGAATTTAACCATCTTTTAAATCTGAGGTATGGATTGACTCCTTATTAAGGTAATTACAATAGTAAAAACAGATTGTGCAGTGCTGGACGAAGCGAACATTCATTTATTGACATCTTTCCTTAAGAAGGAATTTGATTTACAATCTAAAGAATTTCCGATTATTGTAGATTTCATTAAGGATTAAACGAGAACTGACTAATTAATATGTTACAATATTTGGTAGAATCATAATTAATTAATTGAATGCTATAGTTTGCATACCGATGGTACATAGATTGTACTCTCATTGATCAAGCAAAGGAAAAATAACCCCTACTTCCCAGGAGACTACACAACAAGGGTTAAAATTTTCATAGTACAATTTATTCACTATTCCTTTCAAAGCGTTTGAGAACAGAGGCTACATAAGAATAATCAGAAGGTTTATAAACAATGATTTTTTCAAATTTTCTTTGATAAATGTTTAATTTACTAGAAGCTTTTCAAATCCGGTTAGAACTCTGAAATTTTTATTTCTTACATATAAATAGATTCCTTACATTGTACTGACAAAATTTGCTCCTTTGAACTCATTTTCCCTATGATGCGTACCAGATAAGTCTTTTTCATCAATGACAATTTTCTAAGGGTTACTGTAAAATCACCGAGTGTAATTGAAATTTCACTGGATAGGTGGTCAGCAGATACAGTATTCTTTTGCTTATGTAAACATAAAAGCTGCTAAATTGTTGTAGGCAGAGTCGATCAAATTATGTTGATAATTTGCATGTCAATTCCTAATTCAAGGTCATCAAAAAGGCCACGGTGTATACCTGATTCAGTTAGGACGTTAAAAGACATTACTTAAAACTTCGGAGATGATATTTCACATCTCACAGACTACTAATCGTCTTTGATATGAAACAGCCCATATGCATGGTCCATGGCCTCAGAATGTACGAGTTGTCGCAAAATTAACAACTCGCTTCCTGCTGGGGTCCAATCGGCCTTATTAATACCAAGGTACATCCCACTCTGGAATTTAGATAGCTAGTCTTTACAAAATTTTCATCGGTCAGATGGTGGTTTGTTATAAAAAGTTTTGTCTTGAAGAAATTTCCAATCTGAAGTATTAAGCAGCAGCCTCCAAGAGGAAAAGGAAGGGGCAGCATCTCGTTCTACATTTCATGCCAGTGTTTATCAGACGTCAAAAGAGATATTTCATGGGTCTAGTTCTCACGACTATCTGAGAATCGTGTTATGTTGCTACTGATTAGTGACTTTGAAATCAGTTGAGATATACCGATAAACTTAAAAGGAATCCAATTTTTGATTCAAAAATAAGTCCTGATATTGTTTTGTCAGTTGCGGCTTCCGCTTTAAAATTATAAACGTATTATCTTAGTGACTTTTTACATGAAGTTTACTACAAGAGCCATTTAATTCAAAACACAAATCATGGTCTTCTAAATAAGGGTTAAATGTTAATATAAGATGTGAAACTAAATAAAGTTTCATTATTATTCCTATTTCTTCTAGCCTTTTTCCGTATTAAAAATAGTAAATGCTCAACCCATAAGAAAACTAGTGTTGCTGCTGTTCAAATTAAAGAGATTTTGGTGAAATTAATTAATAATATATTTTAGTAATTATTTGATATTGGCTAATGGAAAATATGCGTCTGATGTGATTGAAAATCAGAAGTAGTAAAGTGATCAATAATCTCCGGGTACTGAGAACATGAATTCACTAAAGAAAGAGGGAACTAATCCTGGAAACTTTACATTGAACCATTAGAACACGTAGCAATTGATTATACCAAAGAAGTGAAAGGCATAAACTGTGGATAAAACAGTGAACCTGTTTCCTCCTTCTAACTTTCATTTCTGCACCTTCTGGATCATCCCCCTTAACCTATAATGAGCTGCTTTAATATTCCCTGTGTTAAACAGCTTTCTCAAGATGTACTATTTTTAATCTGTGCATGCTATGGGTGATGATAATAGCAGCACAATGACAAATTTCGGTTCAGGTAGAAGCGGACACCTGGATTTGAAAAGGTGGAGATCGGATGATGACTAATGCTTGGCCACGGAGCTTTTAAATGATTTAAAAATCACAGCTGATACATTTCATATTAATAGGCCTTTGCCCGAATATTATAGCGCAGGGTGGTATGAAGGTATGGTCCAACAAATATTTTTGGTACATATGAATGAACTATGATAGTTTCATCTCCCGTACTGTTGGGTTTCCGCGACCGCATTGGGCATTACAATCTCAAAAATAGTTTTAAAAAGCTACTAATCATTTCTTCTGATCCGAATCTATAGAGACAGATCTATATTTTAAGTTACCTTAACCTGCCTTTTAAGTTACAGGTCACCAGTTGTTTTCTTTCTGGGTCCGACTAACCACGGTTAAGGTATTATTTAGGTGGCGATAGAAATATAGCAGTGGCAGCGTAGATTACACCAATAGGTACACTTTTGTGCAATATATTAACGGTTAAAAATCATTGATAAATTTTATATAACATATACCAAACAACAGGAGGGTTAAATAAAGCACTTCCATTGGGATTATTAATCAAAGCATATTGATGTTATAAAGAATGTCCGAAAATGCGAACATGAAAACATATTTAGTTAAAGGTTAGCACACAACAGGTGCCGGAAGATGAATTTGCTTTGACTAAATGATTTTGGGAAGTATTTAGTGAGCAACGCTATGTAAATACTGTCCCGTATTTTGTCTACAAACTCGACTTGTAATTTTCCTTTTTTTCTGACGTTAGGCAAATCAACTTCACTGATTTCCACTATCATGGGGAATGAAGAAGCAGTTCAATATTAGTTAAGGGAAGGAGGCTATGTAGAAGAGAAAGTGTCTTCTAAAATTTATTTTTCGGATTGGGGTTTTCCGCTTTTTAACTCACGAGTTCATGAGTTCAAAGTTCATGATTTGCTTCCATTTGTCTGAGTAAATTCGTGATTGCTGCGTCCAAAGTTTATTACTTTGGATGGTTGATCAACCTCCTCATATGCTTCTTTTCTTCTAATAGCCAGGATAAGGAATGACAATCTGGTCAAATGAAAGAACTTGATAGGGTAAGGACTGATTTTAACCATGTCTTTGACCTAACAATTTTATTAGTTTCACATGGTGCCAGATGACTCAAAAAAAGGTTATGACAGTACAAGACAATTTCCTTAATTTCAGTTTTACAATTTCAAACTTAGAGTTCGTTGTTTTGCCTTTCTTTGTGCACCATAAAAGAAAATAATATTTTCCCCAAAATTATTCCACTGTACAACATTCTTTATTTTCTATCTTTTAATTCCTGTTTCTTACTATTCCCTTTATTCGAACTAATTTATTTACAATACAGTCGTAAAGGGCACATAGTATAAATTAATTTAGTGATACGAAAACATGCGTCATATTTTGACATGATGGTTTGGATCATTCTGTATTGTAGTGCTACCGGGCTGTATTTACAACTAGTGCAATTTCTTAGAAAATCTAATGGTTGGTATCCTACAGAGAAGTGCAGACCATAACACTTTCTATAGAAAACTTCCGATATTGCCAAGAATTAATACATAACCCTATGTTTATTGACAATCATTTCTCATAATAATTTCCACTTCATAATTGTCCTAGTAATCTATAGTAGTGACTCTATTTCAGAATCTGTTCATCTGTCCTCAAAATTTTCTTTCTACTCAAAAGTTTTGGGCATCCATTACCTACTTTTAAGGACATTAGACAACACGCCACTTCGGTCCTATCTGGTGTCAGCATTGCATCTAGTCTTTCTTGAAGTATTTATTCTCCTAATATGAACTGAAGTTCCTCTGCGCCACTAGCCATTAATTTATATACCGATCGTTAAACCCCTCCTATACTTTTAAGGTTTGTATTGCTAACATAGATTAACTTAGACGATCATTTATGTTTCAATTATTTTTTATATCTATCTACATGTTTGCATTATCCCTAGAACAATATATACTCAAGGTATGTTACCGTAATCAATAACATCTAACAACTACTTCAAATCTTTTGGTTTTCCCTTCCCATTACCAAGCCCTTCATCAATAAATGTATTTAGTTAAGTCATGAGCATGTTGAATAAATACAAAGACCGGCAAACTTGCTAGTCTAAATGGACGTACTTGCCAGAGCACAGAACGGACCAATCAGTCAAACATGGAAGAACAAATGCGATTGTTCAAATGAGAAGATATCACTCCCATGCCTCCTTATAAGTTAGAGAGGTGGGATCATAAGGCAAAATGCTCGCTTCCACTCGCTCTATGTAATTTATATATGCTATAGCCAGCAGACGTCTATTACCACCTGGCGATTGGAAATGATTGACTGATGATATGATCTCCATTACGGTGTCCACAGGCTGTCCCACTGCGTGTTTGAATGTTTGCACATAAACATCTATACAGGCGCCACTCATCACGCCGAGACATCGACGACAAGACATGGCCGACGTCTAAGGCAGAAATGTTTTGCATATAAACCCAATTTACTTATTAATAAATTGGGCTGGCTTGCCTGCCACTTTCGAACTGATTTGTCAACATGAGCGGCTTGATTTATTCCATCAATTTGATCGCTGTAGCCACGGTTGACCCAAAGTTTTTACATTATACTTCTTGATTCTGATATCCACTATTCATACATCACATGTGCCTCATAGCCTTTCATATTAGCTTGCATTAGCTTGCATCATCAATAAACATCTGTATAGACCAAACTGCCTACACTTTTCCCGGTCACCTTCTCTGTCTATTCCGCTAATAGGGTGCTAATGATTGAAAGTAAAGGGGATAGCATGCTTAACACTTTCGATCAAGAATCAAGATACATGAGCAACCATGCATTGTATAATTCTAGTAATTCCTTTAACTACCTGTTACATATAGGAAAGTAATATTTTTCTCAAAATAATTCTTATATGTAAGAATCATTATTTTCCACTTTTTAATTCTTGATTCTTTTAATTGCCCTTTATTCGAACAAATTTATTTATATTACGGTTGTAAATGGCGCAAAATATAAACCGATCTATTGATGCGAAAGCGTACACCTTGTGTTGATAAAGTAGTTTGGATCGTTTTGTTTTGTGGTATTGTCATGTCGTGTTTGTAACTAGTGCAGTGTCTTTGGGAATCTAAGAGTGGGTTACGGCATCCTATAGAGAGGGGCGGATTACATCACTACCTCAATAAACAGATTGTGAGTAGAATTAGCGAACTTATTATCACTCCACCGCATATGGTTTTCTATCCTGAACAACTAACACAATTAATTATTTTCTTTTCCGAAGAAGCATGATTACTTGTCTCACCTATGTGTTAAACTAGTAAATATTCCTTTTTCAACTAATAAAACTTAGCAGGAGGTTATTAGAAAACTTAGGATTGGCCTTAGTTAGACTATTTCAGTTCAAAAACCTGTTAGTCATAAAGAAGTTTTATTATTAAAAGTACCGCGAAGTGTCAGGTATCAAAAGAAGATTTTACTTGGAAGATTTAAATGTCTACTATTTGAGCAAGAAATTATATTCAATTAGGACATATCATTAGTATCACAGCAAATAAAATTAAATTTAGCATACTTAGTCTATATGACACAAGGTCTCAAATATTCTGATTTTCAAATAATTTATAGTTTCTAATCTGGAAGGAAGCATTTCCGAAGAATTCAAAATAGGCTTTATCACTCAAAATCATCAAGCTTATCCAATGTTTTACTGAAAAAATTTTTCAAATAAGAATAGCAATGTTAGTTAAATACGAAAAGCGTGAATGTAAAACTATGTGCGGTTAATGATATGTAATGCGCAATATTTTGATACACAGCTAAATCATTATTAACTAAAAAATAAATATTTTAAAGAATTATTTGAGTATTTCACAGTGATTGATGAAATGCTTTACTATTGACCCCAAAAAATTATGAATGAAAACATTTGTTTTAACTCGTGGACGGTTTGTTGTAATTTGGCCTTAATGTAACTAGCAATAATTTTAACAGTTTCATTTGATCGGTCATTAAAAAATTTTACTATTTATTTAAAATAAAATGGTAACCAATTAAATAAACCCTTGAATATACAGGCATTTGACTTCATACTTTTTGATAACTTGTAGCGAATTCAGGGAAATTCAGTAACATTAACGGCGATTTTGCTCGAAGCAACTTAAACTAGATTAAATTTTTACAAATTCTCTACGAATGTGCATTTTGCCTTAATAAATGAAATATTGCTTAATTGAATACCATATTTTTATGTATAAAATTTCTTTATTCAACTTAGATACGTTTAATTTGATTAATGATGGCGGTCTTATTCCCTATTGAATACAGCAATTTACTTTCAAACCAAGGTGGCAATTTAATCATGAGTCTGAGTGGTTTAGGTTCCGCAAACCCAAAGGAGGGCGATAATTTTTCAAACCTGCAGATTGCGAAAGTTAATAATGCAAAGCTATTATTCCATACGGTGGAATATCTGAATGGCAATGTACGAGAATTCTTAATTCCATAAATATTTATTTTTAGTACGAGTTCTTTTAACAAAAAATTTTTTAAATTTAGGTTTACAGTGGAACATTTTTCAATTTTGAAAAGCATGGATTCGGTGTATGGAAAACGAATCATTCAGTCCATGTCGGCACATTTTGGAGGGGTTTGCGCCATGGATTTGGTATCACTATGTATTCAAACGACATGCTCTTCATAGTAGGAAGTTTTACATTTCTAAAATTATATTACATTAGGGATTCTATGAAAATGATTTGAGAAACGGACCCGGAATATCACTATTTAAAGATAATAAAGTTGATATTGGAATCTGGAGAAAAAATGCGCTTATTCGTGCGCATCTAACCAATGCGACGTCGATAATGAGTCCTCGAAGTTCACTGCAATATTTTGAGAACTTGTTTAATACTACTAACAAAAGATTTTCTGTTGTTTCAAACGATATTTTATCAGCAACCTTTAATGACAGCGTATCTATTTGATTGTATATTTATATTAATATTATTAGACTCAGTTTGACAGGCTTAATAATCCTGAACTAAATGAACTACATGCTCTAATTAATGATAATGATTTGCTAAAGCTTTCCGAAACTTATACGAATCCCGATTTGTAAGCCTCCGACATGTCAACTAACTTTGATTTAGTCTTCTAGAGACGGATTTTATTATATATACCCTTGAATTTATTTCCCGAACGAACCTTCTTTCCAAAACGTGTTTTAATTCAAAATATTTGGTTGAAATTCTGAACAGTGAATATGAATCAAATGGACCTATTTCTGTTGTTGTCAAAAGACTATTCAAAGCAGCTGAAGAAAATGATATCTATTATATCAAAACTGTGTTTACGAACTCCCTTGAAACGGATTGCAAATTTATTATTAAAGAGCCAGCAGTGTTGCATTTTGATGTTAATCTGGCTGATACAAATGGTATAACAGCTCTTTATTTGGCCTCGGTAATGTTTTTATTCATCCTTTCCAACTTGCTATTCTCATCCACTATTGCGTATTTAAGAGGGACTGCTAAGACCTATAGGCATGTGTATTACTGACTACGCCACCTAAATCATATCATTAACTGCTGAACTTTCTACTTCATTAAGGCTTAGAGATAACTGAATTTATTCTACAAATATAGAAAGTTCAGTTAAAGTAATCTGTAATGTAAGATTGAGTAATTTACATTCCAGAAAGCAGTTATTTGCAATTATGTAATTTTCATTTTTATAAAATTTACTAAATTTAAAAACGATATGCCTTACTTTCATTTATATTTGCTAAATTAATTATATATATAGCTATTAATTAATATTATAATTCTTTTAGGTAAACCAAAATGCTGATGCTGTTCAGCTTCTTCTCTCATTGGGAGCCAATCCAAACCCCCTTACTTCAGATGGAACAACCTGCCTAACGCATTGTGTCTTGGCTTATTTGGAGAGACAGTCGAATGGTGTTTCTCAAGGAACTCATTTTATGAAACTGAGAGATGAAAACGGTAATATAGGTCTTTGGAATAGAGCTGAACTTGAGTGGTCATTAAATTTCCCTCGCCAAGAAGACTGCGACTTTACAGAAACTAGCGCAGAAATGGAAGATCATGATGAATCTGAAGATATCGATGAAGGTAAATTAGTACAAATGATCATTTTGATATCAACGATTGAAAAACACAGTTATAGTCCTTTTATAGGATATGGTTCCCCTTATGCAGCTGAGAATGCTAATAAGTCCAATTTCTGCTGACATGTTCAATCTGCCCACTGGATATTGCTAGGTTTTAGTTGACACAGCAGAAAGAGAGGAGAAAGAGACAGGACAGATGCGCAGTTACTCCAAGTCACTTTATTAAAAAAGGCCTTATATAAGCATAAAAGTTTTCTTTGCATTAGGAACATATAATTAACTACTGCACTGATGGAGGAGGGACTGTAGATTGCTCATCTTGCAATGGTGCATAGACTCTGTGGTTTTGTGTTATAGACTTCTTATCAGATGCAGTTAATTAATGTCAGTATTACCATGATAAGGAAAATATTTCAATACAAACCATTTCTAATAAAAGAAAAGTATCTAAAGAGAGGTGAGAGTATATTTGTTCAGTAGGTGTGAAATTTAGCATGCGGAGTTTGTCATTCTATTTCTGCTCAGAGTGAAGAATGTTTGTTGTTATTTTTTGCTACCTTCGAATATGTGTTAAGTTTATTGACCCATAGTTATCAAAATTAATCATACTATATCGCAAAAGTGGTTCGAAGACAGGCTAGTAACGTAAAAGTTAAAATTATTTAATACATTTAATCGAAATTTCGTCCTTTTGGTGTTTAGATAGTTAGAAGTACTTACTTATGGGATAAGTGCTATTTATGAACGAATATTTATCTACTTTTTAGAAGGTTACGTTGAAACGCAAATGCCAGAAGAGTTTAAAATGCAACAGTAAGTAATTTGAGTGAATATACATAATGGTAGCATTCAGGAATAACCCGACGGAAATGAAAATTGATAGCAAACGTCCAAAGTTTAGTAAATTTATGTCAAAAAATCAAGTAAGCAAAGTATCATAGTCGTTAAATTTTCTTATTTTAACTCATATCGTTTACAAATTGATGAAAACTATTTGTTCTGTGATGTAAAACCTTATATCATACCATTTAAAATACCACAAAATATTCCATTTCTTCTATAATCTTAACTCTCTAGTTTGTTAGTGCTCTAACTAAGAGAAGTAATAAAGAAAATCAGTTCATAAAGCACGAGAGTATATCGAGAATACGGTTCGGGAAAACAGTTGCTGCAGAAGGAACCCAACTGGATGCTGGAACCTTTAAAAAGGAAGTTAAAAGTGTTAGGTAATTTCTTGTTTAATTTGAATCTCATAAAATAAATTGAAAAGCATATAGAGAAAATATCACTCTTTGTGTATTTTACCCGCTTGTTAATATTGTATCATTAAACAAAGATAAAATAATTTTTTCCGTCATTAGTTATAACAATATTCGAAAATTACAAATACCAAATCGGGGAAATAGTAGAACTGACAAGAAAGGATTAAATTTCATAGTATCAAAGGGGCCTTAAATAATCCGGAACACTTATTCATCGGATAGTCCACGGATTTTGTTCACTGTTTGAACCCGGATCCTAATTATGCTATTGTATAAAAGTTCATTGTGAAAATTCAAATTTTGACGATATTTTCCTTGGAGAGTACGCAAATTTTGAAAATGAACAGAGATGCCCAGTTCGGAATATAACTATTTAGTTCAAATAATCAGGCTGGTTCCATTTTATATTGCACAAGATTATTTCGTTCAATTAGGCGTTCAGCTTAATATTTCATTTAGCTTATCAAAATAAAACAACACAATACTTCCTTAATAATCATCTGCAGATTTGCTCGCTTTCTCCAAAATAAATGTCACTGAAAATGTAAATGCTTGCGCTATTCAATATGCTCGCATCAGGGAATAGTCACGGTTTTGACAAGTTGTGAATCACTATATGATTGCCTTTTTATTATTATCCACGAAAAGAAGGAAATCTTAATCTTTAACGATAGAAATGCGGCCAAAACACGTCAACAGCAAAATGGTAAACGAGGGATTTAGTTAGTACCAAGAACAGAGTCAGAACATCAAAAGAATTGTTTGAGTGATTTTACTGTTTTATTTGCAACGTATAGATTTCTACTTCATGTCCTAAGGTTTAAAGATTTGACCCCTAGGTTTCTCAACGAAGTCATGTTTGCTACTTTCTGAGCCCATTTATTAATTGCTCAAGGTATTGATACGTGATGAATGAATTTATTTCTTACAGTGGTCGAGAGTATCCAGCAAATTTTAACTTGCTTGTCGCAATAATTTTATATTGAATTTGTACTTTATTAGATTCCGAGCGCGACTGAAGACAATATTAACATTATTAAAAGGAGGTGCAGATCCAAACATTCGATCTCAAGGGTTGCCACCGTTAATAGCGGCTGCCAGGGCAAGAGATCTGGAATTAGTCAAACTGTTGCTTTACTTTAAAGCAGACACAAATATCAAGACTCCTGATATCGGACATTTACGCAGAAGGGTATAATTTTTGAGTTTGAACCCTATGTATTTAATTTTTTTATGTATTGAGCAGTTGATAAAGTTAGCTGAGAAATATATTTCAGAGAAAAGCCTGTAATGGTCCTTTACAGGGTCACCAATTTGTAGTGGCAGAGTCACCAGTTTGTAGAGGGCCGCCAGATTGTTGAGGGTCACCAGTATGTAGCGGCAGATGGCTAACAGTAAATGAAAGAAAAAGAACGACAAGGATTGCATCGACCAGGTTGTATTGAACAAAGCTCAGTACAGAGTCTCAAGGGAAAAATAGGGAATTGGAGGAGAAGGACTGAGCTATGGAAGAGGCGTTGGACGAGCTAGAGTCCCTTGGTGTCGTGTCTGATGGTGGCTATTTATAATCGGCACTTTGAGTGAGGACACGCATAAGGATATAATCGTATGCGTGCTTTAATTGGTCGGGGCGATTATAGGAAAAGGAAGGCCCAGTGCAGACAAGACTGGCTAATAGCAGGGCCGACCATGCGGTGTCTGCTACTATCGTCCGAGGTATGCTTACCTTTTCCGATCGATGAGAAATAGGCCAGCTAAGGACACACGATGTTTGTCTATGGAGTGCTTGGGTCAGGAAGGGTTAAAAGTTTACAGACATTACTATAAAGACAAGATAATTAAATTTAGTGATGATTAGAGAGTATGTAAGATAAATATTATGGAGAAGAAAGATTCATCCTTCAAGCCTTATAAAACGGTTAGAAATTATATTATATTTAAATTAATTAAATAGTTAAATTCTCCTGTGTTTTTTTCAAATAATTACTACCAATTACACAGGTATACAAGAAAATAACTAAGTCTTTATCCTAATGCTACTCTGATACGCTAATTTAATCCTCTTATTGAATGGAGGAGATATTGTTACGTTATAGTTTATCCGAATTATAAAACCCTGTGCTCCGAATTTCAGAGGTACTTAAAGCAGTTTATACAAAACATTTCGTGATATCCGTATCTTTTTCTCTATCATGATCATCTTGGTTTAATCAGAATTACAGATTAAAATTAGTAACTTAGCTGACAATTTCTCGATAATTATTTATTTAGTAATTGTATGAATTCAAATAAAAATATTCATCCACTTATTTTTATTTTTTTCAGTCAAAGTTAACCAATAAATGTGGCAAAATCTACAATACAAGCCAGAATGGACTTACACCTCTTCACTTTGCTGTTGTTATAGAAGGTAATAAGGGTACCGAAATGACTAGGATTCTTCTCGAAAATGGAGCTGATCCAAATCTGAGAGCGGATCCCGATGGGAGTTTTTTTATCCAGTTTGAGGTAAGTGGGTGTTAATATAAGCATGGTACATTATATTTTGTGTCACTGTATTATCTACAAATCTAGGTAGCACTTACCAACGAGCAACTCGTAACTCTAAAGATGGTAACAGTGTTAGAACCCAGCCTGCCCAATTTTTGTCAAATACGAGTTCTATTCTTCTGCTCTCAGATCTGGTTTATGGAATACTAGATTACGAATATATATATATATATATATATATATATATAATCATATCTTTGCCCATTAAAACGGACATTCGGTGTAATTGTTAACTATTCATCTTTATCCTTTGGTCCACCTGGACGGAACACTCTTAAAGATTTGAAGTTATGACGGCACCACCTGTAACTCAATCTGCTCAAGAATCTTTAATTTCAAAATAAAAATCTACTGAAATCAAATCTAAAAATCTACTGCTCACCCATTCCCTCTGAATATGCTATACTGAGAGTCTGCATCCCTATACCCAAATTGTATCCTTGCTATGATGTTTTAATCAAATAGAACATTAATGAGAAGTCTTACTGAATAGTTTTGAACCCTTGCACTAAATAGGCAAGCAGCTTTAACTTTAGTTTAAGAATTTTTAGGAAAGATACAGTAAGTTTGCTTCAAATATTTGATGATGGGTTGCATCTTACTAATGTATTAAAATTCAAATGAGATGATATAGGACAATATTTTAAGGAAGATTTTAAGAAAAATAGCAAAACTCAATATTGGAGTATAACTTAAAGAAATTTATTTTTAATGAATTATTTAGACCTCTTTTCAGCTAATATTAATAATATTCTCCTAGAGTTCGGAAACGAGGGTCATGAAATCAAAATACGACGGAGGCAGAACGGCCCTGCATTTAGGTTGCGCTAGAATCTACGATAAGAAAGTAATATGCATAAGTCAGTACTCGCTTACTTTAAATAACTTTACACCTATGCATCATCATTTTTTCATTAATTTAGAATTCCTTGAAAATTGTCAGAATGTTGATGGAAAGAGGCTCAGACCCAAATCTTCTTTGCAATGGACAGAGTGCTCTGAGTTTGGCTGCCATAACGGCAAATGATGAGGTAAGAAAGGCAGTAATATCTATTTATGAAATTAATGCAACATTCAAACGATCTTGGGCCTTACAATGCTTGACGGATTTCGATTTCTCTTTTTTATTAGGCTATGCTATTATTATTAAACTATCAGAAAACGAAACCCGATTTGACATTAAGTCATGGTCTAGGATCTTCTCTCTGCTTGCTTCTGCATCCAATGTTCGAGCACATTCGAAGTCACGAAAAACGACTGCAACTTCTCAAACAGCTGATTTATCGTACCTCTCACGGACTTATGGGTCATCATGTTATCATTCCAAATCAAATAACTGAAGGCATTGAATTTGTTCTTTAAACTCTATTTCTATTTATAATTATTAAGTAACAAGATCTTTTTCCTGCAGGAAATATAGTTGATTATATCTTCTATTTCTATAAGAATAATGTTTGCAATAACAAATGCAATTCTATTATTCGACAAGTAAACAAAGAGAGACGAGAAACTCTAAAATTTCTAGCTGAAGAACTGAGAAAATCAGTGTTCCACTGTGATATATGGAAACAGGCGAAAGGTTAGCTCTTGTTTCTGGTAATTATAATTATTACTTTCAATTGCAACCTAGTATTGTATTTTATGTTTTAGATTTAAAGCAAATGTGCGAACTCTACGATTCGTAAGTCGATTAACATACTCGACCTTCCATTTGCGAAATTCGGTTCAGTTCTTAATTCATTGTATATTAAGATGTCAACTGTGCTTCTGTTTCAACTGCGGACGATCGGTTGGAGTTAAATTATCCGAATGTAAACGTTGTCGGCGGGTTTTCTTCTGTTCTGAATCTTGTAGAAAAATGGGATGGCTTGAATGGCATGGAAAACAGTGCCTGTACATTATAAGTTAGTAGTCATTTTTATTTCAATATTCACGTTCATTATTCTCCTGTTAAAGCCTAAAAACTCATTTGAAAGAAAAACGGTTTAGCAATGAACTAAGTCGAATGAAATCAAGCGGAAGTAGTGTGAAAATTCAGCGACTTAAGAGCTTCCAATTCGATCAGTGTTCATTCATACTGATGCTTAAATTTCACTTAAGTGATAATGTTAAAAATTTCATATCTTAATTTTAAAGATTCATGATTTAACTGTCAAGTCCGAAATAAATAAGCACTAAAAATCGCTTACTCAGGAAATTTAATAATTAGTCAATGCGTATTAGCTATTTATCATTTACATATGAAACAGCTCAAGGCTTATATATATGGTCCGCTATTTTTATCATTTCAGAAGATAAGAAACCAAAGAAGAAACTCGATGAGAATAAAGTAGGGCTATTATGTAACTCAATTATACGTATTTTCTTTATAATTTTTAATGATTTTAATCTTTACATAAATTTGCTAACATTCCTTGCTTGCCAAATTCGATAGAATAAAAGTGAATTGACCATCCCTTCGAATATTAACAGTCACCGCGGAGGACATCTTTACATTAGAAAAGAAACTGTACTAGAATGTGGCCCATTCATTACAGATGCCAATTATAGTTTAATTTGAGGCTTAACGTTAAAATTACACATTACAATATCTATAATTAAATAAAATAGAATACAGTTTACACTTTTCTTCCTGAAGATTTTACCAATAAATATGAATTGCGTGGCCACTGTACATTATTTTTATATCAGCAAATGAATCTGTTATAACGTAACAAACTAGAACTCCCGGTTGCAATCTCACAGATCGGACCAATCTAGAAAACTCAATAATACACCAACTTAACGTAGAAGTATATGACTCACAGTAGAACATGGGGCACGTTGTGGTAAACACGCGTGTATCGGCTTAAGCAAATAGGCATATTTGCAAAATGACTTTTATTGGTGGGAAATTAAGAGGGAAAGTAAATTATTATTTACTTAAGAAATATTGGAAGGGAGGAAAATAATTATTACTTCTTTTCGGCAAAATTTCACGCAGTTTATATTTTAGTCTACGAAAAATTTATTTTAAAATGATTTTCATGATTATTTTATCTCGTTTTAGTTAATAGTTTTTGTAGATGTGGGAAGTCACATATGGAGTGTGCTGATATCCAACTATTATTACCCACATTAATACAAATAAATTTCATTTTTTAATTTTGAAAAGCGACTACGATCAGTTAACAGACGGTCCAAGGTTTGATAAAGGGGAGTGGATCAAGTCCATGTTGAGAGTGATGTTAAGGTATCAGAGTTTTATTTAGTTTTGATTATTTGATCCAGATTGTCCAATATTCACATAATAGGCAGTTCAGCATTTCATGCTCCAAAGATCAAATCTCATCATTCGTCTCCTCGATTTCACCAAATGTTTGTCTATGATGTACAGTGTTTATCAACCGGTTTTTTTATTATGGTAGTCGGTCTTGCCACTCTATTCCGTTTTCTCTTCCAATGGTTGAGAGGGTAAATTGAACTTATTTGATATTCAGCAGTTTACAACATAATAATGGCAGGGAATAAATGTTTAATATTGTCTTAATTTTACTAATCACCATTTCGGCCAGGACAAATTTGGATTTTCCTAAATCTGATATCCTTAATCTGATAACTGTTATGCGCTAAATTCATGTCTTATTCATTCAGAGACTTTACGTAGATTCTGTTCAAGTTGCATAATATTGCTGACGAAATTAATGATCTGAAATGTCCAAATTTCATTGAGAGAAGTGCTAATAAATCTTGAGTCGGGTAGTAGGAACGTATCTTGCAGCCACCCTTATAAGAAATTCGCATCTTATCACCTATTCTAACCAGAAATGATTGATCAAATTCTCTAAATTTGCGCGATGAGCATGTCCTGTGACCTGTATCAAGCTGACCAACAGCGTAAATTACTACTCAAATAGTTTTTATTCTCATAATTCGTAAAAAAATCAGTCTAATTTATTAAACATCCACAAAATTTTTCATATAGTTTTCGCCCTATTCGGTCAGAGAGCAAAAAATTCTGCTCCTTCAGAATAAACAGTTTTATTCAAATAGTTTCTTCCATTAATTATGCACTGGTCCAAATTGCAAATGTTTAAACTGTTTTAAATTCCAAAGCTTACTTGAATTAAATCGCTACTAGTGTTGAATCCGGGAATGAGTTCAAGTCAGGAATTAATTTCGGAATAGATAGATGAGAAAGATTGTGATGTGGGAATACGTTTTAACTTAATTTTAATTTGATTAAGAAAAATTGTCGGATTAAAAATATTATTGACATTATTTCTAGAATTTAAAGAGAAAATTCTTTAAGACCATATTTTGTTCTTGTCTGATTTAATTCTTTTCTGAGAAAAGCATATTTGTATTTAAAAAACGCAAAGCATAATTTTCTTAATAAGAAATAAACTTAGAGTATATATACATCTCATTCGGCATGTTCGAGGTTTGTTCATGTTAGATCTGTACTTGTAAAAGCTATTTGCATTGTCAAGGACCCAATTCTTTAATGTTAAATATTGTTGTGAAATGGGACTATACGGTCACCAGTTTTGTCAGGATAAGCTATGGGTCACCAGATGTGAAGGTTGAAAGAGTAAGAAGAAGACAAAGGACTTAGTTGTATGACACTTTATAAGAAGCAGTAGAGAGAAAGAGTGATTTACATATAAAAAAGATCAATATGAAGTTTAGATAGACAGTGGTAAAAGGAACTTCAGATAAAGAGGCACTTACTGGAGGGTCTGGCTATAGATTTGCTCAGTAAAAACTGAAGATAGGAGCTGATGATGGTGTAGGATTAATATAGCGTAGGAAATGGGACAAATGAAAAAAATTTCTTGATATTCATAGATATATGGTAACACAATGTCCGTTAGACTAGTTAAGAGATAATGGGGAATTTTGTTTTATGTTTAAGGGGAATAATGTGTCTGACGTCCACTTGAATTTCTATATGAGTGTGAGAGATATATTTATGTAAACATGGTGGCAACATCCATGATGTATAATGTATCCCAGTTACCGATAAGCCGTATTAATAAAAAAATCAGGTAACCTAGAAATGGTGACATAAGTGTAGCTCATGGATAGTAACGAATTATTATTATGAATTGTAATTTAAACTTAGAGTATTAATAAGAGAGCGTTTAATGTGCTCATTAGTAAAGTCAGAGGCCTCGAATGCGGCGCAACACCGTTGCGAAAAGGCCAGCTACACTATCTAAATTTGACTATCTAAAATTCTAATTTCCCTTCATGGATAGTCCATAATGCTATCTCTATCGGAAAAGAGAGTTAGAAAACGCTTTATTAGATGGGTTTGGGTGTTATTCTTGTTTCTCCTGCCATACCCTAGACCTAAATATTCTTATTTCAGAGGTCACCTTTTGGGGTTTCGTAGTCTAAACTACTGGTCTCAATGTCTAGACACGATGAGTTAAATTAGTTAAAACTCAAATCGCTTTACATTCCTTAGAAAGTTAAAATAAAAGTACTAAGTGTATTCGTGTGTCTTACTTTCGGTTACGTATACTTAATGGATATCGAATTTTTAGAACTTAAACAATGTTGAAAAATGTATCAGTTTATAATGGTAAGATGGTAATTATATTTTAATTCCGATCCCCACATGACCTTACAATAGATAAAATTGGGTCTTTCTTGACAGCTGAATCAATCTTCTATGGGAAAGGGTATTTTGGCGGAAGTTTGGGTCTTCATCTAGAGTTTGTAGGCTGCTTAAGATCATAAAAGACCTTTAAAAATTAATTAACTGGTCAATAGGCCCTGGACTTGGATGACAAAAAGTAATTCTGCAGTCCAAGAGTTAATTAAAGAAAGCAGAGTTTTGTAACGTGAATTAGTTAGATAACCATTTAGGAAATATTGTACGACCTAAATCCAAAAATCAAATGAATTAAAACTCCTGATATCCTGAATTTACTCTTAATTCTCCAATCCCATCCTATTATACTCAATTAGACGTTTTCTGCCATCCGATTTTAGTCGCTTTCCCCTATATGAAATATACATTTTTTTGCTTTACAGTGGGTTATAATAATAATGAAATGTAATGTATGATTTCGCGTTTACATTCACAAAGTAGGAAAGTCTTGTTTCACTTGATGAAGGTTAATTCGTTCCTAATTTGATATTCCCTAGTTCGGAGAAGCGATGAATTAATATTGAATAAGTTCCTATCTCGGGAGGGGAAAGATTGAGCGAGTCAGTTATCACCCTATAACTCTTTGTTTCTAACTCGATAAAGAAACCCATGATAATGAATTCAAACATATATCTCAGTAGTAATATTTTTCGTAACTATGCTGCCTTTTAACCTTGATTGGTTTACCGATTTTTATCCGGTTTATTACCAAATTCACATAGTTGTATGTACGATTCATTCCTCTGGCCCTCATTAGCTAATACTTGCGTTGTGAATTCCACTCCACCAAAGAATAACTGCTTTCAGCTTTAGTCGTTTTTTATGTCCATTCCTTTCTTGTGATGACTGAGGTCAATGATATTTTCCCATAAATGATTCTTATATATAGGAATCTTTATCTTCCACCCTTTACTTCCTGCTTCTTTTAATCCTCTTTTATTTGAACAAATTTATTTACCTTACGGTTGCAAATGTCCCGTAATATAAATCAACCTATTCATACGACATTACAACATGCATCGTATTTTTAACTAGTGCAATGTCTTAGATAATCTAAGAGTCGGTTACGGTATCCTACAGAAAAGACCAGGTCATAGCAGCATTCTACATATTTTATTTAACATTATGAAATTTTAAATTAACACACCAGAGAATTTGACATTCCGCCTTGAATTTATTAATGAATATGCATCGAAAATGTTACTACTTAATTCATCTGTTTAACGGTCTGATTAAGTATTTACCAATAAAAAGGGGCTTTAATATTAATGCTCCCATAGTGATTCAATACAAATTATTTTAAATTGCTTTATGAATAAAGTATCAATCACCATCACTAACAGTATATAAATGGAAAGGTATCTTCCAGATTCAATATGCCATTTTGAGAGAACGTAGAAAGGGAATATTTTATCATGAAATATATATGTATATTAATATAATGTTATTATTGCAATATAATGATTCGATCATTGACGAAACCAAATGCTAGAACTTCTGATAAAGTCAGCATTTAAATTCCCCCCTTCTTAATCACTACCGGCCTGTAGGATGAGTTAATCTGGTCATTGGTTGGATAAGCAAAAGTTTCAATGTTCCGAACGCAACACTACCGTACAGAAGGGTTAATAAGACACCCACGGCAAAACTCAAGGCAGCAAAGTTAATTAGTAATTCGCGAATAGCTAGTCAGTATTACCTGTTGGATGGTACGGAAAGGCATAGATTATGAGGCCTTGAAACAGGTTTGTCGGTATTTGCACAAGAACAAAGACAAAAATTTCGACCTCTAGTGCCAGGTAATTTAAAATTTTCAACACCGAAAATTGCACCTTCTTTTCATTCCTCAAAATTACACTAGGTGTTGGCCGACTCTCTGCCCCAAATGATACCACCAAGTGATAATTTTCCTTAAACCTAATAAACTAAAGACTGCTATGAAAAATTATTCGGTAGCCACTGGAAATTTCATTGTACAGTTTATAATAAATCACATTGCATTGCTAAGTATGGTGTGATTTTCGAATAAACTTACGTTACAATTATATGTTTCACTTTCGCACTTAAAAAATAACCAAGAGATTGATTTCGGAACTAGTTCATTATGCTTTGGTATGCAACTTTAAATTCACGTAACTAAGAAAATGACACGACCACATTCAGTGATTCATTATTTTTTCAGATATTGACTCTCTAAATATATAGCAGCACATTTTATCAATTTGTATGTCTATAGTAATATTCCAAAAATGACTAAAAATTGTTTCGGTATTCACTAATTCGGATACTGCAAGGAATACATCTAAACACATTGACAAAAAATCGGTTATTCTTTTTTATTATATTTAATATAACCCAAAACAGTGAAGTAAAATCATGCAAATTTTCATTGTTGAAAAGCAGCAGAAATAGGACTGCAAATATCAATAAGGGATGAGGGAAGAAGGTCGGAGAGAAAATGTCAAAAGAGTTACTTCATTTAATTTTCAAATTCGAGTAGTAAAATAATCTTTGAATGAAGTTCACTGTTTCGTGTTTTAAAATTCGTCCCTTGGAAAACTGACCAAGTTCTTATTAACAATCTTCAGTGCCTTTGACCGACTGCCTAATTGTGATGATCAGTTTAGGCAATTCATCCAATTTCTTCTTTTGAAGCCCTAAAAAACAGAGTGATCTTATATGATCTTACTCAATTTGCAAGATTCTAGCGTAACGAAGGCCGAAGAGCAAAGTTTACTCAAAGCGAACTGTAGCATATGTACGTTCAACTTTACATGCTCACTAAAGTGATCGAACAGAGCGTACTATTTCGTTTGTGCATATTACATGATAAAATTTCATGAATACCCCACACTTTTGGGTGAAGTATTCCACTTATTTTAGATAAACAAAAGAAAACATTCAAAAAGTCAACAAACTATCAAAATTATTCATATTCGTTTCTGAAAAGTGTACGTTGTTTGACATTTACGTCTGTCTGTAGAAGTAAATCATTTGACTGTTTTGAATGGCAATTTAAAGGTATAACCAATGTGACGGCAGTATCTATCGTTGTTTCTTTCTCGAAAAAAATTTTAGTCAACCTTGAAATTAAATAAAGGTCAGTTAAAGACAGAGATATTAAAATATTTTATAATTCACATAATATATAGCACTGAGACACATAAACTATATCAAATCAGTTAAAATGTTGCATGTACTTGATGACCCATAGAGCAGTCTATCACAATAGGTTAAACCAGTCAACCTCCTATTTTGATCTTTTTCATAATTTTCACACATGCTGTTTAAATATGTAACCCAGATATAATATTCTGAAGTGTTGCAAGGGGTGGAACCACTTGCAATGTCAACGTGTTGATTATTGTCTGTGGCGCGTCGCCAAATATAGTATGTTGAAGTATTTCAGGCATCGGATTGTAGTATATCTGAAGTGAAACTAATGATGATGCCAAATAAAATATTTTAAATAATACCCGCTATTCTCAGAACTAATGTAGCATCAAACCAATGAAACCGAATTTCGGATAATCGTATGATACAAGGCATGTATTTAATAGAATAAACCACAGGAATGCAATAACAGTACTGAAGGAAGGCATGTATTATGTGAGGTGCACATATAGGAATGCATTGATGACACTGCACAAATAGAGACCGGCAGGCAGTCATACAGACATAAGGCAACCAGGCAGGCAGAGATTATATACTTCAAGATACGATGAATAGAAAACTACATACATGATTGGACGAATGGACTGTAAATCAACAGAGAATTGGAAGGCATACATGACTGGT
Organism: Hymenolepis diminuta; assembly: GCA_900708905.1. Taxonomy (NCBI): domain Eukaryota; kingdom Metazoa; phylum Platyhelminthes; class Cestoda; order Cyclophyllidea; family Hymenolepididae; genus Hymenolepis; species Hymenolepis diminuta. Next base: position 984,926 of record CAADRB010000059.1, on the reverse strand, counting down.
ATAACGGTATAGTAACAGCATATTAGAATTACAAATAATAGGTACAGTAGAAGAGTATAGTAAGTGTAGCGTAGAACTTCAGGTACAGAACGTATAATACGATTATATAGCAAAAGGATAATCGGATCATTACATTAAACTGATGATGGGCAATAATGAAATCAATATGGGTTAGCTTTGGATAAATATGAAGAAGTTAGTAATAAATTAATGTCTTTAAATCACTACGCCAGCTCTCTTATTTGTAGCTTTCTCTCCTTTCCACCTCTTCCCTTCCTCCGCAATCTTTTAATACATTAGAAATCCAAATCAGCTCTCTGTCTTCTGATTTTTTGGAACGGTTGATGTATTTTATTAGTGTTTAAGAGGATCGACAGTTTTCTTTATGTGATGAACCTAGGCCTATATAGCTCTTACTCCAAAAAATATTTTTACTGTTTGCATTAGTTCTAATTTAACGTCAAAGTGAAATGTATGTATACAAAAGTACCAGATGACTAAATAAAATTATGTTTAGTAAGGAAGCTCGAAAGATCTCTTTAAGCCAAGGCAATATGTGAACGAAGAACGACGGGCATGCAGAATACCACAGTTTTAGTTATAACCTGAAATAACAGCTTCTACCTGAATTTGTAAAAGTTGAAATTTTTTAAAACTCCATTTTATTGTTATTATGGGACAGTCGAATACTGAAATGCTTCCCCAATATAAATAAAATCAGTCCAAAACACAGTGAAATGGCTCTCAAGGTTAGACTCCTGACCATCCTTTATTTGACAAAATGGAAATTTTAAATTCAAATAAATCAAAGCCAACTGACTTTAAGGTCACTTTGTTCTTATCGCTGGTATTGTAAACTCAGGGCTTTGCTATTCCACTTCGAAGAAAATTCAGCCTCTAACCAAAATCTGATAGCATACTTCAGTTGTCGTCTGACAAATTTGACCGGAGACAAGTGAAGGCGGATGATGACACGGGCGTGGTAATGATCATGATTTTGGCACACAAAGAAGTCAGTTGATCAGACACAGGTTAGGGCGTGCGTACTAGTTCATGTTCTGTTTCAGGATTCTAAACTAATGTAGACGAATTCAAGCATTAGTGGAGGACAGTCTGATACGATTTATTGAGTCCGTTTGAACTGAAATTCGTATCTATGATATTATTTTACATTAAGTTTTCAAAATAATAGTTATTAACGGTAGGGATTTCAGACTTGAAACAAAGATTTTTGCATAGCCCCAATTTTATCTAAGGAATCTTTCATTGGAGGGGATTGGAGGGGAATCTTGGTCGGAGCTGAACTTCCAGAGCAAGTGGTCGAGGATTCATGAAGTTGTTGATTTCCTTAATATTAAAATTCGGTTCTAATTCATCTGAATGTTGAAGAACCCTACTTGATTAATTTTTATTAGATTAGATATTGGCACCATGTCAGCCATTAGACTTACAAAGCCGTTAGGTGGTATGATCTAACGAGTTTATTTCATGCCAAAATAACAGGACGATACTAGATAACATGATTTTAACATGGTAGAGCTCATAGCAGGGATCTAACCCGATAAAATTTGAAATGCTCTCCAAAATCCACGTTATAATTGTATTTTTCAGACGAGAACTGAGAAATGCTTCTAAAATATTGAGCCTGATTTAAATAATAATGTTATATATGATCTGCGGATTGATTACTTTGTAAAAATTGGATCGATCGATGATTTCTTTCATGGCAATCAGTTTTCGGATGACAGTGACTGTTTTACTCATCTCTTATCTTGACTCGGAAACAATTTTTATTCATTTTATTGCTTCTTTACATCCCTGCTTGTACGATTCATCCTTATGGATTTTCTCCGTTGTCTAACACTGCCAACATCACATTAATTACGAATTTTATTCTTCCATCAGATCACATTTTTCAGTTTGATGGTTATAAAGATTATACTTCCTTCTTCTTCATCTCCAACCAATTATCCTTTCATCAATCTCGTCTCAATTCTGTCTTGCGGCAGCTAAGTTCAGGCAGATGGAAAAAATACTAGTTTATTCATTTTTCGCCATCTTTTGTTGGCCAATGTCAACCATTTCAAATCACAGGACATATGCTGATCAAACCGAGGCTACAACCCTTTATTTCGTTGGCCGAAGTGCCACTAGAACGCAGTGCTCTCAATCCGAATTGAAGTAACTACTTCAAAACTTGTACTTAACACTTAGATTCTTTTAGTTTTTAAAACATCAAACTATAGGAGAACTTGTTCAATTTTTTTTGATTTCGGGAATAAAGCAATTATCCTAAATATCAGTCTGGTTTCTAGGTACATTAGGATTGATATGGACCTTCTCTTGTGAGAAAATGTTTTATTTGTCATTTCTCCTGTCGACTTATTGATACGATCTGCTCTTCTCCGTATGCTAACCTGACACTTAGATTTCCTAGTTACAAAGATAAACCGACCAAAACCACAATGTCAAAAACAGGCCATACGTTCCGTATTGATAGGTCGATATATTTTATGCCCATTTACATAATTAATGTAAATAAATAAATTTGTAATGTAAATAAATTTGTTCGAACAAATGGGAATTAGAAGAAGCGAAAAATAAAAAAACTAAAAAAATCTTGCAAATAAAAATTATTTTGTGGAAAATATTAATTTCATATATTTGCATAGATCATTATTAGAACTTTTCTTGAGTAAATTCTGAGTGGTTTCTGCATGGTTAAAACATCATATCAAGTGCTTTTTATCTGGTCATGGTGGCAATAAGAGATGAAGTTTCGGGAATTTGACCTACTGAATATCAGGAAATGACGCTGTTGACTGTACTTATTAGGTAAGTAGATGAATCCTGAATTCAAATGAATAAAAACGTAACTTCTTATCTTCCTGTTGCCTTCTATTAAATGCAATTTGTCAATCATTAAAATTTGTCATGATCAAAGCTAATAATGAATACCATTTTCATTTTCTTCACAGGATGTCCAATGATCGGCACCGAACTCTCGATCTCCAAAATGAACGACGTATTCATGGACGGCTGCGCTGTAACACTTTGTCCCAACTGTTAGCTTGGCTTGATAAGGCTGGTTCATAAATATAATTCCTTAACTTTGGAATTCGTAAATTACTTGAATTAAAATTTTATTTCAAGACATTTTGATGAAGTACAGTAAATAAACTTTCCAAAATTTACAAATAATGTCAACATTGTTTTATTTCTAATTCATTAGGTTATTTTAATAAATACACAAATCGGAATGTCATGCAGACAAATAAACAAGTTCATGAGCGTCAAATGCAAAAAAATAACAAAACTTTTGTTTTTTTGTATATAAAAATATCCAGGACACGGGTTCCAACATGCCTGATCAGGATGCCAAGTTATCTTTAGTCTTTAAACTGGCTATTTATTTGTTTACTCACTAATTCACTATTCACAGTATCATTATTTTCCATCACAATTTTTGTCATGACAAGCAATGTAGCAAAATAATCCATTAAGGGTGTACCATGAAATCCTCGTGTCAAGAGTATTATAAATTTGAATTCCGGAAGCAATGAGTTATTCTCTTTCTCATAATGTATATTGGTTCTCCAAGCAATATCTGATGTCCCAAAGGTCACTTTTCATGGATTTATCTCCGGTTTTTGAATGAGTTCATAACCCCTACATTTAGAGCTTTTAGAATGTTTGATATAACTTTCTAGTTGTTCTTGCTACTTATCTTCAATTATACTTTCTTAAAGGTTTGAATAGGTGTATGAGACTAGAAACTACATTTTAAACACGGAAGAGTTTACTGGAACACATCCAGCGCGAACATTTATTAGCAGTTATTCATTTTTTACTTGACTAATTTTGTCAAATGACAATCTTTTAACGATCTCTCAGTTTCCGCTCAAAAATCCATGATTCAAAAGGCGTTTTTAAGAATTGATTTAAAATTTAATGCTGAAAACACTATTATTGAACGGAAACTATGTTTAAGCGAAACTAATAATTACTGTTCAAAACCCTCAAATCCAGTTTTATTTATTTACTTTTCTTATTGCATTACATTTTCCAGTCCTCCTTCCGATTTCGATTAGCCTCGTGGCCTTTTTCGTACCTTTTCAAAATCAATATAAAAGACATTGTTGCTCTAATTTTATCCACAAAAACTAAAGCTTCAAGGTTCACTTTCCAATTTCCAATCGTAGAAAAAAATAAAGTACAAAATTAGGATAAAATTTCAATTTCAAATCCATCACTTTCTATTGAATGGCAAATTAATGCTTTTGTTGAATAAAAACAAATAAGGAATGGGATTAAACTTAGTTCGCAAATCGTACAAAGATGAAAAATTAGATCTATCCATGTCAGTTAATTCCAAGCATTTCATCTTCCTCAAAAAACACATGATTATGTACCAGTTTCCTTTCCATTTTCAGAAAATTTTGCAAATAAATGACGCTTAAAGCGGAAAAGACAAAGCCCAACATGTACTAAGAAGAGCTGAGATTTTGCAGATATCGCCACTTTGAAATTGAATCTTTCCCTGACCCTAAAATAGGTCTAAGTGAATTCTTCATAAATAAATTAGGATTTTGTTCAAAGATGTAGTTTTTTCCTCAGCAAGCTGACTTTTATAACCTAATTTAGCCTCCCAAATAGCCGCCAATCAAGGAACTGAATAATAGCACGTAATTGCCTTAAAGGTAAGTTTGACTTCAAAACCGTGCAAAGTAACGATCTTTCAATCTAGCACATTTTAACAAATATGCAGATTTTATGAAAAATTCAATTTTTCTTGTATAAACATTATTCGCTTTTATTTAACATCTACAATATATAATTCTTCATTGTTGGAATGCAACTAAACATAGGAAACAGTAAAATTGTTTGATATGAATTAGTGGAAGAGTAGACATCAAAAGTGTCTGATATGATTTTGTCCACAGAATCGGGTTATACGTTTTTTTATTCATACTCTGATTACCAAATGTTCAAATTTTAAGATTTGTACCAAATTTTCTGACCAGTTTGCTAATTCGTGGTTGGTCAGCCACTGCAAATATGTTCTTTAATTTCCAAGATACTGGTGAGAAAACGGGTATTGGTTCTAGTGCTTATTCCTTCACACAAACTGTAGACTGAGAAAGTGGTCTTACAGATGCAAAGCAAATGAGAATGCAGAGCCTACTGAGAACAAGTAAACAATAAATATTCACTGTCTAATTAGAAAGATACTGAATTCTGCTTTAACGGAACATTTAGCTAAACGCTGTGAAAATTAACGGAAGTAAATAAGATCAAATCAGCCCGGATCTGCATCTTAGAATCATTAGAGGCAGAAATGGCTATTTCAAAGCAAAAAAAATAATTAAATTACACCAAAGTATAATTGAAAGAGTACCATATTATTAATCACCCTAGCTTATACCAGCTAACGGCTCAGTAACTATAAAAATCTTTGAAACTTTATCAGTTAAGATGCATTCATTGTTTGTAATCAGAGGATTTAGAACTGGAAAGTGAAATGAAGTATTAAGAATGTGCAAACGGGTATGCAAATCTTCACTCTTAGAATCTATATACTAAGCTTTCACTCCCTTACTTTAGAGGCTGAGGTTCAGGTAAACTATCTTTAAATTCCAAGAAATAAAGTTTTCAAACCTCAGTTGACTAGTATCTACTGTCGATGTCGTATTTTGATTGGTACGGCTATATGATTTGTTAAAAATCAGATTAATATAAATCGAATTTGTCACGGTAATTTCATTTTAAATTACTTCCAAGTTTACCTCTTTCCTAATGATGACCCTGTTTAGCAACTTCTGCTGAGTATAGTATCTCATTTTTATCATCTCCATTGACACATAACGAATAAGGAATGTAACTGATCACTATTTGTAATAACGCACTTGTTAGCCGCCAGCAGCAGGTACTCAGAAACAAATAGTCCAACATAAGTGGAAAGGAACAAGGTTGTAAATTTTAATAATATATATAGGCATTTTTAAATATTCAGTTATGAAATAGAAAATCAGTTAGTCTGCATTTTCAAGCATAAAAGATCACTCGCTTAAAATGTGGATGGCGTGCATTTCCGAAACTCTCAGATGGCTTTCGCTTTATCTAATAACAGTTAAATCCATTTTAAACATAAGATTGGACAGGGTACAAAGCTTTCAATATGACACTTACCAAGGGGAGTAACAAGGCGAACTGAAGAACATCAACAAGCAAACCAACATTCTTAGATGGCTTTTGCTATGGTTAAGGCCTCTTTGTCCTTAAAATCCTAAAATTTCTTTAGATTATTAGGAGCATTTATTTGGAACTTTGGTCTCAAAGCATGAGGTTGAAAATTGTTGTTGACCAAGGGTTTTCATTCATTTACATTATTTAGTCCCTATTTTGAGGTCTAGTTCGAATTAGTTTGAATCCAAAGGAAGGCATACACCTGATAGGACCAATTTTAAGTGTTTGGTGGTGGGTTTTTAGGGATGCAGAAGCTTTAGTTGGCATAGACTCATCTATACTTTTACCTTTTAAATAGGCTAGGATAATAAGATGGTGCCAGTATCAAAACTAACTTCAAACCTAATTTCATGAATCTACCTAATTAACTAAATAAAAGAAAGAAACGCATATCAATCTTTCACGAAAGCTCCATTTTGTATTACATTCCCATGGCTATTGGCCCAATTTAATAATAATGAAGCTGCTTTTTAATTTGAATGTTTATATTAGAAGGCGGCAGAGTCAAAATAAATACTTCTTAGAGAGATATTAACATATGTATAGGAATTTAATTCACACTAATTTCAATTGAACAGATGGGAAGCTCCATGTTTATAGGCAATTCTTAATGATAAAATTAAATGAAAGAGTTTTTCTGCACAAATTTTGGGGAGAGATGTTTACCCCTTTAGGAAACTTGTATTCTCTCATACTTTAACCGAGTATTTTCCGGTATTCACAGACAGATTTCAAAATAGAGCTTTCTTCCTATAATTTTTTCAGTGACTTCGCATTCATAGCAGTGGAAGTCAGAAGCTGGTTAGGTTGCATTTTGAAATACAATAGCTTGCACCAAGGGTATTCGGAAATGATCAGGAAAAGATATATATTGACACAGGTTTTGTCATGGTCAGCCATTCAGTTAGATTAACTGGTCCAAGAGCTCTTAATGGCATGAGCGTGAGCCCACTCAGGAGTCTTGAAGTGGAATCCTGAAAATTGCACTTATGAATTATGGGAAATGATGCGCCGAACTGAGCCTTCTAAGTTAAACATCGGTATTCTAATGAATCCACAATAATAGGGAAGTGAGATTCTTTGAATTACCCTGCTTCTACAGGTTTTATCAAACGATCCACCATTTACATATGCAAAATGTCTCGCTTTCCAACGAATTATAACAATAGAATACTTCAAAAATAAATGCATATCATCTTTGCCATCTTTACTGTAAATCGATGACTTGTCTTAACTATTTAGTAAGGGGTGGCCAAGATATCACAAAAGCTCTCGAATTAAGACTAAATCATAGGCACGTTTAATTTGGTGCAATAGCCATTGATTAGTAAGTAATATTTAATAAACAATAACTCTTTTGTTCTACTTACTCAATTTAATAAAAATTGACATTTTTACTTTGTACAGATTTACGGAGACCGCAGAATAATTTAAAACCGAAATCAAATCAGTAACATAAAAGAGTTTTTTCGGGAAAAAAAGGTACTATTACTTCTTTGTTTTCTTTGTTCTCTCTCAAAATAATGCGGTATAGTTTGTTTTGGAGTATGTTCTCCACCTTAACTCCTCCAAGAAATACATGTTTCCATAGATGTTTGAAATGCCAGTCCCTTTCATATATATAAGCTTGCTGTTAGAAAGGGAAACTATTAACATTCAAAATCTTCGTCTTCAAGTTGAATGATTAATGACTTAAATTAAAGCCATATGGCTGCTGAGCGTAAAGAAAGTTCAAATGGAAGTTGAATTCAAAGGTTAGCAGAAAAGGATCATAAAAGAAATATGTCTCGTCTTTGACAGAAAGCTTACACAAAGTTATGGCTAAAGCAAATCGATCAGGATGCCAAGAAGGCCTTTGGTTCGCTTGAAGTGTTGCAACTGAAACAGATAATGACGTCAATTCCCGTCTTATATAGCGTAAATTCCCATCTGAAGTGAATTCGAGTGAAAACGGCAAAGTACATAGCTGCCAAGTGTATGTGAATATTTGCCGAAAAGAAAGAAGTGCTCCTGCTCTGTCGACAGGATCACTGTTATACGAGTGCAGTGATCAACAAGGACTTCTAGGACCCAATTTCTAGTTGTTTTAAGCCTCCTGAAAGACAAGGGTGGTTGAAACGACACACATCAGAATGTCTTCCTTAATGTTGACATCGGATTTAATGTGAATTGCTTCAATGTATCTCTTGTAGAAGGTGCATATGAAGGGAGAATTAATAATTATCTCGATCCCCAAGTCTCCCTAACCTCCCGAATCTTTCCCTTCTGCTATAGCAATGCAACCGCTAATCCAATTATTATATTCACACCATCCTTAGTACAGGGTGGGTAAGGTATCTGACGACACCTATATTTTTGTAATTTAGACTAACCCAATAATAATAATCAATGTATTCTTATATCGGAAGATCTCACGGCAGATGCTACTACGACCGAAGAAATGAAAGGACATGTAGTAATAGCGTCTATAAAAGTGAAACACAACAATTTAGAAACTGCAAGATTTCTGAAAGTCACTAGACCTTTCATTTGCAAATTTAGAAAGGAGCTGCTGAATGAAAACAATGAAGAAGACCTGAGTTTGTGAGGAGAGTGCATGGCACGATGAGCAAAAATCCTGGGAAGTCAATGCACGACATCTTGTCAAAGATCTTCAAGTATCTGAAGGAACAATAAGGAACATTGTTCCTCAGGATCTCGGATACATATCATCCGTTCTTAGGCGAGGTCTTCAGTTTATGGGGACGTAAACAATTCAAGAAAAATCTGAAGGACCCAGAAGAAGAGGAGTACCATTAGTTTTCCACCGATCAAAAAACTTCCATCAGGATGAAAAAATCAGTCCAAGAAATGATAGGTGAGTATGTGCAGGCGGACCCCGCTGAAGTTCCAACTGTTTTGCATGCGCATGAAGTTTCCAGCAACAGTGATGGTTTTCGGTGTTGTTAGCAGTGAAGGACACGTTGTGGCTTCTCACCTTTTCCACAAGACTTTCGAGTCAATATAGATGCCTATGTCGTGACTCTCTAGACTGTTGTTAAGCTGCCTTGATAAACGGCATAGCCAATGGAGGAAGACTCTATGTCCTCCAACAGAATTTGCCTCCATCCCATAAAGTTCTCAAAACTCACGATTGAGTGGATGGAGGAGAATTTTAGTCATTATGTCGGGCCAAACTTATGCCGCCTCCTAATTCACCAGACCTTAATCATTTGGACTCTTACGTGTAGGGCAGGAAGTGGTTGAAAAGGAAGTTAATAAGCAACCTATAAAACTAAATTCTCCTCTCCGATGGAAGCAAGGGCCCGAGCAATTGAGGACATCAATAAGGTCCATCAGACGCGACTTTTAGGAATCCTACTTATTGTGTTTCGGTTTTACAGACACTTTCACGGCGTGTCTTTTCATTTCTTGGGTCGTAGTAGTATTTGCCATGAGATCTTCCGATATAAGAATGCATTGATTACTACTGGGTTAGTTTAAATTACAAAAATGTAGGTGTCCTCAGATACCATACACACCCTGTATATAACAGAATGTTTACTGAACTGAGTTCGTGCAAATATTCATTCTATAGATATTTTCGATCAGTATACTTTTTGCTCCATACATCCAGAAATTGGGCATATCGGTCTAAATTTACTAATTATTGTTGTGGGAAGCAAAATGACTAAGGTCATTTAGAACATACATTTAAGGATATATCTTAATTAACTGTAAATATGATATTGACTAGTTTATTTATTTACTTGGACATTTGAATCTTAGGCAGAGATTACTATCTGGAATGCTCATTTTGCTAAGTCTCCTTAATGAAATAATAAAAAATGGCAGGAAGATACGTTATTTCCCTTTAACATATAGTGGAAGGGAACGTAATAGTGAAATTAGGAAATTCTGATATTTAAACTCATGATTTTTGAATGGATCGGGTTGTGATCTGTGACACTTTACACTAATTATTTTCATTATTTGAGACCTTTTCGTTCTGTTGTAGCGTAACTTTAAAATATTTGTGTGACGCATACACAGGTGTCATTTTCGTTGAGCGGTGAGGATTTTTTGTATTTTCCTAATGTCGGAAAAGCTTTTCCGATATTAGAAGAAAACTTATAGCCGAAATTAGCCAAATTTGGAATATATGGTGATGATTTGGTCCCATACTAACATGGTATAAGATATCTAGGATTGTAGATAGCTCTCTCTTAAAAGTATATGTCTAATGTTAGATTGAATTGATGTATTTTTGAGTAATTGATGATTACAACAAACAGAGTTTTATATTTTTATTGCTGAGAACTTACACAAAACGAACATTATTTTCGGATTTAGTACCCACGGCACATGCTGATCTCTTCTCGACATGTTTAGATCATGCGAACTTAATTTGAAACTTCTCATATTTTTGCACTAAAGACTGATCAGTCTATCGTGCTACTGAACTTCGATTTTTGAACTAAAATATCATTTATACTCAAACTTTGAAATGATTTAAATATTTTGAAAATTTGTGGCAAATATGATTGAAAGATTGGACTTTGAAACCAAGTTTTCTAAAAGTTTAAGACAACATATTCGAGTGTGTGTTATTGGAAGTGGGTTAGCTTGAAATTTCCTGCCTAAGGTCAAATATTTAATATAAATCATAAAAACATTAAAACGAAAATTTGCTTTGCCTTTACTTTACCTTTTGGCGTATATCTGTTTGAACTAGATTTCATTTCCACAAATCCGTTGATTGTAACGACTAATCCTATTGCCCAATTTTTAGCGGCAGTTTGGTGTCGAATATGAATTTGTCATTAAAGAGATGCGCCAGGTTACCTTAATTCCATCCAAGGTAATCGATGGCCCATTTTTCGGAGGCAACGAACCGAGTGGTGGATATCAATGGATTACCACAGTGAGTGTATCTGGTTAGCATGAGTGGTCGCAGAACGCGAGTTTGAGCGACTTTTAAAAAAATGGGCTGGTAGCTAGAGTATCTGGTTTTCCTCTAGATATTCTTCTACCTTTTTCATCACGATAGCAGGACTGAGAAAGAAGACAAAACAGTTGTGCTCAGAGATAATCAGAAGAGGAAGGCGAAACACGAGTGGGAGATGGAGAGTATTGGATGTGGTGTGTTAGCTGTATCATCGGCAGACGATCGCGAAGAGTACGGCAGCAAGGGGTCCGAGGCTACACAGGTTATCATGATGAGTTTGACAACAAGGAGTACGGGGCCACATGTGGGGTCTCGTTCACAGTTAGCCCCCATCAAGTAAATACTTGACGAGAAGGGGCCTGAGAGAACACATTAATTTTATTTGGCAGCTACAGGCTCTTGAATGCATTGTCACTTTTAAATCTTTACTCACTCTTGACTTTCACATGGACATAATTGCTAGAAGAGTCAGCACATTGAATTATATTAGAGGATTTCAGAATGTTTTTTTTATTTTTGTTAGGATGGGAACTGGTAAACATGATTCTGAGGGTATATCTATTTAGTAAATCAAACAAACTAATCACTCCTAAACTCAAACGAATTGAGTTTCTAGTAATGTCTTGACTTTATCCTCCATTCTACTTGGCTCCCTCACTTTCATCTGCTTTAATTGAACAAGCCGTAAATCTTTAAATTACTTTCTAAACATACTGATTACCTGTTTGTATAGAGCTTCGTAGTTTAGGAGATGCAGTTCATATTAATTACGAAAGTGATATAAATTTTCTTTTTTGGATTTGTTCCCAGTGCTTCGCTCCCATTGATATATCGTTAATTTTGCAAATAATTATTCTTAACTGTTGACTTATTTAAGCAAGTTACTAATCACCAGCAAATCCAACGTCTAAATAGAAAAATGCATCGACTTCTTCCTATACTAGTCGAAATCAAATTCATATTCTAAATAAACCCTAATTTCTTTCTCGTGATAATTTCTTTAAGCTTCAAATATGTTGAAGTTGAATTGCTTCCTCTATAGTAAGCTTAATCGCACTTGTTTATAAACATATGACTCGATCTAGACGCGAACTTTAACTAAAGGCCCTTTTAAAGGTCAAAATTAGGGAAATAATCTAATAACAAGCTTAATTTACAGGATTATCAAAGATTGAAGAGGATTTTTCTCTCGCGAGTTCCAACTCAGCCGTTTTATTTTTTTACATTGAGAATCTAGCTCTCACTTATAACGAACATATAGAAGTCATCTGCATTTGTACAATATAGGTCAGCATCTCCCAGTGAAAGACAGAGCATTTAAGCTTGCCTTTAAAGGCACTTATTGAGTATGCTTGTTTGATATGTACACATTGAGAACACAGAGAGAAAGAGAGGGGAAAAGAGAGGAAGAAAGCTATGTACAAACAAACATACGCACACATAAATGATAAAGGAGGGAGGGGAAGGAAAGGGATAAGAAGGCCTTTGTTATTTGGGGTAGGCAAATGACAATTAAACGTCGATTGTTTCCCTTTGTATACCAAAAAGCTTCTCGTTCATCAACCTCTCTTGATTTCGCACGATTTCGATGCCCTTCATTAGGAGACAGTTTTCTCCCAGTGAGAGTTTTTGCCTTTCTGAATGGGGTAAGAAATAGCGACGACCACCAGCTAAAGGATACCACTTTGGATAGCCAGATCTTTTCGCTCTGCCTGTAAGGATGTCCTTCTGAATTTCCATCCAGCAAAGTCGGTAGGCTTTATCTACAACATTTGCATCGAAGTAAATCTCCGGACGACGGTTAATCACCAATCCATGTTCCTATAAGTTCACGCAATTTTGTAAATTTTCAGAAATTAAATAAAAAGCACAAGACACGCTCCTATTTAGCTTACCAAGTCATGGGGAAGAGCGGTTGTACTTTCAACAAGTATTGTTAAAAGGACAGAAACGGAAAAGAGGACAACGATTTGAAGCTTTGCCATTGGGAAAGTACACGCTACTTTCGATGATTGAAGTACGGTTGAAGAAAAAATACATTAACGAAGTTTGAGATGACTTTTGAGATTTGTCTACCCTGTATTTGTTTTCTTTTTGGTTGTAGCGTTTGTTTACTTATCTAAGATATGTGTGCGTAGAGGCAGATTGGTTGAAGAAGAAGCAGTTTTCGGAGGGCTGAATAATCAGCAGATATTGCGTTTTCTGCGTCAAACGCAAATGAAAATGGACTTTCTGGATCTAGCAACTGCCCTTTTATGGCCGGCAGTGCTGTGCAGGCTCATCAGTTGTTTGCACCTAACCAATCAGTAAATTGGTCACAATCAGCTGATCATTTTCTCATTGGTTCCAATACTTCAGCTTGGTGTGTCTTATTTAACTCTGTCTGTCATTCTTATTAGAAAGTACGTTTCATCTAATACTTTTGATCATTAAGCACTTATATTTTCACATTTTTAATTTAATATTTGGTAACACCAGATCTTTATATTTTTTTAGTTTTATAGGTGTATTAGGTTCTAATGTCGTACTAAAACTTAATGCATATTTTTAAAATTTGTTTCTTGATTATCAACCGTTTTATATTTCTTTTAAAAATGTAATGCAAGCTCTCTTGTTGAATTAGACATTTGACCATTGTTAAAATGACCAAAAATGTCCATTAAAAGCTATAATGAACCTACTGATGATACCAAATTCCTAATAACTGTCGTTAAAAAATAGCCTTACAATCGCTTAAATGTGTATGCAAGCAAAATGGTAACTGAAATCAAAAGTGAAGTTAGATATAATCGATTTTATAAAGTTCTTTATTGCATTGCAAATAAAAGTTCCATATTTATCTAACGATCATATGAGGGATAAGGTGAAGCCATAAGTTCTATTTAATTGAGTGGAGGTGTTTGTGGATTATATTTCGAACATTTTGGTGTTTTCACCTTTTCGTCCGATTTCTCTGCAGCTTTGCCTTGTAATATTCACTTCTTTTACATTTCTTAACTTAGAGCAGTTTGATAGAAAGAATGCTGTTATCCTACAGCCAAAGAACATAAGCGTGGTCGTTTCTTAACAAATATGATATGTTCCACATTTGAATACCAAATCAGAACAGAAAAAAGCTTTATCCTTTCAAAAGCAAGAGATTTGCAAAATTCTTGATTTCTTCGCTAAGGGTTTGAGCCTCTAAGTAAAACAGTAAAGGACGCACTTTCCATTACGAATTATTCTGATGCTATTAAAATGAAATGTCTGAAAATATTTGAGTTATAGATGACGATATTTGGGGGCAGTGAAGGCCAATATTACACGGCTGCTCAAAATATTCTCTTGCTGATGAGCTGATAACTGAAAAAGCTCATCAGAAACGGAACTGTTGATTTTCTACTGATCGGCCTAATTAAAAAGTGACTTATTCATTTAATCCTCAATAGTCATGATAACTATTACAAATAAGCAATTACTAAGACAGGCACTCTATTTCTATTACGGTACACCTCTCTGTGCTTTAGATTAATCATATCGAAGGCATGTCATCAAAACGTCACCTCAATAAATCTTATTCATGCAAAGTATATTTGATTTTCAGTTTCCGCCTCTTTATAACGTACACACGTGCATGCGTATACGAAAAGGACTAAGGTAAGAACAAGGCTGTCAACACGCACATACAAGTTCAAGGTGGTTCAGTGTGTAGGCTGACGGGTACAAAGGGGGAGGGTCGGGAATCCATTGGGGGTGGGGGTATGTTGAAAGCCACTTCGGAAGATGTGTTTATCTCTTCACCGGCATGAAAGCATGAGCTCCATGTATGATCTTGGGTGGCATAACACACTGTGTGCGCTTTGTCAGTCATGGTCTGACACTAGACACTACTGCCATGAATATAATGACTTTATCCAATGGTCTTAGATATGCCCTCAATCAATGCATTTATTTAACAGCATACACGTGTGCATGGTCACTCTATGTTTCGTAAGAGTTTAGCGAGTTACAGACAAACACAATTGAATTAGAATCTCCAATTGAGGGCTGACCTGTATGCACAAAACACAGAGATATATTCCGTTCAATATTATGATTACCAAGAGAATCGGAAAGTGAAATTTTGTTGATTTCGATCTTAAATCCTACACTACTGCATCACTTTATCATATGTTCCTCTATGTTTTATGACCCTTCTTGTCTTCATTTATTTAAGTGTAATTTACTCAGTTTTAGCTCTACTTTGGAAACGATTGGGCAAAGATTATGGTGTATCATTTTCAAGATCAAAGATTATCGCTCGTTTAGTTATTCATAATTGTGTATTTCACATAACCAGTAAAAATTCTTTTAAG
This sequence comes from Hymenolepis diminuta, assembly GCA_900708905.1. Classification (NCBI taxonomy): domain Eukaryota; kingdom Metazoa; phylum Platyhelminthes; class Cestoda; order Cyclophyllidea; family Hymenolepididae; genus Hymenolepis; species Hymenolepis diminuta. Next base: position 969,419 of record CAADRB010000059.1, on the reverse strand, counting down.
AACAGAAGAAAGTGCACATCATATTCATTATAAGTAAAAGCCTATCAATAAGCACTTTTTTCTTTAAATTTTGACGTATTATTGCAATAATGAATTTCTTTATTTTAATGTAATTGTATATTTCTTATCTTGCCAATTTTTCGCATATTTACAAATATCACACGTTGACAGAACGTTCGAAAATGTAGTCAGCATAGCACTAAAAGGAGAAGTAAGTTATAACAAGCTAATGAAAAGTTACACGCTTACTTTGGTATCCAAAAGAACTACCAACACAACATAACAAGATGCAAATAATGAATACAAATTAAAGTTGCTGGAGATCGCATTCCTTGCAAACCTTTGTAGAAAGACATTTCAATATTAGTACCTTCCTTAAATATAATGAACATTATGAACCTGTTCTAAATTGCACACGAAATTAAGCTAGATATTAAGTGAACTTAAAAAGAGTCAGAAAAGAATTCAATGGCCCAATCAATTTGTAAAGATCTTAGTATTTGCGTCTGTGTGTTGGTGATTCACTGGTCATCGTACTCGTCCGCCGTGTCTGAGATCATGGGTTCGATTTCAATGAGCGGGATAACCAGCCGTACTAGTTAAGTTTGGTTATTATTAAAGGTGACAGACTTCGAATCTCTCAACATGAACAGTGTATAAGCGTTGGATGAAGCTAGAGCTGGAAAGATCATTTATATCAGTAAGTAAGACCATTTTTACGGAGGCTGAAGTGGCGTTCTGTTTCTGTTAAGGGTAGTGCTAATAGTATCAAAGTTTGGTAGTGGAAAAGTATCGTGTAGTAGCTCATATGAGTAAATGCGTAGTTGGCTATTAACACCGACGAGTACTGACCTCATGACCCTTGACTTGACAGACATGTACTTTTGAACAATACGCCACCAGTGGGCAAAATTTATTATTTGCTTTCCTAAATTTCTTTAACGATCGCTAGTCAGCAAACGATTATACAGAGCACAAAGTGGAGAAAATTAGTTAAAATTGTATGAAACCCTAACGGTCCGAAACTGTGTTGTAATCAAGTAAATACGTGCAATTGAAAACATAATACTGAAGAATCCATCTAACATCATGAACAACTGAGCAAATGCCTTATCAATACAGAACAAAAGGATGAACTATATTCTAAGCACATTGTACAAGTTCCCATTTAGAAATCCTTGAACTTACCAAATCTCCAGTGAGCTTAATATTCTCCAAAGATCCAAAGGATCCGGGGGTTTAAGGTTCTTAACTGCTTTTGAATATTATAAAATAGATGACTGCGTTTGGAGCCCAGTCATGTCAGACAAGTCTATTCGTACCATCACCAACATTAGTGAGATAAGTTGTCGTTTATGAAACTTCAGCAAGTCAGGATATCAAATCAGTCTGGCCACTTAGATTTGTTAGTCTCAGCCATAGGCTTTTTTGCATTTAGAGTTCAGTTATATCAGAAAATGTCTTGTCATGGCATCGACAGCATCGGTCAGTTAAGTACAAAACGCGAGGGCCTAATTTAGTCACCCGCGTTCCCACTGCGTCTAAGGCTCATTCATTCCGTTGGCTGGCCAGCAAAATAGCCATTTCATCATTTGGTAACTTTGCGTTTGTTGAATTCACCTCCACCAAGCCCGACTTCTGGTTCTGTTTACTAAACCATGGCCTCTCTCGTTCTCAATGTCCGATAAGTGAAGCATTGGTTGACCTAATTATGGGAGGAAATACTGAACTGTTATACTTCAGAAATTCACAGGGTTCTCGTCGATTGCTGTTCGAATGCTCTGTACCAGAGCACTCCCAAGTATTGGAATGTCTTTCAATCCAAATTCAATCGTTCTCTCTAAACTTTACTGTTTGCCACCTCTAGGTTTGTATACATTTCAAGTACAAACTTGGGGCTTATGCCTAGAAATCACGTTGTTCTGTGTAAGTTAACTTGCTCTAAAACACGGTGATGTGAATGTAAAAAAACGATTCAAGGCATTCTGCCAAGTGGCCGAATTAGTTTACTTTTCGTTTAACACATGATTGAATGGAGCTACCTTGAATCAATTGGAATATTTCGACCCATAATAGTGGTTCAAAGTTCACTGAGACAAAACTTTGAAAGCATGTTTGAAAATAATCGAACACTTCTATTGGACATTATTTTCGATGTTTCGTCAAATAGTATCAATTTTGGGACTATTAATCTTTTTATCAGGAATCGTTAAATGTTAAGAGAAGAAGTTGGGAGTCTAAACTGAAGATGGAAATAATGGAAGATAATGAAGAAAAATAGTTAAAAAGCAAGAATTTGTTTAAGATGATTGAATATTCCAAATAAGACAACTCTGACTGCACCCGATAAGGAATGAGAAAAAACCGATTTATTCCAATGGACGTGACTATTCACTCAGACACCAGGAGGTAATAGCCTAAATTAAAACTTTTGAGATTTCAATATTGAAAACAAAATGAGGTCAGAATGCAATTCAGGTAAATTTAATCATTCTAACTGGGAAGAAATGGGATAAGGACATGGAATTATAAAAGAAAGGGAAAGGAGAGAAATGGATTGTGGTCGCAGCCACTTCAGCAATGGGAACAAGTAGATCAAGGACATGAGATTGGCTTTAAAAACAGTTTTCTTCGAATCCAGTTCACTAGCATTTGATGAGTCAGATACTCTCTGTTATACTGCCTGATTAATTTCCAAGGTTCATGCAAGGGAACAACTCTGTCAGAGGGATTATTTGCTTCAGCCACGAGTTTTTCTGGCCGACTTCCATGTTGCAGGTATCGACCAGCTCTGCCCAATGCAAAGTGAGATGTACATAATATTTAGTTGCTAATCGAAAGTACGAGTGGTTAAGTAACTGCTTAACTACCAATCAGATTAGATACCGAATGCTTACAAATAGCAGGTTATTTGATGTAATTTTGAAAATAGAGCGAACAACGACTGCCTGGGAAGATAAAAATTACCAATAATAAATTTTGTGCCAAAAAAAGAATTTTTCGTAAAGCAGTCACAATTGTCAAATAGATAGACGATCATGTTCATTATGAGTGGTAACTTTTAAGTCCAACTTTTAGGTATGACTTAAACAATTTTGGTCCTAAATATTTGGGAAGGTTTATCAATAAATTGTTGCAAGTTAAAATTTGTTGTGCATAATTCTTAACGTATTTTTAAAAGGAATTCATTGGCAATTTCCACAAATAATAAAGCTAGTTCAAAAGAAATCTGTACTTTTCGGGACTAAAGTCATCAAATTAATTTACCCATTTCCTACTAAGAATACGGTGTTGATTTCATTGCATATATTCCGAACTCAAAAGTTGATATTTTATCACACTGTAATAATCTATTTACATAGGTATGGTCAGTCAGATAATCTTGAACACTAAATTGCGAAAGACTTCCAGAAATTGTTTCGGGAAGAATGATTAAGAAAATACCTCATATTATCGATTTACAGGTCTTTCGAAGGAAAATATTGTACTTGCGTGGACGCATTCCAAGCCGTTCGATTGACTAAGGTATCATTATTTCTCCCTTCTAAGGTTGAATTAAATTGACAGAAGTTCCTAGCCATTCTAATCACTAAAAACGCTAGGCTAATCTTGAACTTATTATTTCCGGTGGGGTAGACGTGCGAATATCAGGTTGTAGCAGAAGTTCTGTCCAATTTTTGAGCTGTGTTTAGGGCATGATTAATTCAATTTAGCTTGTTAATATCGCATACTTATCTACAGTAATTAATAAAATATTATTTCTTTCAGATCTTGCGATTATTATTGTTATTAGTGACTACTTCTAGCCCTAATGTACACTCCAAACAAAGAGCATATCAGGCATATTTTACTGTTTGAATTTCCTAAAGGAAGTATGGCAGGCTCAGCAGCAAGAACACTCAAAGACACTTAGGGAAATGATGTTGTGAATGAAAACACCTGCAGAAGGTGGTTTTCACATTCAGGTTTCAAAAAGGATGACTTCAGCCTGAAAGACGAACCGAGAGCAGCATGCTCAAACAAACTCAATTCTGAGCAATTGCAAGCCAATGGTGAAAATATAACCTGCACTACTAGAGAACTGAGCGAAACCTTTCACGTAGGCCGTCATATGACCATATATAGGGAAATGAAGACTTGGTTGGCAAAGTCTCAAAGACTGAGAAATGGGTCCCGTACTATTTGTCGGAAGTCAACAAGCAACAACGTGTGACCTGCTGTGTTTCATAGCGTTCTCGTGAACTTCAGGCACCTTTTTTAGACGGAATCATAACTGACAGCGACGAGAAGTGCATTCTTTACAACAATGTTAAGTACAAAAGACAGTGGCTAAGTCGTGGTTCAAAGTCAATTTTACAACCGAGAAGTGGACTGCACCAGACAAAAATTCTTTTATGTGTAAGATGGGCTTTGAAGGGAATTGTTCATTGTTTACTATCAGCAGCTAACTCGTTTAATAGTAGTTTTACAGGAAAAACGGCCTTCTTTGATCAATCGAAAAGGAGTGATTCTGAACCTTGGCAATGCCAGACCTCAAACTTCAAGAGTAACCAAAAATCTCGTTGAAGAATTTGGCTGGGAAGTCATGCATCATCCACCATATTCACCCATCTTTTCTTTCACCAACCGATTTTCATCTTTTCAGGAGCTTACAGTATCATTTAATGAGACAAAGGCTTACTTCAAGAGAAGAAGTCGAAATTTCATGAAGGAATCAGAATGTTTATAGCAAGATGGGAAGATGTAATTAATAAAAATGGTGTCTATGCTGAACACCAAATAAATGTATTTTTGACAAAATTTGCACTTTAATTCCGGCTGAAAAATGGGCCGAACTTCTGTTACAACCTGATGCATACTAAATCGTCGACAAACTATATCAAGAATGGGGAAATTCGGACAGCAATTCTGCAAAATGGTCGCAAAAGCACGCATTGTTGGCGTGTTCTGAGACGGAATATTCTTGGTGTAGGTATACTGTAATGTAAACAAAACGGTGCCGGTAACTTGACTGCTGACTTTATGTCCCTTAAGAGTGCTGTTCAACCATTAAAAACTTGTAATTGAGTGCGATTAATAAGAATCCAATGAATTTTAGGCCATTAGCTGCGTGACAATCCAGATCTTGACTAAGTGATCATCAGCCCACACAAATCTATTAATGAATTAACAAAGTTGAAATAGACAAAGGTAAAAGTGCGTTCATTATGTTTGAAACTGTTTCAATAGTATTAATGGAGTATTACCAAGATAGTATTATGTAAGAAGTATAAGCACATCAAGATTTATTGTTGATAATTTCTTTGGCTATATTTCGAGGTGCCTCATCTCTGAAAGCCTTCAAAATCCAGTCTTATTCATTTATTTTGGTTATTATTCTAAACAAATACGGATAATTTCTTCTGTTTTAGTTCCTTGTATTCTTTTAATCCTCCTTTAATTGAGCGTTTAAAAAATTTTGCTTAATTTTACAAGCAAAGTAGCATTTAGCAAAAACATCGTCAAAAGATAATCCTTTGACTTTAAATAAAATCTGGCATTCAAGGGGAAAAATAATTTTAAAAAGCAAATTAATTAAAGAGTAGGTACAATTATTGCAAAAAGTTTTCATCCTATTAATTTTAGAGTGGGAAGAATACATGACGAATCAGCTTGAGTATATAATTTCGATTAGCAAACCTTAAGATTTCGTTGTGTATAATGTTTGTAATGCCATAATACTTATAGTTTTGTAATTGTGCTATTAGATATTAGGTAGATTAAGAGATATAAAGGCTGAGAAAAGAAGCTAGAAATCCAATCTGTCGCAAAATGCTAATTTTGTATTATGAAGAGAGATCATTGTAATTTAAATGCAAATAACTTGAATTATTTCCGAGGGATATATCTTCTGTACCAGTATTAGAAGTGCTGTCAAAATCCCGCATTGACTCACGCCTGAACGCTCCTAATTGTTTGATAGGGTCATTGATCGCTCATCAGACTAACAAAGAACTCAAAGCAGTCATCTTAGCATATTGTAAACTGGGCACGTTGTTACTGAACTATTGGAAGAGGCTACCAATTTCACCAGCTACTAGGGAGGCACTTTCCATCACACGAACCAATACGGGTACAAAGTGGGCCAATGAGAATTTACAAGCTCATATATACTTAACTATATTGCTGTTTTAGTGGGAAGTAGTCAGCGTTGTTTGATGGTTGCTCCCCCTCACTCTTTTACTCTTTAAAGTTTCTACCTTAATTATAAAATGTTTTATAAAAAATCCTTACCTAGATCACGCCTTCTAAAGCGCCGTAATTGGGCCTAATTATCATACGAAATTTGTCAATCCTTCTGAAGAGATGCTTATTGTTCCAGCATCTGGCTCTTCTTCTTGCTTTTTTCGATTTGCATTTCTTGTTAGTGACCAAAATACATTTGAGTGACATCATTCAAATATATGTCTTCTGGCTTGGAAAGGCTGTTATTTTCTGTTCATATCTAGGAAGATTATTCATTTTGCTAGGAGGTTTCGCCCATCCTAAAACTATAGGGATAATAAAAGTGGTAATGCAGACTGAATGCAATGCTATTTGAAACTCTGATTAATTTAAACGCCTTGTTTTGAAGGTTTTAAATTTCATAAAATATGCACATGGCTAAATTTTTGTCCATTAAAATTATATTCTAAAACTTTTCGAAATAATACCTATATTAATCAATCTTCAAGAAAATTTTGATGAGTATAAAATTCAACTTTGAAGAAAGTGGGTGAATTTTGCATTCACATACATACTCACCTATCCTCTCTAATCTGAGCTGAGTACTCAACTAGTGAAAACCCCGAATGAGATGAAAGATATCTATACGGTTAAAAAGATGACAATAATATAATGCGATAAGGTGGTCAGTTAAAGCATTAAATATATATAAAAATAACTAGAAATTGTTAACGGTGAAATATTATAATATTGTAATTACTACGTGCATTTAAAACTTTTATATAAAGGTTCATTTTCTAGGTGTGATCATATTATCAGAAAAGCGGCTTCAAACTGAACAAACCACAGAACAAGTGTGAACAATTGCTTTTTTGTCCTTTGAGTCGAACGGTACTACCAAAACTATGTTGTTTGGACTGCACAAAAGATGTGAAAATTAAGAGTAAAATTAAAAACATTTTATTGGGTTGTTGGAGGTCTAATCCATTTCAAAGCAAATTTTTTGAATGTCGAGACAGAACCGCAATACCCCGCTATTGCTGCTCATTGGAAAATTAACAATTGCAATTCCAACTGTGCGAAAGTATTAAACAAGGAGGATAATAAAATAGTTTCATAAGTAGGAGGGAGTGAGTGGAAGTAGAGGATTAATCCGAATGATCCCTACCCATTTACACTTTGGATTATCCACTTTTAAGTTTATCCACATTTTACACGTTGGGCGTAGTTTACAGCTTTTCCCTAATGTTCAAAAAATCAGATTTTATGATTTTACGCTTTTTTGCTCGGAACTTTCAACTGATACTGTTTATGTGATTGAATTGGATGTTTATTTCTGTCTTCTCAAAAATTTCCTCTTTTAATACCCTGGTACTCCGTTATGTTTCTATGTCGTCGAGTTGGAGATACGTTTACCGTTTGAACTCAGTTATGAAAATCTAAGTCCAAAAGGGTGAATAGAAGTTAATACAAAAGAACTGTTGTTATTTTTGCAATAGTGAAAAGAAATAATTTTCGGATCGAATCTGTGTTGCCTTTTTGCCGAAATGCTCATCGCTCGAAATTTGATAATTACTTCTGTAAATATAAATGCCGTTTAAATTATACATCGCAAATAGATACAGAAGAGCAAATTTAAGCATATAGTAGAGGTCATTGGAAAGAATATATCGATAGTATATATTCTGGCATATAAGTGATGATGCAGGGTACGCATGAATTGAGAGACATCTATGATGGACTGATTAAATGCCTACAATTGCCTCCTGCCAATAATCTCTAAGCCCGGTTTACTGAGCTTGTTCAATACTCTCTGAAATACACCTCTATCATATTTCAAAGTAACCTGTTTATGACCTCAGGTTACTTGGCTTTGTGACCCATTAGTGATCCTATAGTTTTAAAGATGACCAGACTTTGAATTTAGTCACTTTGAGTGAACACAGCTTAAAGACCACTGTTTACTTAAAGTGCTTAATTTCTTCTAAGGTGCGGTTTTGCCTTCTCAGCCACTGGAAGTAAAGAATGAATTAAAATGGCACATCTGACAATCATGATTAAAAAATGGTGAATAAGTGCCGGACATCGCTGACAAGCTGATTTTATTCGCTGATTTTATTCGAGGGACAATCACGAAATGTGAATTTTGGAAGATGAATTACCTTTTAGTTAATATTGTACAACCTGAATATAAACATCAAATGAGTAAGACTCTTTCATACCTTGATGTTGAATTTTCTGTTAACCGATTTCACCTGCTTTCAACAAGTAAATATTATAGCATTTTTTGTATTATTCTAAGTAATAATAATAGTAAAATGACCAAAATGTTAAGTTTTTTTATTTTATTAGCCAAAGAATCTAAGTTTCCTTCAATTTCAATAAAATTACTGCCAAAAATTTCCTTGATTATCAGCAGATCCAATAAGATTAATGTAATTTCCTAAAGCATTTTCTAACTTTCATAAGTATAGTTTAAATTCATAGGGATGAAGGATATGGTGAATGCTGAAATTTGTTCCAAACGTCTTCCTTGTGACTCTAAGTTTATACGATAGAAAGTATGGAGGGCTTGGTCTCCACATTTCAATGTGTTTACAGGAAAGACCTGGTATTTATTCCAAGTATACAATATGTAAGTACCACTTTCAGAGGTGAATACAATATCAAGGTCTTCTTTTCTGGAAGTCTTCATTCTATATTTATTGATTTCAAATCGTCTCAAGATCAAAGCGTATTTTCTATGTTCACTTTTCTAATCTTCCACACGGGTTTATTATGAATATATTGGCAGAGACTTCTAAGTGCAGTCTTATTTAGTTAATTTGTGTCCAAACTCTGTCACATGAGTCAAGCAATACCAAGTCTGCAGCGGATACCTTTGCGAGAGGTGTTATGTGTTTACATAAATGGAAAACATTCTGAGAGAGTAAGAAAGTAAGAGAATGGGGACACACCCTGCATACAACAGTGCGTACAAACAAACGTTATCGAATATGCCGGGTACCTGGTTTTTAAACCTGGACGAATAGTGTCATTAGTTTGTTTGCAAACGAAGGAATGGTTTAACATTTCTCAGGTAAAGATTCAACACAATGCGGAGTTGTAAGTTGTCACATGATACCGTAGAGTTTTGGTCCAGTAGCATGGAAATTCATTCCAACAGGCGGTCTAAATATTATATGAATAATTAAATGAATAATTTATTGAAAAGAAAACTACTGTGGATTTAACGCCACCCAAACATGAAGTGACACAGGTTTTGGAAAGATCTTGGCAGACGTATGGACATCAGTGGTAGATTGGTTAATGTCTGTCTAGTCAAGAATCACGAGATCGAAGCTCTGGGGTGCAAACTATTAATGTGAATAGCCAATTGCATTGAGATGGATTGCAGAATGCTGACTTCTTAAGGGAGCGGCCACAAGATATCTTTCTTCTACTCCATTTAAGTATTGGTAAAAGTATATCTAATCGGTTTAGAAAGTTTTGCTCAGCAAACACATGCTAGCTACTGCTATAATGCTAACGAATATGGATTTATCTCTGTGCGTCACAGCCCATCATTGTCGACGAATCGGTTGTATTTAAGGCGGGCAGTTTGCAGTATTGGGTATATTAAACATACTACTTAAACATGCACCGAAATTAGTGATAATAGGATTTGAATCTACACTTCTTAGGATGAGAGCGGTGCCAATAATTCTGAATGTCTTCAAATTCCCAGTTCTTTTGCCCTTCAGTAAATTTAAAATGATTTGGAAAATATGGGATTGTGAAAATATAAATGAATACAGTCTATGGCTAATAAAAATCGACGCCAAGTAGAGCTGTCATACAAATACTTTCAAACCGGAATTGTAACTATGCGGAACGTCCTCAAATATTTCAAACCATAAAGGTCTTTAGAACATAATGATAAGAATTACATCTGGAACTATATAGAAAAATCCTTAGCTTCAAAACTAAAATAACCTAATTTAACTTCTCCCCTCCAGAAAATGCTATCTAAAGCCGTGCATGTCACTGCCCAAATTATACTCCTTGATGGTCTTGTGGTTGAATTATCTAAGCTATAAGGATAATAACAAATACGACAAACATTTGATTAAACTATCTCTAAAGCCATTATAACATGAATGGGTTCAGTTTTTTCCAAATCTAAAAGAAATACATTGATGTGAATAATTACGCTTTTCATTTAATCCACTTAAACAAGTAAACAGAGATGCGACCTAGACGTGGAGCCCATAGGTTTCAGTAAAATATTTACCGAGAGGAGGAGAAGGATGAGGAAAATTAATTATGAGATTTCTCTCTTGAAATCATGGCTATAACTCTCTTTGTCTCTAAAAACTGCAGAGCTTTTAGTTGGAGCTTAGAGTTCACGTCAAGTGGGTGAAAATCTTAAGGCCACTGCCTTTCGGGAATGAAAGTTCGCATCTATTTGCAAGGTCTTAACCTCAATTAGTTCAAATTCGTTTGATTACAGAAGACTAAATTCACCAATATTTGATGGTGGCGCCACTTTCATCTTTAAATTTAAGGGCAGATTGATAATATAAGATGACGAATTTTTACAAACTGCATTCTTCTCCACCTTTGTCCCCCTTAGGCTACTTCGTTAATTTTAACTTCAAAGATTTTGTTTTATTACGGATAATAATAAAATAGAATCTTCCTATTAAATTATAATCTTCATTCATTTGTAGACAAACATTCCTTCCGAGAGACATTATAGAGACACTTATTCAACCGATTGTTCAAAAATGTAAGTTAAACAATCGTCGAGAGTCAAAAGTATACTCTGTATATGTCGCTCTTACCCTATTGAACTCATTGTATTCTAGAGGGTAAAAATAATCATCAATTTACTCATCTTAATTTTTAATTGGACGGATATAAAATTCTAAGATTACGAAAGAGTCTAATTTAATACGCGCGTTTTACTGCTTGCATTGCTATTATTTTAATTCAACAATTTAGCGCCTACTATTATTATACCGATTTCAATCATATTTAATAATGTTATTAACATTTTATGTCATTACATAATTTTATAAATTGGTTTAATCAGGGGGTTCAGACCTCCTTCCGCAACCATAAACCCACTTGTCAAATATAACTAAGTAAATTAAACATGGAACCTTTTTCGCCAAATAATGCGTGCTTCAACTTGAGAAATAACATATTAATAAATGTCTTATAATTTAATATAAGGTGGAAACGCAGTTATTTAAAAAATGTCTGTTCACATTATAACGTATGTTGTGATAACGAACTACCTTTCGTCATTGTTGAATTTTTTACATCGTCATAAAATCTCGGGATAAACATCCAAAATACCTCAGTTCGTTAAACTTATCAGAAAATAATTTAACGAAAATTACAATAATAATTGAGCTTTAAGAACAAATCATATATTTATTTTTAACCGTAATATTTTGCAAAACAGAGTACTCTAATGTACCAGGGACTGCATACACAGACCCGAAACACATGTTGACTAGATCACATCGTGTGCTAATGACAAATCTTCATTTCTATTCCTAACACCTGTAATAAATAGTATATAGGCCATTAATTAGGGCCTACGACCTACCTTAATTTGCGGTGTAAAGCAAAGTTTGATAAGTACGTTCGTAAATCATATTAGCATCGATTTCACCATACATGACGCGTGGGCAGTTCAATGGCGTAGTCATGTAGATAAAGCCAAATTTCTCGCCCGTTATTTCATACCTGCTTCCTCTGATTAAATTAGATGTGAAAACGTAGTCATATTCTACCATGACTATGACATTTCATTTTTTAGATAATTATTTCCAGAGCTTTGACTTGAAAGAGGGTTGAAAGAAACGCTAAGGGAACGATTAATAATTTGCCATTGTTAGAAGTTACCTTCTACAAATTAATACTTAACTATCTGTTTAATTAAGTTGCGAATAATAACTTAGAGAAAGGGCAATTTTTTTCACTAATTATATCCGAACCTGTGGCATCAATATATTCCACCTTAATTTACAACGGAAAACAGACGCTTATTTATCAAAAATGCAAATTTTAGGTTGAATTAACAAATGGCGTTGAAGACTCACCAATCCTTAACGTGCTTCGCATCAATGGCATAAGCAAAGCGACTTCAGTAAAAGTGTCGTACATTTTGTTGAAGTTTGGCTGCAGAATTTGCCGAAATAATCATATTTGGAATTTTAGTACAGATTAAACTGGAACCACAAAAGAAGTCACTTAATTAATCTCCCTCACCTTATGGTAAGCAAAGTAGGAATTTTTTAAGCAAAGTCTTGGAACAATTTAACATAATTTGAATTTCACATTCCATTGCAAGTTAAATTTGCTCTGGGAAGGAAAAATAATTTATTTAGATTTTTAATCATGAGAAATGGGAATATAATCAAGTTTCAGAGAAATCCACTACACATCTAGACTTTTTTGCATTCTCAGCGTATCTTTTCCCGGAACCGAAAAGGACTAAATGAAATATTTAACCTAGTAAGGATATAAAAAATTGCCTTTAGAATTCTGGAACTTTATAAAGCCAAAATAGACATAATATTAAGGTTCGACAGAAATGGAGCTTTGCTTCTTTTCTATGTTAGAATTCATCTTTAAATACAAATGTTAAATTTGGTGAGCTCCTTTTGATGTTTAAATGACGGGAAATGAAACTATTGGGTGTGTTAGCCTTGATGAACCAATCGTCTCAAAGATTTTTCTGTGGCAACAATTGATATGCCCCATTCATAACTTCATGAGCACCTTTATTCGATAAGGTGCTCATGTAGGACTCATTTATAACCCTCAGAGTTTCCTAGACATTCTTCTGAAATCCCTTTTGATTAGATTCTATTCATGAATAGAAATCGAAAAAATTGTTATTACTTTGCTAATAGCAATAATAATAAAACAAATGAAATGAGTTGTAACTGTCTATATTACGTAATATATCCTGCCTCTGTAATTGAATAGAAAGGCAGATTGACAGACATATCAAGGTTTTAGCTGTGTAAATAATCTTACGGGTCTTGTTTTATAAGTAACAGTAGTATATATAGGATATCAATAGGAGATGGTTCAGCATAACGGACGCGACTTGCCACTTAATCTATTTAGATGACAACATCAATCCAAAGAAGTTGGTAAAAGAAAAGGGGGAATAGGTGGAGGATTGTCTCCTTTAGGTCATCATATGGTTTATTTACTTTGTAGAAATCCCCAAAAATAGTCAGTGCAGAATTTGTTTTCTTCCACATAAACGCCATTACAATTATATGTACCATAATTTTATAGATGTCTCTAGTGGTTTTTTTTGCTATAATAATTGCAGGATATGTACATGTTGATTTGACTTTTCTTTAAAATAATCTTAAATGTCAGTTGATAGAAATCATGTTTTTCAATTGAATAATATTAGAGATCACTATTAACCTGCTTTTTAAGCGTTAGAATAAAAAAATCTCGATAGCTTTTACTTGCTGACGACTCAGAAATCCTAAATACGACTGATGGTATTAATCGTTTAAACTTGGTTATTCCGAAAGTACGCTTCTTCTGCAAAAACGCGAATTTAATCTGGGATAGAAATTGGAAATGAGTGCAAGCCTTTACTTTGAAAGCCAACATCTGCCGCAATTTTCTCCAATTACTTGTAAAGTTAAACTTCCAGTGAACTCTCTTGAAAATTTGGAGAAATTAAGATATTTAAAAACATTTTTTCTTAGGCTAGATACTCTAACTCACCCCTCCTGTCTAAATCATGCCAGTGAAATGCTCATATAATCAGTTAGATTCATTTATCGACAAGCAAAATGGAACATGGCGTCTGAAGGATTCTATAATACACTACGCCTACATTATATGTCAGTAATTTATTTATAAACAAAATATTGCAGAATAATACGGTTAAAACGATTAAAAATGAATCAAAATATTTGTGGAAATATGAATTAAAATTTTCGATTCATATAACATCGATTTGTGCTAAATTAGTTTTTATCTTGAATGAATATTAATTAATTTGACCAATATCTACTCCATTATTATAATAAAGTGACACTTTCTGTTGAAATCAGTTAATTATAGCAGACGCTTCCTTCTGAATTCTCACGAATTTCTTCAGCTAGATGAAATCACGAGAAAATGCAGCTGAATACAAATCCATTACAAGTTCACTCACCTTTCTTGAAAGCTAAGCCCCAACTAAGATTTAGAGCATTAAAGTTATAAGGATAAAGAGGCCAAAACTGCAACTGTAGCTATGTAAAAAATGTTATATTCAACACCGAAATTCCTCCATATTTCCAACCTACTTTAAGTAAATATTATATTGGAATCCATTTGTTATCTAAATCACGGTCTTTTTCTTAAACGGATTAAAAGTAATATTTTGGCGAACAAAACTTCCTGCGGCTATACACATTGGATAAGTGCCACTACCCATATGGGAATACATGCGATTTTCCTTAAATACGCCAGTTTTCATTATCAAATGAATGAGAACTGTTGAGCAAAATATGTCTTTATAAATTTGCTTTAGTTTGGCTAATATAAAGGGTGGCAGAATTCGAGTCTCCCACCAGAGAGGCTATATAATGCCACTTTTGACGTAGGACTAGTGCTGGAAGACGCATTTCCGATTGGCCCTGGGAATTATTATTATCGTTATTGTTATCATTATTATTACAAAAATGCTCATAAATGCGAACATCTTCACCTGAATAAAAATGGTATAATTGACGACCAACAGCCTTCGAAAACCTTAATGGTAATAAGGAACTAGAGCTCTGTGAAAATTCTGGTTCTTTATTCCAAAAGCCTTCTAATTTTATCTTTTTTTCTTTTTTGTCTTACTTTCATAAGTGCTGATATTTCCGCTCAAGCACGTTTACCTACTGTTATTTGATCAAATGATAATTTGCATATCGTGTCAATATGCATCAACGTGCTTAACAAAATCAGTGATTTTGAGGAGAAAAAGTTGAACGACTTTGAGAAAAAGCAATCAAGCATTGACTTTAGGTTTGCGTTTATTCATATCAGGAAATAAGATTCGATCTTGGAGATTTATCGTCTTAGCCTCATACGTTCTCCCTTCAATTCCCAGAAGTGAATAACCGCTAAAGGTTTAATTCCTGAATTTTATAACCCGCAGCAAGGCTAGTCAATTTTACAACTTTTTAGGGTGGGAAGGCAACTGAAATCGGTTCAAATAAAGTCAAATAAATGATAAACGGGAAGCAATTAGAAAAATGTTGAGGAGAAGATCAAGGCATCAAGGAGTCTTACTTTATTCAGCGTTTGGATTTTGTTTATGTAATACTTACTTAATGAGTAACGCACGTTCAAAAATTCAAAATTCCATGACGCATTTCAGGATTGTTGAATGAATTCTTGAGTACAAAGTTCAGTGCTTATTTTGTTTAATTGTTTAATTATGATGGCCAACCCTGTCAACTTGATTATTTCTTTCATTTAAAAGTTTAGAAAACTGAATGATTTCATACAATATTGAGCAGTTTATACAATCTGTACTAACAGAGCTTGATAACCAAATTTTTACATGTATCAAATCCCATCCAGTTAGTAATTTTAGATCTAAGTGTCTTTTTATCAAATCCAATGAAATTGAATGATGCATTTCATATGTTATCTGAAATCCATATTTTAGAATTCCATTTAACAGCAACTCTTATAGGTTGCATTTTCTTTTTACCCAAAGACTTTTTTTATATTTTTATGGAATTTTGAAGCATATATGAACACTAGTTGTAAATCAATCCTATTATTTCATTTTCGCAAAATTAATTCATGACTTTATCAAGATTTAATCTTACGCGGAGTACTTGTAGACTTTGACTGCCGCTGCCATCTTCGTCATTTTGTCTATGATTTTTTGCAAAACTGTTGCACACAAATAGAAAAAAAGTGTAAAATTACCATTAGAAATGTTATTCATTTTGATTTCATCTAGCGGATTTGGTTATAATAAATTTAATCTTAAGATGCGAATATATGCACGCATTTCAGGCATGGATGTTGAACAATCTGCTTTATCCTTTTTTAATTTAACTAATTGCTTTATAGTGATGTAAATAGTGAGTACTGTTACGTTAATAACTTACCCAATCATTCATGGATTTTCTCTTCAGGTCCGCTAAATTACTTTAGAGACCGGAATTGTCATTGACGAATGTTTTAGCCATGAAAGCTTGGTAAACTAATGAGTTCTTTGGCGTCCTGAACTGCTATATTTCTTCAGTTTTGAATCAAGATCGCCAGCCATTTTTAATTCCTACAGCATTATGATTTTTACACTTGGAATAGTGCATTTTTACAATAAGGGTTCTTTAAAAGTGTTTGATTTACTAATTGAAAGAATTGTATCAAATAAGTTGATTCAACATTCGGTCGACAACGCTATAACGCCCTCGGTTTTCATTTATCAAGAAAATATGAAGATGCATTTAAATACCTCCCAAAGAAATTACGCCGTCTTAATGTTCAATACATTTTTTTTAAATTCATAATAGTCCATTTTAATATGGTGTTATAAACTTAAATAAAAAAAGACATTATCACAGTTTATCTTGAATGAGCTGCAAGAAGCTTCCCCATGTTAATACAGCTACTTACTCTTGCCTGTAAAAATAAAATGGGTTGACATGATCAATCACGAAATGGATATGCTCTGTGGATATAATCTGGCCCATGAATCCGGGATTCAATTGATGAAAATTGCAAATTAGATGGTTAAAATGGACTTTTTTCAATATTAGAATAAAGATACCTCAGTGCCCTTGAATTAACATAAAGCAAGAATCGTGATGCCAAGGTCTATTTTTAATCCCCTTCGTTTCATAGTTCAATGAACTGGCCAGCTCTTCCTCATATCCAGATAATTTTCTAGGGTTACAACTAGGAGAAGTTTTTCACTGTGTTATTGACAATAAAAAAATGATCAAAACAAAACGCAATATCCTTTATGGTAAATGGGTATATTATTTAAAAGAGAGAATACTGGGAGCTTAGAAATTTGAAAATCTGGCTCCATAAGCGATGGGATCAATTGGAATTCTCTTTGCTAATAAAGAATATCCGCAAAATTGATTGCAGATCTCTTGGAATTTATAATTCGCGCATTCCTGATCGCAAAATCTGTTTCTAGTGGCCAGAACATTTCCCTGCCAAAAAAGAGCACACAAAAATTTGCTATTATTATCCTCAGTGTAAAGATATCATTTTATTATAATTGTGATAAATTAGCATCTGTATTTGAAATCAGATTAAAGCTCCTAATTTTGTCTAATTTTTAAATTATTTAAACGGCTTATAAAATTATGGAGAAACATTGTTGGAATTCAGAAGACAAATTATTTAATTAAACGAAATAATTAAAATTAAATTCTGATGAGAGATTTGGATCATAATTTTCCACTATAAACTTACCATTGCTAAGGAAAAGAGGAGAACGAAGCCAAAAAGTATAAGCAAAATCGAGCTTTTCATTACCTTTTAGGTGTAAACTTAATGGCTAAATTTATTGCAAATTTCCTCTTTTTATAGATCTACCAGCAACCAATGAGATTTGAGGAAGCATAGGGAAGTAAGTAGATAAACTTGATAGGATATCCGCTAACTGTGTTCGATAAATACTCTATCTCTCTCACTTAATCACTTAAGTAACGCTAATTCTCAAAGATATTTCGAATTTCCTAAGCCTTTACAAATAAAATCGTCGGTAATTTTGTTACTATATAACAAATAAATAGTTAAGTCGATCAGTTTCTGACAATTAAAGTACTGATAATAAAAAAGATAGTAATTTGTTGTAATAGTGTCGCTTTAGCATACTAATTTCCTTCTAGAGAGTGTAATTCTAACACCTTTGTATTGGAATGCTAATTTTACTTTAACATTTTCAAAAGATTAAAAGACTGGATTGTAATAATTCAGAAGATCACAGCTAGAATACGTCTAGGCTATATCATGATTCAATCATCAAGATTAACAAATGGGGCACACATGACCATAAGAAAAAGTTAATTATACTCACCTCGCCGTATTTCAAAGAGAATTTATTATGTGGCCAGACATTGAGGATCCACCACCGCATTCCTCTACCCTTTCTTTGACAACGGATAGAAGGACAACTGAATACATTTTGAAAACTCCCTTTTCAACCTCTCTTAAGACTGATCTTTGGTTCATCCAGTTCATTGGGAGCAGAGGGACAATTATTTTATTCTCTTCCTCCATCTCAGCAAAGTCTCTTTCCGTAGATCTCTAATTATCAGTACTCGCCTCCTTGAAGTGGCTGTGATATACCAACACTGTTTAAGCCTAATTCCATTTGCATCATGTCTATCCAAGGCCTAGAAGCCCTAACCACAATTTTGCAAGATGATCTTTATGGGATTTTAAATAGCTAAGTTCGGACACTGATTTTGAAAAATGATTTTAAGCTCAGAACATTGTGAGCCGAAAAGTTATCCTTTAATTTATAACCTCTATACGAAGATATCATTTTTTTCCCGATGGCTATGGCCCCTTCAATAGCCAATATTGTTGTCATCTAATAATATTATTTGACGTTATATTTAAATATTTCGTTGAATTGGAAGATGATAGAACTAGAAATTAAACCATGAAGAGGGTGGCAATTATTTGATTAAATATTTCAACATTGGGATCAAATTAACTTTCATTCAAAGACTATACCTCACTCTGATATCATTGTAATGCAATTATTATTACTATTCACAGTGATAAAATAGTTATACAACTTCTAATTGCGGAAAGCAACAGATATCTGTAAGCAGAAGTTCTGATAAATGAAAAAAGGGAAGGAGATCAGAAAGATGCCGAGAGTAACGGTAAGATATCAAAAAGTCTTGCTTCATTTGATTTTTGAATTCGATTTGTACAGTATTTAAAATATTTCCAAATTTCATAATTCTAACCCTAGAATAGAACAAATGTTAGCTTACGACGTTCAATGCTTGTTAACAGTATTTTTAATCAAGAAGGACCGATCGTACAGCTTCATTCTGTTTTTCTTTTCCAATGATTGAGAAGTCAAAATGTTCTTACATACAATTCGCCGACTTACAGTCTTACCACAGCAGAGAAGAGGTGGCTGAAAACTTAAATTAGCAGAGCTTAGTAAGTTCTGTTCACTTTGTTCATTGTAACATATTAAAGATTACTTAAGAAAAACTAGATGATCTCAAACAGAATAGATCACATGTTACTATGTTTTGTCAGTTACAACTGTTTTGATAGATAAACGAGATAAACATGATGGCAAGGAGTCAAATATATAACATTCGCTTGTCTCAAAGGGAGTTTAACACGAAGCTAGATAAAGACGACTTGAAATTCTGAGAATGGACAGTTCTCTTTTACTTTTCTCTATCTACATGCGTTTATCAACTTTACCTACTTTATTTGTATGTAGATAAGTCTATTAATGACTTCCAATGCATAAAGATGGTTGCTTAGTTAGAGACTATTGATTTGATACTAATCGTTCATTTCCAGTTTGCCTGATAATACTGGTCCAGAGAGACCTCATGATTCATAGGTAGAATTACCCAATAACATTGGGCAGCGGCGCTACCTTATAAACGGGAAACTTGCAATTAATTGTTCACTTCATTTACTCTGGCACGATCGATCATGAAATCAATTTAACTTGACTAAATTCCTGCCAATACATAACGATATATACTATCTTTGGATCCATTTCCACCACTGTAACACAACCCGCAATTCCCTTGCTCCTCTTGTATTATTTGCCTAAATTTCTCTGTTCTGTTCAACTAAAGCCTTCCTCCTGCTCGGTTTTCCCCTTTCCGATTACTTCGGGTAGAATAGTTGGTCGCCACTAATTTGATGCCTCCATATTCTGCTACGAATTTCGTGAACTCATCAGTGTAATTGGTAAAATTCAGTTTCGAATCAGTAACAATTTGAAATAATTTGCAATAATTGCTCCCCGCTATTTTACTAAATAACAATGGAGAATATAATAAGTATCATTAACAGTCACTGTAAAAATTAAATTTTAAGAAATCCTTAATCAAGTATGCTTCTGAAAAATGAGAAAGACTAAACAAAACATTGTACTTACATGCCAACAAGTAGTATAACATGTCGTTTAAAAATTATTAAACGAATGTTTAACTCTGTTTCATGGACATCTCCAGTGAGCTCGTAACTGTTTGAGTATATGAAAACAGACAATAACGAAAAAACAGCGCCTGCTATTCCATTAAAAAGAAGGGGTTTTTAACTCACCACTCTCCGCTTTCTCCTGCAGTGAATCCGAATGCCCGCTTTCGCCCATCCCTATCTATCTACAAATTTGGTCGAGGAATCAACGAAGAACTGAAATTTAAGGAGATTTGCTCAACTTGAATTCATAAGCATGTGCTGTGCTTACTGAGACTAAAGTGTATACAAATAGCATCGGGACATCAAGGAATTGAACATTCTGCAATATAAGACCATCGTCTACTGAAAATCATATTCTGAAGTTGCCTTTCTCATAAATCACGGAAAAACTTCATCCTTTGAATTCGGAGGCAGATTGGCGTTAATAAAGTTCAAAGACCGTGAACCTTCATTCGTCATCATCGGCTACTATTCACTAACTGACTGTTCTTACGATGAGAGAAAAGGAAGTTCTACGCGGAACTAGCGGAACCCTGCCGCGATCTCAGGCATACAATAGCCGAAGTCTTTGTTATGGGCGACTTTACCTGTAGACTTGATTCCGATTACCATTCGATTGTTCGCTCTATCTTAGATGACCTTGCGGATTCAGATAAATAAACATCTGAAAATGGAGTAAGACCTCTATGCTTCCGCCAGCAACATTAATTGAAGATTATAAATCCCTTCTTTGAAAAGAAGAACCCCTGGAGATTGACATGGTATCATCCATCTGGCGAAGGAGTAGCGATGGATCTCATTCTATCTTCTCACTGCAAAAATTTGAAAGTTATAGATGTACGGACCTCCCGAATAGGTCTACCATTATTCGACCACTGCCTGATGTCATGTGTTATGCGACTTAAAGTGTCACAGTAGGACAGAAACTTCAGACCTAGCCGTGGTCTGAAGTTTTAGCAATTAAGTCAAGGGATTGATCTGATTGGAAAACACATTGATTGCTGCCAGTGTCCCATAAATCAGACACTCGAAAACTCACTAGCTAATTGTTTCCAATTGATCAAAACTGTCGACAATGTGTCTCAGTCACGGGCGTTTGTTTCTAAAAACTATAATCAAAAGATAGAGGGTTGGCATCAAAGTGTCGCGGATACGATGAAGTCTGAGTTGGAGTTAAATGCGTTTTTTTCGTGAGATGTCTCGATGCACAACTTCCGAAAGATTTAAGAGTTTATAAAAGAACGAAATCAAATAATGAATCTTATAAGACATCCTAAAATGGATTATATTGAGGAACAAATAGGAAGTTTCTAAACTCTCAAGGGAAAGGATCCACGAAAAGCGTTCGAATCCCCGAGGCGAGTTTTAAGCTCCCTCTTACAGAAATGAGCAGAGACTGATCACTTGAGGACGCACGTTAGTAGTGCTCCTTAGCTTGGCATGATAATAAAATATTTACGGTCTCTCGTGACTGCCTTTTATCTGACCTGAGAATCTTGTGTCGTGAGTGGGATCTGACTGTGAGAGAGTCATTAGTAACTGAAGCTCTACTCTCTAATTCTAACGATTCTAATAAGATCTGAGCTTTTACAGTGGCGAGAAAGTTGACACTCATTTGTTAACAGTCTTTAATGTCTATTGATAAGGTATGCAAATAATCCCACGTGAATGGATAGACGCGGAAGCGGCCTCGCTGTATGAAAAGAAGCGCAAAATGAATCATTTAAATTGTTAGGTAGAAATATTTCTCATAAATATTTATGAATCAATAGTCGATGAAAGACTGAGATCCTACCTAACTAGAAAGCTTGACTTGTCATCATAGGGTTTCTGTAAAGAAATATCAACTTATCAGGCAATATTAGGCATTAGAACACTTATCCGAAATGCTTTTGAGCAAAAGCCTTCTATTGTTTTACTTTTCGTGGTTTTGAATAAGGCATTTTATAATCTTCCCGTGCGGGCAATAAAGCGCCTAATGACAGTGTATTTGCAGTTTCTCCAAAAGATGATTAAGAAAAATTATTCACCTTCGATCATTATAATTGAATAGTCACACGCACTTTAGTTGCATTTCTCATATTTTTTTTTAATATTTCATATGATCTCACTGATTTCTCTTGCTAAAAGTATTTACTGAATAGTAAATCGGAAAAATTTTTTTAATAATTTGCAATGACTGGGAGAAATCAATACTTCATTAATAAGTTCATCTTTTATTATACAAGTCGACATTCATACTTTTAAGAACAGATTAGCGAGATTGTCAAAATTCTTTCTTAGAACTTAAATTGCATTTAAATTATTCACACGTTGTACCTAGTTATTCACCATATATCAGGAAATTGTAAAAGCTCCTTCAAGCTGATGAAATACTTTATTAGTTTCGAAATAAACTTTTATGACGAGATTCAATCAAGAAGAATTTAGAAGTTAGAGAATCTGGTGGAATACATTAAAGGATCGATGATACGCTTCTCGAAGTTTCTGAAGCTTCTATCTGAAAGAGCTCTTCTGCAAACCTCTTCGCACAACTCAGCATCGTTTGCATCAGCGCATATGAAATTGCAATCTCTGCGATGTGTACCGATCCTATTTCTCTGAGAATAAAAAAATAAAAGGCAATTGTTTTCATAACTCAAATTTTGATATAAATTAACGCTTGGGAATAAATGGGATTAATCAGAAGATCAATGTATACTAGAAAGATGAAAATGAGAAATGAGAATATGTGAAAATTGGGTCTGTTGTCTTTAAGTTCGATGGGGATTTGAGAAGTATTCTGACAGGTATTTAAGTAGGAAACACGTGGAGGCATAAAAGATATTTTCGAAATATTCAAAAATGGATAAAATGTAAAAAATATAAATTCATAAAGAAATAGTAAACAAATATGTGACAACTTGTAAAAGTTTATTTTTCCATTTTGAGTTGGGTGTAACAATAATCCTGTTTTATACAAATGAAAGATTAAAAAACATTAAAACATACGTTTTACTACCAATAAGGTATCTATTATAGTAATAAATCAAATAATAATTTACCGTATCCGAAGCGCTGGTGAATGAGATTAAGAAGATCAAAGAAACAGCAATAATCATAGACTTCTGAGATAGCATTCTAAGCGAAAAATTTTTCCAATACGAATTACAAATAGATTCAATCTTTATGTATTACCCAATAGCCAATCGAAAATTACTACTTGGGTAGGGAAGTGCAAGGTGGCATTCCATTGGCTCCTTGTATAATGGCGTTCGATATACTAAAAACCTATTTTTGATTATACTTTAAACTCTGCTCTGTGATCTATGTATTGTTAAGATTATACAAACTGCTTTTCGGCTTTCGAAAGAAATGAATGGAAATGGGAAGACCGGCAGTCATAATTAACCGACCCTTCTATAAGCACTGCAGATTGTGGAAAAGAATCAAATCAAAACCTGAAATTTGGATTTCGTATTTAAAGCTGTGAACTTCCCTTATAAGTGAATATTCAACAATCAGAATCCGAAAATCAATTGAAGTAACACTTTTGGCCCTTTCTTTTCGATTTCCTTCCCTAACCCCTTATTGAACTTTTCTTACCCGATATCGGTTGCCTCCACACAATGGAAAATATTATTTTTTTCACTGCTAGGAGTAATAATACTATTATTATTTGCTTTAGACACATGGAATCTAAATCCATTATGCCATCCCTTAAAATATAATCGTTATTAAATTTTTTAATTTTTAGATAACAAGAATAAGGTGTAATTTTCCAGGTAAAATATTTGCATCTAGTCTATGAAAGAATTAAAAGAATAAGCAAAGGACGAAAATAAACCCCTAGTGCCATTTAGGAATGCGTTTTCCAGCGCTCCTCCTTAGTAGAGAGGCAGCATCAAGGAGCTTTCATGGTGAGAAACTCGAATTCTATAACCCCCTTTATCGACCGGACTTAAACAATACGGTTGATCATTCCAATCAATGGATGTGTACTAATAGATATCGAACCCGTAAACTCTCGCTTTCCAGACCACCATGTTAACCACTACATGATCAACACAAACAAGGACGAAAGTAATATATGTTGTATTACTTGGAGCAAAAATTTTCGAAAGACTCTGGTTATGACTCACCGCCCGTCCTCTGTTTAATATTCCTAAAATGTTTTCCCGGGGCTAATGTCACCGCAAGCAAAATTTCAACTGCTAAAACGACTCATTTTCCTATAACTTTAGTGACTAATGACTCATTCGGCTGCACGAATAGAATACCACTCGTCTGAGAGCGTATATCGATTTACATCCGCAAATGCAAGCGAGCGTTCTCTCCCATCTTGTCTACTGGACTATAAAGTATTCTTTTCCTGCCTCACGACGTTTCCTTAACTGGAGAAAAAGTCTCCCCACTCTCCGAAACTATTGACTTTAACCTTGTTCAATACAGGTTTTGCACTATAATTCGGGTCTCTTGCGAGGGAGCTGAGGGACATAGAGGACAATTTTCAAAATCCAAACGAATAAAAACAAATAAATGACAAATTCCACAAAATCCTAATGGTATTTATTTACGTCAAAATTAAATAGTAGAATAGTGTTTTTTTAACTATGACTTAATTTAATTTAAACACCATAAGAGTGAAAGAAGGCAAACATGCTCCTCTCCAAACACATCCATTTATTAAGTAAATACAAAAAGAAGATAAGCTCTCTGGTTAGTCATTGACAGAGTAGAAGATGTTTTCAGGTAGAGATGACATTCCCAGATGCGATGACTGGAAGCCGATAATGTGTGGACGCGTGCAATTCAATGAAGCTTATTTGAAGATGTATGCAAACAGCTATCCGCCTCATACTTCATTGTTGCGATGCAAACATGTAAATTTTGATTCGTAAATAAAATATCATTCCATTATTAGTTGATATTAGAAGGAGTTGTTAGGCTTTTTGTCCAATTAGGGCCCATCGCAGTTTGCGCAATAACACCCATCGACATGGAGCCACGTAGCCATGGAAGATATTTAGCGGTAAGAATTTATGTATTTTGATATTAAAATTTCATCAAAATATATATATATATATATATATGTTCAGCTGTTATTTCGAATTGGTCAGATTGTGTCATGAATAAGTAACTTTAGATGAATTTTTCAAATTGGATGATGTCTTTAATGAAGTAAAGTAAAATGCAATTAATGTATTATCACTCATGATACAATATAAAAAGAGGCCTAGACATATGGTTGGAGGAAGAGGAATCGGGTAAAAGATTGAGCATCAAACGACACTTACTTTGTTTGTATTTTGGATTAAAGTCAGAGCTTCAAATTTTACAATTTGTTGGATAGTCAATTAAATTGGAAGTTTGATCATGACAATCAGTCGTGGCTAGCAGATACCATCTGGGGTGTTTTAGAGCGGCAGAGCGTAATGGAGTTAACTCAAGATAATCCCAAATATTACTATACAGTTGCTATCACAGATATGAAATCCCTCACTATTTCTCTAATTACTAAAATTTAGTAAAAATTCCTAGAAAGAGAAGCTTCTAGATTCAGAGCTATCTATACTTCGAGCAAAAAACTAACTTATATATAGCACAAAGTGGAGATGTTTCATATTTCAAAATTGTAAGATTAGACGATTTCAAAAATTAAAATATAACAGTTACTGAGTTTTAATAAATAAATCTCAAAATTATTCCGTATTCTCTTTTATATTTGACATTTTTTCGGGTTTAACTGGATTAACATGTGCAATTTCGAATGTGCTATGTGAAACTTACAAATAGAAGGTTGAGAGTAGACGCAAAAAATTGCCCAATTAGGTCAATATTAAACTTATTGCATTTACTTTTCATAAATAATTTTCTCTTCCCCAATTACCAGCATATTTTAAAACTACGTACTTTTTCTCTTAACTTTCTTACCATCTTTGGGGGGTTCGTGCTGATTTTCCCTTTTAAGGTTTCTTAGGTTAATGTTACTAGAGCAGTCGAAGGTCAGTAGATAAATTTGCATCTTTTGTGCATAACTCCTGACTTGCAGTTTGAGTTGCTGAGATTTTTAAGTGCTAATGGATATTGGAGGGATTTTAAGTGAGAGCATATTTCATTTAATATTAGCTGAAAGACACCAATGCAGAAGGGAAAAAACTAGTTCATCTGTTTCCCTTGCCAATTGTTCGAACTTCTTTACCACAAGGTAGAAAAGGAAACATTGACAAAATAGGAATATCTGTATTGATAAAAATTGATGCACTCAAACTAAGCAGGCCGGAACTTTTGACTAGACGGCAGAGTAAAGTTCAATCGACCTGTATTGGACAGTGGGAAAAAAGTCGATAAGTAGTTTTAAGACCGAGAACTTAGTAATACAGAACAACATGACGACTGACGAAAGCTGGATCAAATCAGTACACAAATATGTGTAAAATAATATTTAAAGCAGGTATAAAATAAGGTTACTTCTAGTCTAAACGAATACGTTTATGCATGAATTTCCTTGCAAAATTATGAATAGATAATTTTGGTTCTGTTTTGATTAACGCGATTTATAATACTTGGAAAGCAAATTCGTCATAAATAATGTAGTACTATAATGAGTACTTATAGCAACTGAAATTTGTGAAATGATATGTAGTGAGTTGAATTCATCTCTATTTCTTCGTTTTTCTTACATTAAACTTTATTTCTATCATCTTTTTCTTCAAGAGGTGTTGTAGCGATTTCAATTTTACTGGATGACTCCACTAATCATGTGACTGTCTTTATTTCCGCATCCATTTATATATTCATCACTAGTATGTGCTCGTATGGCTCTCTTGCATTCCACTGAGTGCCTTCTATTCCATATATATGTCCATGAATATATTAGAACCCCTATGTGTGCGTACCCAGTTTTATAAGTGCATCCTAAGAGTACCATCATTTCATTCGTGCGGGTTATCTAATTTAATTTACCCTCTGTATTATTCTATTCACTGGAATTCTAAATCATTAGGGCGGCATTGTGAAATTTCCCGGATTATTGGTGGTTAAGTCAAAAGTCTGGCAAAATTCTAAATTCTTCGTTCCACCTTCAGCATACTTTAAAAAATTAAAATGTTTTAACTTATTAAAAAATTTATAGTATCAGTTAAAATAAATATTGACAAGAGGAAGTATCCTGAAGCCACTTTTATAAGAAATACTCATTCAATCATTCGCCTTACTGAGCAGAATTAACTAGTTTGGTTGATCATTCACGTCACACAGTGTGCACAGATGTGCATTGGTTGATTGAAATCTGACTTGATAGATATGCCCATTAATTATCATGCCCAATGGCATGATAAATCCTGAAAAACGCTTATTGTCATCTCTTTGGCACATGGCTATCTCCTCTTCACTATCAAGAATTAATTAGATAGAATCGATTATCAATTTGCAGGATACGCGTTGCTCAATCAAAAAGGCTCTACTAAGTACATTCGCTGTAGAAAATGAGTATCGAAAATATGCATCAAAGGGGATTGGGAACTAAATTACAGGTAAATGTGCCCTCTCTAATCTAACCACAATATACAGGAACATGACTATAATAAATGGGCCGATTAAGAATAAATTGGTCAGGGTTTCTTCAAGCCAATATTTTTCATAGAATCCGCTGAGCCACCCTAGGGGATCCATCTCCCAACTTTAATTTTTACACTTATAGTGATGATTTCATAATGATTACTATGGTGGCAACATTTATAAAACTGTTCGCGATTTGATTTTGTCCCAATTACAGTGTAGAATTCTTATGTATACATATATAAGCAATTCAACTGAATTTTAATGCCAATCTAATGTGATTCTAGGGCATAGGCTTTTATTCAAAGCAATGGTTTGTTCAATAAGTGAAGAAAGCTTACTTGCTCTTAGTAATCAGTAGAATTAAAAATTGCACTTCTATACTGAAATGCCTCGATAATTTATGATTAAACTCCCTGACACTTATTTATTATGCATATTAGACTTGGTCATATTGTCGCACTAGACTGTATTAATCTTACAATAACATATCCAGTTCCACAAATTAAATAGAATGATATGAACTTAAAAAGTAGGGATGGTTAAAATTAAAACACTATTAATTTTAAAACATCGGGATTCTGTAGAAACATTTTTAATGAATAAATTGTATTCAAGTTGTCAGGCAGGCGATTTCGACGCAGTCGACGGGGTTCTTCGATGATGTACGGGAATTCGATGATGTGACTCTTCGTACAGTGATCACACCATATCTTGCGGTACCATGGAGCTTGGTACTTCTTCTCGAAATGGCAATAAAGTCATCAATTACATTTTTTTGACAAACGAAACGGTCGAGTAGTATAATTGAAACGTTGACTCGAGAGTTAAAGTTCCCAGACATTCGTCTAGTCATTCATGGTTCAGAGCAGACAGTAACTCCGAAAAACAAACAACTCGATTTAATGAGGCCTCGTCGTGAATTCGAATCTGGAGCTGGGCCATGAACTGTGAGCGTTCAACCTGAGAGGATCCGAAAATACCGATCATTTATCTTCCGAAGGAATGGACTCCTCAATACGAAATAATCCGACCTGTCAAAAGTAATCACTCAAGATGCAGATTTTGCGGGGAACTTCGTTATCATCGAGACTGCCCTATCGAAGATATCGCTGTCAGAACTGCAACGATACTGGCCTCGGAAAAGACTTTTGCCAGGAATCTTCTATGAGCAGTTCAACGAGGCAGAAACCGAACAATAGGAGAGTGTTAACTCAGACAAGGCAGAGTTACGTTACGTTAATGTAGGTACATGTCAATTCCAATAAATATGTCAACCTAAGCATTAACGGTATACCATTTGAGCTCCTGATCGACACTAGCTCCAATATCTAATTCTGTGTGACTCTACGTATCCATACGATTCGAGGCTACATTCCTGAAGAAGACGATTTTCAAGGAATGCCTCGTTACAGATCTAAATATAAATCTAATGGGTCCAGACTGGATTGATGAGTTCATCCTTATCCAGTTCCCAGACGAAAACGGTATCTGGCAGACACCTTTTCTCGTACCTACGAATGCGAAAAATCCCGTGAAAGGTTGCAACCAGTTTCTGCACCTTGCCGAAATCCCTCATCCTTCTGTTCATATTCAATCATCGAAAACAGATTCCCTCAGAATTCAGCTCTAATCTACTACTCCGGACCCACTAAAGGTGCGACATGCACTGAGGTGATAGATTCACATTCGAAAGTGTCCGATGTTATTCTACTCTCGCCGACAACAAGCAGATCAGCTATCTCTATCTTTCATAAACTCGTGGTGTACTAGAAACGCCCGTTAAGGACCTAAGATCACAGTTTGAGTCTACATTTTGCTAAATTTTGCTCCGATCGATCAATTATTTAGCTAAGGCTATCTCTAGCCTTATTAGGACAATCCGCTCCTGCAGCTGAACTTAACGGTCAAGATTTAGGCACAGCATGCGAAGAGTGTGTTCCGACAAAGTGTGACCCGATGAGCGCATGCAGTGTGTATTTGCCCTCAATCATAATTTAAATCACCAGTGCGCAGCTGCCATAAAAACTAAGCCGCACGGCGGCGATATCTACGACGGAGATCGGAAAGGACACTTGATTTCGTGATCACAATCAACTCAGACCAGGAAGGTTTGATTGGTTGAACTACTTAAGACATCATTCTTTAAATTAATAAATTTTTTGTGTTTTATATTGTACAGCTCTCTAACTTTCGAACGGCCTACAATCCTCGATGTAGTGCAACGACCTGAAAGAAACAATCATGATATTATCTCCCATGTACCACCAGGGATCGATGGCATTTCTCTCATCTCCTTGTCGATCTGATGACAAAGACGGACTGGTGATCAAATCTACGAACGGGCGGGCTGCATATAAGAAATAATATTTTCCCAAAAAATAATTCTGTTTTCCAATTTAAGAGACCTTAAAGTGTGCAAAATAAATATCATATACTAGGCAGCATCATGACTGACCAAAGGATTCGTCTCGAATCCCCAAGATGGATGCTTCATATTTCGGTGGGAGATGCTATAGCCTGTAGATGTCTATTAACAGCTGGCAATTAGAAAGTATTGACTGACGATAGGATCTCAACTACAGTGTCCATAGGTGGTCATGCTGTGTGCTTGCGTGTTTGAACATAGATACCTAAACGGGTGTCGATCATCACGCCGAGACACCGACGACGAGACATAACTGACGTCTAACGAAGAACCGTTTTGTATATAAACCTAATTAGCTTATTATTAAATTGAGGTGGCTTGCCTGCCACCTCCGGACTGAAATGGCGACATGAGTGACTTGACTTATACCAAATATTCGATCGATATGGCCCCTGGTAAACCTAACGTTATTACCATAAACAACTGTGATTCGATTCTCTCACGAGTTGATAAAAGTAGATCAGGTGGAGAAGACCCTTGTGGTTACGAAGGATAGACCGTGTTCGCATATATGCTGACAAGTCCGTTTAGCCTCATGCAAGTACTTTATTGTGGCGTCGTATGGTTATATGCTACAACTTACATTGCTCCGGTTATATGAAATGGGAAAAATACAAACAAACGATTTTTATCTAATTCAGAAAGTTACATTTAGAAGCTCATATTTTAGTATAAAATGATTAATATTTTATAAATTTGTTACTGCTGTTTTTTAGTAATGTCGTTCAATGTATATAATTCTTCCACTATATCATACTTTATTAATGTTGACGTGCAGTAAGGAAATTTATTTGATATTGAAATCTTCAAGGCTTTATTGATGAGACATTCCAAATAGCCCATATACTATAAAATTGTAAATAATACATAAATAAGAAAGTCATACCCGACTAAATGATGATTACATTATTAAAAAACGTGGAGATATTTTAGTCGAAACCATGAACTTATGGAAAAAACATTATTAGAGCTATTGCATGTAGAGCCGAATACATGTATTTTCATATTAGGATCCCGGCTTACAATTTTTTTACAAGCGGCTTAAATAAATCTATGACTGAACTCTGAGATTTCATTGATAATTCTTTTAACATATTAACACAAAAGCTTAATATTTATAAGACATTGTCTGTTGCATCATATTTATTTCCTTTGAAAAATATATTTATTTTAACGGCAAATTATGAAATCAAAAAGTGGTAAATAAAAACTTAATATTTATTTAAAGAGACCTTCGATCCATTTTTAATTCGTGTGCCCTTGGTTCTTTTTAAATTGTCTACATATTTGCGTGTTTAATGTTACCTTTGGCGAATTTAATTAACGGGTTATTGTTTTGGACTGATCTCTTAGTCCAGGGATATGGAAACTTAAGTTTTGCTCATGGCCATTCTAAAAATGAACTTGATACTCAGAAGACCACGGTCTACCTGCCAATGCTAAAAGGAGTCGAGGGGAATCGCGCCGTAGTAAAAAGGGAAGTTCTTCTTAATGAACATTTAAGATCCCTACATTTGGCTCTTTATTATTTTTCTGAAACTGAAATTCTTAATATATCGGAAGTAAATCTCCGATTCCACTGGAAAATCAAATGTGGTCGATTCAATTACGCATACTCAGTGCCAGTGAAACGGATAGAGAAAACGCTTGAAGCTGATATTGATCAGAGGGACTTTGGACCTTCTAGGTTCCAAATTTATAACAATTCTGACGGGCATAACACCATACTCCATTTCTCTATTTCTATCACGGTTTCGGCGGATATAATTGGATCCCATGCGTTTAGTTTAATTGACAGGAAGGGAAACACGGTTCTAGGTTCTGCAAAGGTGTTACTAAAAGTTCCGGTATGCTCAAATAACTCTTCATTTAACTAATTGTGACTGTTTCATTTCTTTCAGGCTGATGGAATGAGGTTGCCGAAACCTGTCAAATTTTGCAATGGTGACCCCAAGCTATGTTATGCCTTTATTTATCCGAACAGAAAAAGTCAAAATAAAATTGATATTTGCAGAAGAATAAGCGCCGCCAACTTTAAATTATTCACAAATAAAAACCAAACTTTCCCCGGTTTTTCTAAGAATTATAGCACCATTCCCACTGTTTCAATAATTTCGGCTATTTTGATTCTTTGTTCCACTGGTGCCGTCGTTTTTGCCCTAAATCTTAGGAGAACTCTTGCCAATTATTGCCTACGAAGAAGCAGTACTTTCGTTCGTCGTTGACAGTGTTTTGATTGTTATTAATAGGACCAGTTTGTTATTAAACACATGTCTTTCTTTGATATAAAGTAGAAAGATATCACATGGAACAACAGAAGAATCAGTTAAATCAAGCTGAAATTTGCAAGTAGAGGCTACCGTCTAATTTCCCATATTCACAGTAGTGTCCGCAGCCAGCAGGGCATTCGGCTCGTTTGCTTATCCATTCCTAAAATAGGAAAGAAAAATCGACACAATCAGTAACTCAATCTAGTTAAATAGAGTTCAGTAACTCACTCGAATATGATGAAGATGACCACCATGACTGCAACCGACACACCAGAGGTATATTCCACGCACCGTCATGTGGCAGACAGCGCAAGTTGAAAGCGCCGTTTCAGCACTTGGATGTCGTGCGCAGGCCCATGGAGCATGTGGAAAATTCTGCATAGGCGATCCAATGGGTGCAATTGTATTGGTATTGCGTTGCATCGGTTTTGCGCATTTTCCACAGCGCACAGAGATGCAAGTTCCTGTCTGATTGAGAATTGCAATGTGACGGGCAAGTGGTAGGGCAAGAGAAGACGGTTTCACTGCGTGAAAATAGTGGCCATGATACACTATCCATAATCACTTAAGCAGGCATTAATAGTGACTGATAAGCGCTTACTTGGAGCAGCAATTTCAGGTTTCGGCGCCTGGTTACAAAGAGGTTGTGGAGAAGCAGAAAGAACCCCCTGAATACCTCCACAGTGTTTAATAATACGAGTGCAGACGCCCCATAACTGAAAATGTATTAGCGCGTCTAAAAATAACGAAAACACCATAAAGATCTTTAGGTTTTTTTTCTAATTACATATAATCAATTAAAGTAGTATTCACCAAGGTAAGCATAAAACCAGTTCTCAATCTGTTTTTCCGTGGCCCATTCATTGATTCGAGTTCTTTCCGTACCGAAAATAAGCAGAGCTGTGCATACAGTTTGAGCATGGCCTGCTTCAATCTGAAGGGGAAATGTATTATTAATATGAAAGAAAGTATCGCTACTAAAAATTATAATAAATATAAGTTACCAGTTCCAGGAACCATTGACCAACTAAATGAGTGAAGTCGAGAGGAAGCGTGAGATAAGAGATAAGGGTGGGTTCAAATGGTTCAACATTATTCACAGAGGAAGTCAAATCAAGTACCCCTGAAGATGGTTGATGATTACTGAAGTGGCCAATAGATAATAAGTAAAAGTCCTACCTAGAATCTGGTGGCCTTTGTTGACTACTTAGCAATTCTTCGCTAGGCTTTTGTTCCGTATCTGTGAACAAAATAAGTGGTATTAGTAAAAATGATACTTTTATGGTAACTTTATGTTGACCATCTAAACTTGCTGTGATGGTGAAACAAATTTTCCTTATAATAAAAAACAGACAAGGCTGAAATTGTGAAAAAATAGAAGATAAACACTGATGGTGTGCTCTGTGACACTCGAGAAAATACCCCTCTATTGAACAAAAATGCCCCAATGTGAATATCCGAACAGTAGATAGCGTATTTGCTTCAACAACACAAGAAAGATGCTGCAAAGGATAAAAATTTGATCGAAATATTATGTGCCGAAAGTGGGTACCTCTAAATTTGCATATACAATTATAAAGGAACTACGGACGGAGGTCAAAGAATACTACAAAGAACTCTATTCCTCGCTTTACCGAACATAATGCACAACTGAAAAGTGTGTTTAAAAGAAATATTATATAATGTTGACATTCAGTATCATTAACTCTGTAAATAAAGGCGAGATTACAAACTCCATTAGTAGGCGTCTTTAAACTGTAGATGAGTGCTACAAAATTGTGAAAATGAATGACTGAGAAATCAAACTTTAAATAGAAAAGTAGCAAATGACCTAGTGTTTATGGGGCTCAGATAAAACAAGATTGTCCTGATTCTCTGACTCATACTCTTACTGTTTCCATTCACTCTTAAAAAGGAACTAATTTCTCCGTATATAAATATTTTCATGTAATTACTATTTTTAAGACTTATTTGCCTTGCCATTTGAAATAAATAAATTCAAAACACAGGTACGACTTGCGCCCTTCAAAATATTTGAGGGGCGACAAAAATAGAAAATTAGCCGAATTTCCAGAATTACATCCAGGACTTCACACAACAAATGCATTACATTAAGACACACATTCGTCAATAAAAACATGACTAATTATATTTTCTAAAAGGGTATCCTAGTAAGGTTATGACAGATATGACTACGAAGTAGTGACATACTGCGCTGTGGGTCAGGTACGAGCGCTCTAAAACAAGAAAAAAAACGAGGATAATAGATAAAGAGCCAATTCTTGAAACATCCTCAAAATCACGAACACAATTGGACACTCACGGAAACTGTTCCTCCTCTGAGGGGGCAGTGAAGCCGGGCCCCGCGTCAACTTCAGATAGAGAAGGCAGGATCGATGAAAATATGAAAGCGTCGGATTCCTCAGGTAGAGTAGTGATAGTAGTAGGAGTGCTTCCAGTGAACCCTTGACGCTCTGTCATCCTTCGTTGAGTGCCGATAGAGAAGAGGTAGTTCACTGACGAACGACCAAGGGACCCTGTCATGTCATCGGGGTCACTGCTGCGGTTGTGGGAGGATGAAGTAGACGCAGCAGCAGCACCAAAAGGTGATCCAACGGAAGTCGAGCTGGTGGGATTTGATGAATTTGTATCCTTATTCGTTGTAGAGGCGCTTTCACCTGTTACCTCGATCGCTGTTTAAAATAAGAAAAAACACGTGTTATGGTTTGTCGAGACTTAATTTAAGGTGTACAATTCCATCAGATTCTTTACGCTTAATCGAATGATCTAAGACGCTACAAATTCCGACTGACTCACCTTCATCTGCACTTATCTTCTAAATCCATCCCTTTTATTACTCGATACCAATCTATCCCCTCACAGTATACTAGAAGTCTAGTTGCATCAAGCTAACAGAAAGTAGGAAAAATCAACGTGGATTCTTACCTCGTGATCTATCAGAGTCGTCGGAAAATATAAAATCGAGAACACAGACAGCACCAGAACGCGAACCAGCAACTTCAGCATATGTAGGATTTCTTTGCGCCTGAATTGCTGTGTCGGAATGGGGACGCAGTTGAGTAACTGCCGGAGTCTGACTACTGTGCGGGGATCTAATTGACCCCTTTCGAGTAGATATTTTAATTCTACCCTGAGATGGTGATTGCAGAGGTGGTTTGTACTTTTGCCAACAGTTGTCCAAAATTTGCTTTAACTGGAGCCAAAATTGAGTCAGCTAAAAGAGAAAGAAAAAAGGAGATAATTTAGATTCTGATATTTTGTTGGAGTAAAAGAGATAAACTTACGAAATCCTGATGCACTCTGCGAGCCGCTATAGCATTATGATCACATACTTCTTCAATACTGTTACCAGTGATGCGATAATTCTTCGCCAAGTAGACGAATGTATCTGGCAGGAGTAGAGAAGCCATTGGAGCCTCTAACTCAGTAATATCCTACAAAACGACAAAGTGTAAAGACCACCCCTACTAAAATCGAATTAAGTAGAAATTAAATTAAATCCTACTTCCATTACGAAGTCAGCAACGTAGAGTTCACTCTGGCTTTGAGCAATAAAGTCATCAGCGGGAATTATATTTGGAGGCGTCTCAGCTTCAGACGGAATCATGGGCTGGGACCTTTCCTCCTCTGATAAACCCGTATTTGGGGGTAGAACTAGAAAATATCATTAAACGAAAGCAGTCATCTTCGAAAGAAGAAAAAGAAATAAACTAAAGCTGCATTACTAACTAGCAAAAAGATGAGCGATTTCATAAGATTATGAAAAGTCACTAATCTCATTATATCATCTTCAGTGAACACAGATTACGAAGCTCTGGTAACCTAAGATTTTCAGCAATCTCTTCTCGGTTATATTAAAACTACAAGTAGATGAACCGCATTTAAAAAAGTTCTGTCTTCCCAACCATTCCAAGAAAAAAACGAAATGAAGTGGCAAGACTGACACTTCTTCATTAGTAGTACTGGTCAATAAGCAGTGAACATTGTTGACGAACGTCTGCTGCAATCCAGGGAACGAATAGAGGGAACTGCCCGCTTAGTAAATATTGTACAACACGAGTCAAAAAATAAAATGAAGGCTCTTTGATATATATTTGACTCCCTTCCTTTTAACATTTATTGGATCTTCTTTTAGCCCATTTCAATTGCTTTCCAACAATTGCAAATTGTATTTTTTGGCAATATTGTGAAAAATAATAATAATGGAAAGTCAAATCTTACATAAACCGATGGTTACTATGTAAAATTTAAAAAAAATTACATAAGAGAATGGATAACGGTAAAATCGAAACTGCTTCCTCAAGGTGACAAATACGATAGGAGAAAATCAGTGCCCCGGAGACAGAGCGGTTACCATGCTGGTCTGTGAAGTCAGAGGTAACCACTCGATGTCAATCGGTGCACACTCAGCGAGAGGAGCGATCAACGGAAATAGAAAAGTCTGGCTAATAATATGAGATTGCATAAAACAAGTTTCTTCCAGAAAGGTTCTATAATGCTATCCCTTCACCCAAAATGTGTGCTGGATAACACCGATAGCATATCTTCTAAGTTTAGAGAGAAAATAATATAAAAGATATAAAGGGAGAGATGCAAAAAACGATCACTTCCTCTATTTTATTCTGTGACCGTTTTGACCACAGAACCCATTTGGTTTAGCCCTAAGAGTTAAATAAATTCATGAAAACAGTTGTTTAAATCAATTCTCTGTTTTGTTTTGCTCATATTTCACAGCGAAGTTGGAATAATCAATAGTGTTTTCTTCAGTCAACATAGAGGTTATGAAAAATATACTACGGTGCTTCAATTATCAATAACACAGTGTGCCTTCGTAAATAAATCTGGGTACATAGAAAGCTAAGGAGAAACTTCATTGCTGTTCAAATATCATTATCTTGCGATAAAAAGACTAGCCAATGACAATTGTAAAGGAAGCCCCGACTCTGATAATACGGTCTCATGATAAGCACTTATTCACTTATTTGAATGTTTAAAGCACGTTTAGCACTGTACACTTTAATAAAAGTCAATTTTGACCAAATCCGCAAAAATTAATTTTGAGGTGACATTGTGCTATCAGTCTCCCGAGGTTATCACAAATTTACAAAATGTTTACAAACATATTAACACATTTGTTTTGTTATTATTATTTGTATAAGCCACCAATAACGTTGCTAGTGAAAATTGGAAGTAGGCCAAGTTAGCAGCCTTGCCAACGAGTTAATTAACATAGCACAATAGTGGATTAAGGGGAACCGTAGTCAATCACATGGTCCCGTACTGTACGAGAGGATAGTGAAAACTGTGGCGAGATGGTCATTTACCTTCACCCTTGTAGCCTTGATAACCATATTAAAAGCCAGAACTCAAATAATAACAAACTAATTAAGCAAACTAATGCAATATTCTAAAATTACGCCAAGCAACGACTCAGTATAATTTAATAAAAATATAAATTACATGAATAATTAGCGATAACTTGTCAATTTAAATAATCTTGGATAAAAAGGCATAATTTTTATCCAACGGTATCTTTTATTACCTTTTGGTTCATCTATTCCATATTCTTTTTCTCCATAATGTTATGTCCATTCATTCTATATTGCCTTAACTATAAAACGTTCTTTAATAAATATTTAGGCCATGCTTACCACATGTTTAAACGGTTAACTGGAATTTGAACATGCTCTGGCTTGCAAATGTCTCAATCTTTCCATGCTCATAAATTGTTGGTGTCTAATAAGCCTGTAATCTCTAACCATACTAGATAACTTCTAACATTTGAGAAAATCTGTTCTCTACACTTTTAATTCCTTAGATGATCTAATTTTAGAAGATCATAGGACATAGAGGTCAATAACTGCAAAATACAAAATATAACCCGATCCTTTCACCTACACTTACTAAATAAATATGATTAACACGGTATTCAATAAGAGTACATACTGCTTCGTCTTGTAACCAGTAGTTGGTGCGGTGTTCTCGGAGCAGTTGATGTATTCCCTCCAAATGCATCTCTGAAGGGCATCGTAGTGATAAACCGCCTGACGGTATTTTCAAGCATGGTCGTTCCACCATTGCGTATTCGTCTCCCAGGCTCTCCACCGAGAGCATGAGCCAATAGGCCGCGACAATTGAGAGCCAAAGCAACGGAGTTAGCTTGTTTGGCGATTTGAATACCATCTCCTATGTAATGACGTATGAGAAGACCATCACGAGCCACCGAGTAGAAGGAATTGGGGTCCATACTCCAAGAAATTCCTGCCAATATGAAAGAGGACTTAGCTTCATTCCCATCCATTGAAATCTGGTTATAGAGAAAGAAAGAGAACACACCTGCAATTGTATGGGTGTGGCCTTCGAAAGTGATGTAGGGAATATAGGGACGATTCAATTCCCATAAGTGAATGCTCAGGTCAAGACTCAGTGAACAGCTGGAAATGAGCTGGGTCGACTGAGGAAAAAGAAAATAACAAAAGCATTAGTTTTATATGAAGCAGCCATACTATCTTAATAAGTTTACCCTTCAATAATCCATTTGTACAAATTCAGATAAAGAAAGGTAAATTATTACCAGATAAACGGAATCATTAAAAAAATCGAATTTAGCGTAATGAAGCGAAAAACTTTCTTTATATCTAAAAAACGCTCTAACCTAGATGCATAATCACAGTTTTCTTTGATATTAGATAATGCATGGATTCCAAATCATCAGCTGATACGTTTCTGAACAAGTATTTTTAATGCATACGTGTTGGTTCGAAAGGCATAAATTAAGACAAAGATTCCATTAACTTACCTCTCCTATACGCCAACGAACATGTCCCGTATTTTTTGCTCGAAGAGAGTAAACAGCCGTCGGTGAGGATTTATTCAGATCCCACACCATTATCGTATTATCACGACCCCCAGCAGTCGCAAGCCAATTTCGACTAACATCATTAAAAGTTCAAAACAATAAGCTAATATCATACCCATATAATCTAAGTAGATATTATTTTATAAACTCACTCAACAGAATTCCAATTAGGATGCCAGTCAATACTAGCAGTTACTGCATTATGGGCTTGGAAGCTTCTAGCGGGTCGACTGTCAAATCGGGTGTCCCAGATGCACACCAGACCATTTTCAAAGGCCCCAGCTAGTGTATGGCTTTCATGAGGACAGTAGACTACGTCCCGAACTGGAGATGAATATGATGTCCGAGCGTGGAAGGTTTGACGACAAGATTGATCACGAATATCCTCAGAGACAAGCAAGAACATAAATATGGTGTATAGAACTAACCCATCCGGACTAAAACTGTATGTGACCACATCCCAACATTTATGTCTATCTTCAGGTTCCCCTCGGACAAAACAAAAATTTTATTTGCTGCTGTTATCTTGACCAATCAATAGATGCGACGATGTTTACCCAGCTTAATCACCCCTAAAAAGTTAAACCTTTTACGCAATTTCATAATTGCGTAATTCATCATAATTCCTGATGTCTTCTCTCTAGCTTCCTCATTTTTGTTAATACTAATTCTATAATTCACCACTACGGCGCCTAGAGTATATAATAATGGAGATAGAAGATTATTAAAAGACGAAAATTGGATAGGTAACTTGCTTACAAAAAGCTTGACTGTTCCGTCATGGGAAGCAGAGATGATTTCATTAGGAGCATTAGGATTAAAATGAATTCGATGCACGCTGCGAGAATGTCCAACAAAGCAGATACCTAAAGAAAACAAGATAAGCGAGAAGAGTTGAAAAATCTGTTTCGTACTGCATTTAGCCATTTTAACTAGGAAATCAATCAAATGAGAAAAAAATATTAACATTTAACTTCCTAAATAAGAATAGATCTGGTAAAGCTCTCGCTTTGCAATACTAAATATGGGATATAAGAAAATTATAAAAAAACAAAGGCAAAAAATAATTTTCATATATGTTATGCAAAACCAGCAGTGAAAACAAGGTGAATGAAACCCTAGTGAGCAAATATAGCAGTTACTAAAGAATATGAAGAAAAGAATATATTTTCGAAGTAGAACAGGAAATACAAGTTTTTTAAGCAGTGAAAAATGTAAAAGAGCTCCTTTTCAAATGCCTTATATACTGAAAGCTAAACATAAATACAAATAAACTCCTGACTTTGAATCATCGAGGAACTGGACAATAAAAGGTTTAGAAAAAAAGTTTGGTGAACGAATATATTGGATCAATGGTTAATGAACTTTTACAGAATGATATCTAACTCTAATCTGAGGTACCCCAAACTAACTTTTAATGTAAGTTAACATTTAAATTGTTCATCTTCTCTAACAAATAGAAAATTGCTGTTGATTGCCTATTAAAACTGGGGTAAATAATCTTCCCCTAAAAAGACTCTCCTAAGTGCTATTACTCGCTCTCCTAACATTTAACTTAGGGATTTCGGAATCGGTAGTCAACCAGCTCTGGAATAGACCCTTCACCATCACAAGTATGTTGTTTACAGCCTGATAATGGCGTGTAATAGGAAGCTCTAACTACACGATAGAAACCACTTTTTTGAACCGAACCTAAACATTCCTCGTATTTCATTAGCTTTAGAATTGCAATATGATGCGGCGAATGAATGAATAAAAGCGGTAATTACGTATTTCATCATTATCAAGGAATGTACCAGTTCCCTTTGAAAAGAATGCCAATAGAAGAGAATCTTTGCAAAATATCGCACCATAAAAGTCGTCTATTAAATCAGAAGTCTGTTATTATTTTTTTATTGAATCTTAACAAGAAATTCGCCAAAATAAGGTCAAATAAATATGTTAGGTTTCAATGCACGATTTGACCCCTTCCTGCTAAAAATGCAAAAATTGACTTACTTTGAGTAATACCACGACTTAAGTCCCAGATGATCAAGTCTCCAGCATTTGAGCAGGTTCCTAAGATGGCTGTATATTATAGAGAAAATAAGAGGATAAGTCATCAGTATAAATATCTGCGAAGCACTACAAAGCATTACATTTAGAATTTGACCAAGCTACATCATTGATGGCATAGCTACGAGGCGGTTGGAAATGTGCGGATGTCGATGGTCCCTGAGCCCCTGTTCCAGATCGGACAGTGTTCACAGTTGTAGCACTCATAATGCTACGTTGTAGATTTGTCATTCTATGAACCTATTGAGAGCAATGTAGATGATTAAGTACTTGAGTGGTATCATAGACTATGCCATCTTTTTCTGTGAAAATGATGCCCCATCACCGATTTTATGATCAGGTACAACTTTAGTTGAACGTTTCACCCATTATTGGAACTGATTTACGATATGCCTAATTTTGGAAAGACAAATAAGTGCAATCAAAAAATCGATATAAAAAGAAGACGGGTACAAAGATGGACCCATGTTAAGAGAAATGTTTACCTCTACTCCGATAGGCGTATCATTGAAAGTAATACGTCTTTCCATTCAACTAATGAATTATGATCAAATATTTAATAGATCAACTCATTTAATATAGGTCCTAATTTTCAAATAAATTGAGCTTCACAATGAGCCAACCTGTAATAACGGTCTTTCCTTAAGATTGCTGATATTAAATCTCAGATGAAACACCACCAATAGCGAAGCAA
Source organism: Hymenolepis diminuta (assembly GCA_900708905.1). Classification (NCBI taxonomy): domain Eukaryota; kingdom Metazoa; phylum Platyhelminthes; class Cestoda; order Cyclophyllidea; family Hymenolepididae; genus Hymenolepis; species Hymenolepis diminuta. The sequence continues at coordinate 927,153 of CAADRB010000059.1, read as the reverse complement.
AAAGGTGAGCATCGAAAATCCGTAATAATATGTAATTCAGTCTATTCGATCGAGATTATTTGCATCAGACAAAAATTACCGTGATGCAAGAAACAAAGACTAGTCTAAAACAGATTCTTACCTGAAGAATAACAGCAATGACTGACTGTCATCCAATGAACTTAGAGGAGAAAGAATTAATGACAGTATAATTATTCTCGACCAGGCAATGAAGGAGGTATCACCATCTTTTAATTCCGTAACAATCTTTACCTCTTTCATAAAGTACTCAAAATAGCTCTGTGGACTAAAAGGTTATTATAAGCGGAATGAGATCTTTGATCTTGGGTACCTTAATCGGACTCATTTTCTATTCCAGAAACGTAAAGGAATTTAAAGTCAAGAAAAAAACTACTTCTACTGCTGCGTAGTGTGCAAACAGGCTAGAAAACCATACTTCCAGTTAGAAAGATATTTAAATAACCAGATTAGATCAATGGACTCCAATTGATGTTGTGCTGTATACAAATCCCAGGAAGCAGATTTCCAAACATCTTTGAATATAATGACAAATTAACAATGGGATGTCTAAAAATTTGAAGGATAACTCACTATGGATTTCCAGAATTGCTTTTTATTCCCATTCCCTATGACAATACTTCGGTTTTTCGTCCACGAAGCTGGAGTGACGTCTTTTATGTCGCCATGACGCATAAACCCTACCGCCATGTCTTAATGTGTCCATCGATTTCCCCCTGTCTATAACCGCCCCGTTTTGCCTAAAAACATCTGCGCTCATGTTCTCGTGCGTCCTTACCCAAGTGACTCATATAAAGCCATCTTTGTTTTCCACTCAATAATAACGCCCATTTGTCAGTTACGCGCACCTACATTTCCTGTTCATCTCTCTTTCTCAGCACGCTCCCCTCTCTATCTCTTACTCGCTTCAATCTTCGTTGTGGCCTCCTTGAATACATTTTTAACCTAATCAACTCTGTGTTTTGCTGCATACTTGGTGTCAGCTCTTGCTCAAACAGCTACGAATTGGTGACTGTTATTGCTGTTGTTATTTGTTAGCCGCAAACCGTTAATTGTTATCTTAACTCCAACAACTTCTTCAACCGCTACCATTAATCCTTCAATAACCAGAGCACAAGGTAATTTTCAGACAAGTTGCAGTTGTGTCTGGCAACCTAAATTATATCAAACTGTTAGAAGTAAATGCAAGCTCAACGAGTTACGAATGAAAGTGACAAAAGTAAATACGTGACACTTTTCAAGGTTCTAGGCTTCAAGATTTTCATTAACATTTTTGGTGCCAAAAGTTAGAGTGATCTTAGAAATGAACTGATAACAAGAAATTTTAGTAACCTAATTAAAAATCGAACTCACCGAGACAAACCTATCATCATCGACCCTCAAGACTTGTAATAAGTTCCTGCCAGCAATCGCAATAAGAGGAAAGAAGTTCGAAGTGGCAATACAAGTGAGCGAATCACCAGCATCAAAAGTCCAGGACTTTTTAGTCATAGCATGGGGCGCACTCGCATGGTATTGGGTGCGGGAGGTTGAAGAGAAGAAGTCACCACCTCCACCAATTCGAGATTGACCGAGATCCTCTCTTTCAGTAGCAGTAGATTCGTCCTCCACGAGAGATTCTTCGTCCACTTCTGGAAGTTGACCCATTCCACCCATAGCGCCGCCACGTCGCTCCGGTTCTGTTTGACTGCTGTTTGGCTCTCGAGATGGTCGAGTGGGGTCACCACCTTCCATTGCTTAAACTGAAAAACAGATAGTATATGAAACCATTAAAATTGTATCCAGTTTGATTTACGGTCGATTAAATATTAAAATAGCATAAAATATCACAACTCTGTGTTACAAGTCGCTAAATTTAACGAAACCTATGGATGCAAATGGAATGAATCGAACTGTAATGAATTTGGAACTGGAATTGTTTGGGTAGAAAAAAGATACACTTGACGACGGAGGTAAGTATATCATACTCAGGTTGCTATGTCTCAAAGTTTGCCGTGTGACCATACTCAAGAGTAGGTTGAATATCTCAGAAACAATCAACATATCTAAGTAAAGCGTATCACCAGAGAGATGCTAAATGAATCACTAATCAATGGCAAGATATTAAACGGCAAACAAATGTGTCTGTGCCATTCAATAGTACTTCGGCGAAATTTAATTAGAAAAATAACACCAATATCAACTAATCTTAACATGCAAATTTTTAAAAAAAATCGATTAGCCTAAAGTGCGCACAGTGAAAACTTCACAGATATCAAACCATTTGCCAATGAAGTAAGAATTCTTTGAAAGTATATTTAAACCCAGGTAATTTAACAACCGCAATGGTTGGTGAAAGACGAACCCGAAATATCCTTGTCAATGGAGTACAGTAACACGATGTTTTCCTCTTAACGCAGTAGCCAATTAGAAGAACGGTAACGGAAAACTACATAGCAAAACGGCACCAATCGTTATCGGGTTATGCAGAAATTGTTAATTTCAGGTCCAAAATCTCAAAATTTCACCACTGGCTTTCATTTCCGCAGTTAATACAATTTAACGGATTTAGTGGAATAAATAAACATCAAGGAAACCCAGAATTTGGTTCTTAATCCTAAGAAAAGCTTAGAGTTAATTAAAGCAGAACAGCAAACCAGGTAAAACAAGAAATTCTAGAGCGAAGCAGACATAAAAATGCGCAATAACTGTCACGAATATTACGATCCAAACATGCAATGCTAGACAATCCAAACGACCATTATAGCAAAAGGAACGAATACAAGATTGGCTTTAATTGGAACAAGCACAAAGCGAATTTATAAAGGGACAAATCGATTAAAATAAATGAGGTCAATATGTTTGCAGTAAAAGACAAGAGTGAAATAAACTGAAAGATTAAAACCGAGGAAAGTTCGGTAATAGCTGAGGGAAGACGATGACCTACGACTGTAGTTGACTAATAATGTTCGACGTGACTGCATTAACCACCTCTTTTGTTGTGTAAGAACCACCAATATCAGGAGTCTTTATATTTTTTCGTGATATTGTGTCTACGATTGCGTTTCGGAGTACAGCAGCTTTTTCATAGAAACCTTTAAAAAGAAAATTTAGTAAAACAAAATTATCAAAAAACTTGAATATCCAAAGATGACTAACCCAAGTGATCAAGCATATCAGCGGAAGCTAAAAACATTGACACTGGATTGGCAATATTCTGTCCTCGCAAGGCACGAGCTTGCTTACGTGTGCCGGACTCAAAGATAGCATAATTCTCACCTAAATTCATTCCAGCAGCTATACCGGCACCTCCTACTAATCCAGAACATAAACTGCCGACAATATTGCCATATAGATTAGGTAGAAGCATCACATCAAACTGCTGGGGACGGCTAACTAGTTGCATGCAACAATTGTCGATGATCATCGAGTTGAATTGAATCTAAGAATAAAAGCAATATTACTGAGACATTATAAAGTAGAAAGTTATTTATAAATAAAGCGATCGCATGACGTACAGAAGGATAAAGTTTGGATACCTCTTCACAGGTGTGCAGAAATAGACCATCACCAAGTTTCATTATGTTCGCTTTGTGAACTGCAGTCACTTTCTTGCGTCCATGTTGGATAGCGTAATTGAAGGCAAAATGGGCAATTCTGAAAAAATGATCAATAACAATGATGGAATTTGTGCACTAATGTGTGGAACTATTGCGTTATTTTTAATATCGAAAAAAAACTGCAAAGCGGTCCTTCAGAACCTCTAAATCTTAAGAGACAACTATATTTTACCTTAAATAGTGCAAATAAAAATGCTACTGCTATGATCTTCTCAAGCGCATCAACATGATAATTTGAAACGAGCTTTATGAATAAAAAATACTTAGATATATTATTGCTCATGTAACAGCTTCATCCACCACTGAATGTTAAAACATTATAACTGTAAAGCCCGCATTCAGTTATACTGTACGCGTAAGCACTTTTTTCAGAAAATTGGTTACCTTGAAGGTTAAATAACTTACGGCAGAACCTAACATTCCTAATACTGCAAAGTATAAACTTACCTAGCGGATTTCTCTCTGGTGGTAATTTTCATGGATTCCACCACGCCAGGTACGCTTTCGTGTTCCAACTAGAAGCAGGAGAAAAAAATCAAATAGGCCAAAATCTGCTATTCAAAAGTTTGCATACGTTTCCGAATATTAAATACCTTAAATCGGAAAGCCTTTACAATACAATGGAGTCTGAGGATACAGATGAAATGCGTGTGAATGGTAAAATTTACAAGAATCAATATTGGTGAAACCAATTCACCAGTTATAATGGAAAGGGATTATACTTTACCTGTATCTGTATTATGTAAATTCAAACACCTTGTAGTGGCCTTTCAATAAATCTTAAGCCTTTCTTTCATGATGAAAACTCATCTTAAATAGAGAATGATGTCATGGAGCCTCTAACTCTATAGTCCTCTGTTTGTATCAACCAGAATCAATCATTCTATTCAATCAATTTATCCAGTGCACTGACGCGTACTGAACACATGGCATCCAAAGTCACAGACTAGCAAGTTCACCGCTGGGTCATTTTAACGTGCTATTATCCAGATCTTGTTCATATATCTAGGAACTGTAAGATTTTCTCTTAATCTTTTAATCGACTTTAGTTATCTCAAAACAATAAAGCATTAAAAACAATACTTGGTACATATAAGCGGTACGGATGATGCTCGTAACTAAGGGCTTCTCTAAAAGTAAATAAAATATCAGTTTTTCTCATCTAAAATAAACACAATATGATTAAAATGTGATCAGGTTGTCAGCTACAAGTATGTACTCACACATGAGAACATTGAGTAAAATTTAATTACATGATAATATCATTTCAGATAAAACGCAGATTCAAATTAAAATTAAGCCGATAATATTTACCTCAAAGGATTAAACGGGAGGTGAAAGTTCATCGGGAAAATTGAAATAGCTCTGATTGATAGCTAAACATTGAGAACGGTACCATATAAAGAAAATGAGTGGAATAGTAACGAAAAATCTCCTCCTAGCATTACAAAGACGCATTAATACAATAAAACAGCGATCACATATTACATAGCCAATAACTAATAAAAAGGAAATGAAGAAAATAACTTTGGAGGATGCCAAAAACTCCAATAATTAGTTGTTATTGCAACTGCTAGTACAACTGTATTCCAACAACTAATGCTCAAGCAAACTACATTGAAACTTGTACTTAAGTGATGATCACAGAAAAGTGTAATCAATATAAAATAAACCTTTAGTTAACAGAGAAATATTAATAATTAGACCTACCTGACTATACTCGCCCTCAGTATTTTCACGAACGACCACAATATCAACATCCTTGTGACGAGTTACAACACCAGGAAAACTGTAGCATCGTTGCACGAAGGCGAAGAGGCCCAATTCTTTTCGAATCATTAAATTCTTCGATTTCATTCCTGCAGAAAAATAAGGAAAGCAGTTAACAAAAATTCCTATGTGAAGAAGTTATAGAGAAATTCCCTCCTATTACAACACTACTTTGCAGCAAAAAACAGCTCACACTTAGTAAATTAAGTCTGGCTGACACAAAGAACATACAGAATTACATTTTCTTTAGCGTAGCTTCTTATCTTTCAAAACAAGACGAAACTGGAAACATAAGAACTCACAAGAACTCGTTATTTTTATTTTTTATAAATGATAATAAACATTTAAAAATTTTGTACTTAGGCGTCTGTGGCAAAACTGAGTTCAAACTTTGTAAATAAGCCGGAGGAATAATCACTAGATCTAATATCGAAATAATATCGAATTCCTCAGTATACCAATAGACATTATATCGCTCCTATGTCGAGGATTTTCATCTAAAAATCCCAAAATGATGCATAAAGCAGAGATTAAGAGAAGTAACCATTGGAAATTAAGAAAAACGGTAACTTACCAGGTACAGTTTTGACGCTACCCTTCAAAGCAACTCCATTCCTTTGCACCGCCAAAATAGCTTCCCTAACAGCCTCATCACTGGAGTTTATATCAAGTGAAACCTCATCAAAATCCACAGGCGCTCCAAGAGCGTAATAAATACATTTAATGTGTTCCATCATCTCAGGACTCACACCATCTCCGATTAACATGGCAACAGTATGACGCCCACCATACGTGGCTCGAGGAAGGGAAGCATGGGCTCCATGGGGAAGACCATAGGTTGAAGGCAGGGCACCATAGGGCCGATCAACCTTGATTTGAGGAGTGACAGTGGATGTATCGGTAGCTAAGGTACGTAAGAGGATTGTCTGAAAAAGAAGTATTCCATCATAAACGCATTCGAAGGGGAAAAAATAAAAAGGAATGATATGACTGGCATTTTAGGGTATGCTTCGATAGTAACAAAAGGGTATGCCAACACATTTTAAAGAATGAGGGATAAATAAAGGAAGATGATCATTATTAAGGATATCAAACTTATTAATCAAATAATAAAACTGATGTAAACTACCCAAGAAAATTTATCATTGACTCAAGAGCTATATAAATATTATATTGTTGCTAATGTGCTTATTAACACTATACATTTATATTGTACAATTACGGCGTAAAATAATGTTTACTTGAGCATTTCGAATGCGAAGGAATGATGTAGATATTCTTTGCAAGAGAGTCATTATGAAACTACTTCTAAAAATGCATAAATTAAAGAGCGTTGAAATCAATTTTACTGAAGCTTAATAAATAAATAGCGGAGTTACAATTAAATCAAAATCCAAATATGAAATCCGCTATGACCAACTAACACATATAACTAGCTTTAGACCTTGACGCTCCGATTTTACTGGTCAAGCTTTGGATCGGATGGAAAAAATATAAGTGAAAAGTATTTGATTTGTTGTTTATTTGCTTGCATTTTTTACAAAACTACCGCATACTAATAAAATATTTTACCATCGTAAATAGTGGGGATCTTAGTTTATTGTAAAGTTTTGATTTCATCAAAATCGAAATATATTATATCTAACCACTTAACCACAAATGGAATTAGACTTATTAAAAGTAGGAATTGTATTTCATTTTAAGCTGTAGACACATACTTACATCTTTTCAGTTAGGCTAGCTACTTTACTTCCGATATTTTTAGTGATGATATCCTATTGCACACACGCAACAATATCTTATGATATATTAATGATTGATCTATAAATAATACTGCTACAGCCAACAGATATCTATCAATACCTGGCGACAAGAAATAATTAACTGGCTATAAGATGTCCACTATAGTGCTCACAGACGGTCCCGCTGTGTTTGTGTTTGCACATAGATACCTAAACAGATGTCAGCCATCATGCCAAGACACTAACGACGAGTCATGACCGACGTCTAACGAAAAAAAATGTTTTGTATATAAACTTAATTTACTAATTTGTAACTGGAGTGGCTTGTCGCCACCTCCGAACTAATCTGGCGACACAAGTGACCTGACTTATTCCATTTATTAGATCGGTGTGGCTCCAAAAGACCTTAACTTATTTCAGATACCACAATAAATTTTTAAATAAATAGAAATTATTTTAATGTATATTTGCGTATCTAAGAATTATTTTATATATTAGTATTTTAAAATAAAGCATACGTTATTCAAGATTCTTAAGCGATTTTTTTGCCGTTCGAATGGCCTCATGAACACAGTCGCCATAGACGCAATCGGTCGATGAAAAACAAGTATAAGATCCAGTTAATGAAGTTATTTGATGATCCTTAGTATATTTTGATGCAATACTACATAATTCGCTTTGAAATTCATTGTATACTGCATAAAATTCTTCATAAAAAACGGTTTATATGAAAGGTGCTGAGTCGTTGACTTTACTTTACTATATTTTCATTAAGTCTGTATATGAAGGGAGAAAAAATGAGAGGTTCAACTTCGTAATTAAGCAATTAGTAGTTGGTCTAACTGGCTTAAATAATATTCAGTTCCGGAAAAAGATCCAATTAAGTTTATTTAGTGTAGAACCGAATAGCACAATCTTTTTGGAACAGCAGCTTAAATAAAACATGCTGATATCTTTTCAGAGACCCAGATAGTACATTTGTTAATTTTAAGACGAGTAATGGAGAGTGCTATGACGACAAACAAGACACAGATCCATTTTAAGAAAATGAGTTAATGAAACTGTCACAATTTTAGCAAAAATTTAAGTTTTGATTAACAATCATATCAAATATTGCCATCGATAAGTAACATATATTTCAATAAAAATGTGCAAATCTTGCTTCTCTTCAAGTTACATTAGTAGATATTAGTCAGTTGTTGTTGATGCATAACATTCAGTTATCCGGTGAGCACTTTGTATTGCGCTTAAATATGGGAAAGAATGAGATTTTACAGATGCCAATGTATGACCCCATACTTTGAGTTTAATTAATTATTTAAATACCAAATTTCTTGCTGGAACCAATAGTAAAAATTAATTAAAATCAAAATCTCCAATAAAAATACTATTTACTTTGCCTGTTTTTCTACCTACAAGCCGTTCTCTGTATGACTGTTATGCCGATTACCTGTAACCTAACGCCAACATTTTTAGATGCATTCTGTTTATTAGCCACATTTGTAGCAAATACGTTACAAGGCCACCATGTCCTTTTTTCTTTTCCATTCTAAATATTCTGCAGCCATCTATTTCTTTTCCAAAGAATTGCACTGAGGTTTATAAAGCTAGGAAGGGAAATATTGAATCTAGATTTTTCCATTCCAAATTAGTAATTGATGGGGTTGAGAATCTTTTGCAAAACACATTTCCTTGTTAAATTACTTAAAAGATATTGTTTAGCTATATTTTATTCTATTACCGTTCCCTTCCATTAATAGCATTCAGAAGTTAGATGTGACTATGTTATGGGTGGGGTCACCAAACTGAAGAGTATAAATTAGGGGTAAACGCAGCAATCTCAGCTGAATCAGTCAATATTAACAGCAAAGACACTGACAAACATAATTTAGAGAAATCAATTAACTAAGCTGAAAATTAATCAAGCACAAAACAAAGTTAAAGACTAATACAGCTAATGCTGATATAAATCGTAAACAATTAAGAGAACGTAAATATTTGATGAATTTTCTTATCTACCATCTCGTTGTTATAAACCCAATTTATGATCTACTCTGGATATAGCTTGATGAATAAGGAAAATTATCCGCTCAAATTCGCTGGATTTGACGAAGAAAAGTACGAGAACCACATAGATTCGATTTGTCACTGAAGAAAACGCAGTAAGAAAGTTTAATGAAAAATAGGAGTCCCGGAGAGGTAAGAGCTTTCTTGAGGACCTGACTAGGAGAGTTTGAAATAAGCGTTGGAGCTGAAGAAGATAACCATTGGATAGCAGTAGCAGGAATGATTACCTATAGAGTTGGAAAAGACAAATGGAGTGGTTTAAAGATAAAGTTGGTGTTTAAGTGATTAGAGAGTACAAATGAGATGTATTAGCGAATCTACGCATGCAAAATTATCTTGTGTAATAAAGATATTTGAGAGAGTTCGCGTCTTTGGATAAAATATTCAATCACACATGTTCTGAAAGGGAAGTCAAATTTTAAAAAGTGTTGGAATAAGTGTTTAACGCCAAAACCTTTTTACTATATTGTACAATTCAAATAAATATGTACACGATTTAAAGTTTCATGAAAATTATACACATGAAGAGGATATCGCAAACCAGAAGTGACCACTCCTATCTTTAAAATTACGGTGCCGTTAATTGGAATAAGCAAATTTTTTTCCCATACGGCCAAAATAATACGATAATATTAGCTTACATGATCGTAAAATAACAGAACTCACTTAATCTTATATGCTCTGCTTAGAATGTGATTGCTTTCGCAATGGATTAGGGTAAAAATGCATTTTAAAGCCTTCCTTTTTATTCTGACTACATAAAGAAGACGTCAGTTGATGATATTGAATTAACTGACCAAATTTCAAATCGCTTTATTTTATTCTTATCGATATTCATATTCTTTTGATTGCAGAAGTAAGCGTACACTCATACTGACCAAGTTTAAAAGACTGGCTGTTAATGATGCGCCCACTCTTTAGAGTTACAGAATTGTTAGTTGATAGAAGCTAGGAAGATTTTTCTTCAGATGATCAAGGTAGTTGGGTGATGTTAATTTATAAAAATCTCAACAAGGTATGTTGGAATACACCTTTTTTCAATGTTAAAGAATTAAAAGCTTTAGCTCATTAATGTGTTCTTCAAAAAATACAATAGTCGGTTTTCTTGTTTGATAAATTTGGATCAATTTTGGCGCAATGAACTGCTATAATAGTTGCACAAAGCTAAGTGCGGCAGTAACGTCATTCATTCCGACATTCGCAGCATCAATCCTCTTTTGGCATACTTCGATGGAATGCGAGAAAGTCCCGAAAGTCACAGTCATAAAAGGCAATAGATTGTTGATTGTTGCCTCCAACCACCCTCTCTCACCGCATTATACTGAGAGAAAAATATCTATAAAATGCGCATACGCACACATGAAAACCGAAGACCATGATGAATGTGGAGTTTCTTCGCACCATCATAAAAATCTCGTTTACGGGCGGAATGACGCTTGAAAGGATTAACTCCTGGCAACAATTTATGGATGCAAATAAACCGACAGAATCAGGAATTTCGATGACATTGCAGTTTCTATTTATAACAAGAAATAAAATCACTTGCTCAATGGAAAGGAATTTTTAAACATGGAGGTTCAGTTTCATCCATCTATAGAGATATATTTATTCTTTCTGAGCTGGAAGAAATACCTTTTACATCTCCTTAACCTATTTCACCTTTCCAGTTTATTCCATCTCCATGAAAACAGGAACTTAACATTGGGAAATTAAAGATGGATTCAAATCTTTTATAATAAAATATGATGATTTATTTACCTCATTCCGCACATTTTTTTACCACTGTGTGTTTTAATATATTTTGGTTTTAAAAAATATTTTGGGAGCATAAAACACGTAGATTTGATCAAAAGTATTAACTCAATAGGACTGTCAATAATTGCAGATCATTTTCACTTTTTTTCAAATTTGAAATAGGAATCTTAAACTGATTGATTTATGCTTAGATCAAATACTGATTAAATCTCTGGGCAAGTCTCCAAGGGGAAGAGTATCCAAATTCCTTTTGATAACAGGTACATCGAAATCGGCGAATCCACAAGAGTTACTTTTGACGTGTACGCATGATTACAAAACCAGCGTTTATCAAGAAAGAGAATAAAATTTAGGGAGTAGAGTCCTTCAATGAACTCTTCTTGCATATTAACATCAGCCGAAATTTAAATTCGTGTGTATAAGTGAAATTATCTGTTCAAATCCACAATATCATTAACTTCTTACGGATGAAACCGAGATAAGAGGACTAATCGGCCACCATCAAATAACTGAACGATGGGAGAAAAATTAAGCTAAACACTTGTTAAAAAATTGTTCCTTGCTACATCTAACTGGCCTTGTCTGTAAAAAGGTAAAAATAAGTTGAGGTGATATGACCAACTATTCAATTAAATCAGTTATTGTGTAAGCTCTGAATATCGTGGAATATGGAAGTTAATTCATAAAATTTAAACCACTGATCGTTGTCCATTATAACTGGCAAATGAATGCTTCTGTAATTCAAATAAGACTCTTGACATCCTGACTTCACTCAATCTGATAAAAAAGATATTTTAGAGGTTTGAAAATTAATCGGCTTCGGTCCAAAATAATTGAGAGTTAAAGGTTAACTTTTCTATTAAAATCTTAGTTTTATTCTTATTATCTATTTCCTATCGCACTTGAGCGTTAGCTTTATTCGTTTTAGTGACGTCATACAAAACACAATTAACTGAATAACTTCCTGTCTACTAGCAAGATATCCAAGATATCCTAATTTTCCTGTTTCACAAATAAGCCCAAAAGTGTACATTTTCTCTAGGCAAGATGAATCATGTATTAACTTAATAAATTATATAAATCTATGTGACCATTTAAAAATATTTTAATGTATGCATTTGAAGTATATACAATACTTGCTGACAACATTTGAAGTTTTAATGTAACTATTATTAATGGAAATAATAACAATATCACTCATAGAATAGAATAGTAATAGAAAATAATAATTTTTGTTGTGGAAGCAACTGAAATCGAATAAGAGAAGATCTAGTTAATGATAAGGAAGAGGGGAGCAGAATGATTCTGAGACCAGTTTCAAGATATCGAAGTGTCTTACTTCATTTGATCTTTTATTTCAGTTTGTAAAGTATTCGCTAAGTGGGTAGCTCACCTTTCAAAACTTAAAATGCATGATTCGTCTCTTGGACTGCAGCAAATTATTGCCATAATGCTCAGTGCTTATAGACCTTTTCAATCAAGAAAGTTCGGTTTAGCAACCTAAGTTCTCTTTTCCTTCCAAATGTTGAGAAGACAAAATGAACTAACATGATATTCAGCCGCTTAGAGTTTTAACATTTTAAGTACGCAGTGCTTCATAAGCTGCGTTCATTCGAGGTTAATAAAAATGAAATATGAATCAATACCTTAATATTCTTGCATCATATGCGAATTCACATTCTCCTTCGAGCAATTTTATTTGAGCCCCCACATAAAGTACAACTTGAGAATACAATGTTTATATTTTTAAATATATTTTTAATAAAATGCAAGGCGGAAATTAAAGCTATAACAACAAATCGAATATTTTCCTATTCTTCTGTCATGATCGGCCAAAACAAATATGTATTAGCCAAATGTACATTCTGAAATGCAAAACCATTTTTGTACCTTTTCCGCTTTGACTTGCGTCACTAACCAAGATGCTTTAAAACCAAGTATCTGAATTTATCGTACTCTTTCTATAATTGCTATTACGTAAACAAGGCGTAGCTGACAGTGGTTTAGGGAGTTAAATTGGCGAGGATCCGTAGGCAAAAAATTAAAGTTGTCGATATTTTGCATTTTAGACTTGTGGGGTTCACAACGTTAACAAGGCTGATTGAATCACGTGTGCTAGAGCTCACCACGGGAAGTGCGAACATGTAACCGGTCGCGCTGAAATCAAGCGCGGACGTGTGTGCAGAGACCTCCCCAACCAATCAGCAATCAAGATCCCTGCAGCCCAGCATGGTTTTGTATTTAATGACTAAGCTTTTATGAAAAACAAAGGAAGTGGTCAATAAACCCTCTCCACTCAGCATCTTACCGGTTCTTACCACTTTGGGCATAGCTGAGCTAATTTGGGAATGAATTGATAATAGAGGACTCTACTAGAGGCTATTTGGACTGCTAGGAGGATTACTTAGGTGTAGCAAAAGACTTATTGGTGTAGCATCCGCTACGGACTGACATTATTATTAAAACGGAAATAATAAACCAAAATCTAGAATAGTATGCAATAATTTTGTAAGCTCTACTGAAGGGAACGAGGCTAAATGAATATTTTCATCATTTTATAGAACACAAAATATTTATAATCAAATGTTATTTAAAAGTCAATTTTACGAAGGCCTCTTTGATAGAACAGCAACCTCTTCCAATAGTTCCTAAAACTTTATTCGATTGAAAGTAAAGGACTTTTCAGTTAACAGTTAATATTTCTCAATGGGAACTCCTTCAAACACACTTTTAAACTTGCGTTTACAAATTAAATTTATTCAGTCAGTCCGAGGACTTCTGGTTTGGGCATATTCGGACGGATAGTTAAGTACAGCTTAGGTGAATTATGACAACATTAGTTTTTCAATTAGAAGCACTTTGGTATTAGGAAGGTTTTGTTATATACACATAATAAAATAGTAACTATTCACTAATCTTCCAATTTGTGTAAGTTTATACAACCCACACAAGCGCATAAACATCCTTTAATGTCTTGGGAGATATGATCCATGGAGTGTGGAATTTACACTTGTTCATTACTCACTCTGTTGAGAGAAGCCAAAAGCCTTCTCCAAATCGATTGAAAATGCTTCTTTCCAAAAATGGTATCCGTCTTAAACACATAAATTTTAAATATTATTACAAATTTCCGCAAGCATGATTATTCTACTTAAAATTGGTCTTATATTCACTATAGTATAATTTTATAATATCACCTTATTCGCTCACTATTTTTGTGACTGGATTTGAGAAAAAATCTAATTTTCTATCCTCAAGATATTTCTTCCTACTTGAAGTAGTAGTAACTGTAATGACCCATAGAATATGTCGCTGCACCTCTCTGTGCTCCTTTCCATTCTCCTATTTTAAACTACATTACACATATTCCAACGGTAGACTTCAATATTATCCATTTTAACTTTGCTATCAACAAGACATATCAAACGCTTCACACATTTGGATCTTCATTTCTCAAGTCTTTGACATCTGACAATAAAAGTCTCCTCTACCACTCTCATATTCTATTGGTTAAGATTGGTGGTAGAGAGAACTTGAAGTTTGTCTGCATAAATTTCTGACGAATTATACTTTACCGTAAAAATAGAAATGAATAATGTAATTTTATATTTGCCTCTGCGATTATTAAAATGCGCGTTTCATCGTAAATTAATTGAAATTTATGCAGAGATATCGAATAGGCAGGAGGATGATTAAAAGTGCTCAAAAGAATAAACCAATTCACTTATAATAAATCATAACATATAAGAATGAATGCTAATCCACTTTTGTCTCCCAACTGTGGTTCACTTTTGCCTATCAGGCTCAACATCACCAAGCGTACTGCACATTAATCGCGATGCAGGTTAATGTTGGTAGACGTCGCTATGAAACCCTATGCATTCCTTGAGTTGTAGGTTGACACTGGATCAGACGTTACCATGGCTTCCAAAGAGACTTGGAAAACTCTTGGTAACCCTCGAGCTAGATGCTGTTCCTTTTGAAGTATCTAGTGCTTCAGGTGATGCACTACAACTGTTGAGAGCGATGAAATGCTAGGCCACCTTCAAAGGGAAAACCTTCGCCCTTCGCCACGCTATGTTATGTAGCTGATCAAGATATAATCCTCCTCAGGTTGGACTAAATCAACATTCTCGAGCCGAAAATCCAAAATGTAACTTGCCAACAAATGAGAATACAAGAGACGATGAAGCTATTCGCAGTCGTGTTCGAGGACACCTTGAGAAAATGCACACAAACAACCACCAGATTATTTTCAAACCAAAGGCAAATTATGTGTTTCGACCAAAAAGACCAGTACCTATTGTGATATGCAAATTGTCGAGGACGGACTGGTACGTTTAGAACA
>CAADRB010000059.1:873468-910784 GCA_900708905.1 Hymenolepis diminuta | reverse complement strand
GACATTCGAAAAGAAAGAGTGAACGATGCGATTCTACGCCAATCGTTAACGTTCATCCAGTCCAAGTGGCCTTCATTTCCACCAAAATGAGATTTGTTTGAGCCTTACCGTTGGCGAGGTTTAATAACAGCAGTTGACTCTTGTTTAACATTTTTGGATAAAGTTATTTCCCCTTCTACCCTTAGAAATAAGGTCCTCAAGCCATCTTGGAATAAGCCGGATGAAATCCATAGCCAGAGGATACGCTTGCTGGCCAGCCATGGACAAGGGTATTGGATATCTCATGCGCCAGTGCAAGAAATGCCAGAAATCTGCAAAGAACCTGGTTCATCAAGATCCCGTGGCTTGGCCACAAACGGAAACCCCTTGGGTCAGATTACAAGTTGACTTCGCAGGCTCGGTTAGTGATACTACGTATTTAGTTGTGATTGATTCATATTCTAAATGGCCAGAGGTAGTGCCACTAGCCTTGGTGACGAGCGACTCAACAATAGGAGCACTAGATCGAATCTTCTCCACACAGGGGTTCCGAAGGCTCTGTTTGCGGATAGTGGGACACAATTTGCGTCAATCGACTTTGAGGAGTTCTGCGAGCGATGGTAGATTGAACAAATCGGAGCCCCTTCGTGCCACTCTCAGTCAAATGGACAAGCTGAAAGGTTCATTGATACGCTAAAGAGAGGCTTACAGAAAGCGAAAGGAGAGGAAACTATGGAAGGGATATTGCAAAATCTCTCGCTGGAATACAGATCAAATTCGCATTTTGTGTTAAGTGAGGAATCTCTGATCGAAGTGTTATTGGGTCGAAAAGTGGGAATGGTGCTCGAATCGATGCTGCTGAAGAAAACCCTGTAAAACAGGAAGAGGTGCAATCAGAAGAGCAAGTTTGCTGTTAAGATACCCGTTTACACTGGTGATTATTGATAGGGTCGTCGGTGGACAGCAGCGTTTATCACAAACCGGCATGGAGCATGATTTACAATGTTGAGGTGAGCAAGAACACATGGGTCCACCACCATAATCAACTTTAACTATTACTCACGCAGTCAGCTTATGATAAGCGTTATTTTTCTTTGTAATCGTAACTTGATACATATAATCTTTTTCACGTTCTCTCTTCTAGATCTCGGGGTAAAAATCCGACTGTGGTTCCAACGCATGCAGTTCGAACAAGGATGAAACCCTCTCTCCTCTAGGTTGGCTCGTCCTCGAAGACCTATGGGTGAATTGGTAACGATAGGAGATGCTAGGAGAAATAATTATTATTTTCTCAGGCCTCCGATATTTCTTCTATAAATAAAAAGGTAATTTCCTACTTAATTCCCAGCTGATAGAAGACATTTTTTAATTATACCTATTTGTTTAAGCCTATACCTATTGGATTTACTTCCGTTAGTACACACGTGTTTTCCATAACGTGCCTTGTGTTCTGCTTTGAGTTATTCGGTTCTGTGTCATGTTTTTATGTTATTAAGTTTTCCAGATTGGTTTGTTCTACGAGATTACTACTGAGTCTTCTAGTCTGTTACGCTATAACACACGGTTAAAATTGCATACAGATACAGTATACTGAGATGTCCTATGGTCACGATTTTCCACAGGATCAAATGGTCAGCTTCTAACTTGTTATAGAGACTTAATGAATAAAACACATCTTTTCTTTCTACTATTTATGTTACTTGTAAGCTTATAAGTCAATGGAGAGCAATTTTAAATTTATGAATTTAATTGCCCCGATATCCGTGGTCTAATCATCCAATCATCGTCCTTGCAATTAGGAAGGAAGATCTCGAATGCTGTCCCGCAGAACTCGTTTTCGGTGCTACTCTTAGGCTACCCGGTGAAATGATTCTCGACTCTAAAGAGAGAGAAAGTCCAGATCCCCTGTCTTATGCTGCACGTCTAAAAGATCACTTCGATCCATACGTCCAATACCCACTCGGCAGAGTGATAGGACGCGCAAATCCATAAAGACTTATCAACCTGTCCCTTCGTTTTCGTTCGAGTAGATGCCGTAAGGAAACCTTTGCAACTACTCTATGACGGCCCATTCCTAGTCTTAGAACGCAAATTCAAATACTTCATCCCTGATCGCAGTGGTACTAAAGACTCAGTGAGCATTGACAGATTGAAACCGCCCTATTTAGAACTCCCTGATGTAAACCCTAATTCTGCACTTCCTAAACTTTCCCCCTTTGTGCCCCCCGATAATGTACACTCATCCAATACTCGTGCTCAGTCTTCTTCTAAGGATACTATACAACCTTCCACTCCCTTAGTCCAGTCCTCACTCCAAGACACTGTTAAATCTACCACTCCACCTTCTTGGGGTTCACAACGCTAACAAGGCTGATTGAATCACATGCGCCAGAACTTTCTGGGAAGTGCGGTATATAACCAGTCGCGTAGAGAACAAGCGCGGACGTGTGTCCAGAGGCCTCTTCAACCAATCAGCAATCAAGACCCATGCAGCCTAGCGTGGTTTTGTATTTAATGACTAAGATTTTGACTCAAGAACAAGGAAGTGAGCAATAGACCCTCTCCACTCAGCATCTTACCGGTTCATACCACTTTGGGCATAGCCTAGCTAATTTGGGAGTAAATTGAGAATAGAGGACTCTGCTAGAGGCTATTCGGACCGCTTAGGAGGATTACTTAGGTGAAGCAAAAAGACTTATTGGTGTAGCATCCACTACAACTTCATACACCTTCTGAACGTGAATGAAGGCATTGTAAGTCTCGAAAATCAAGTGTTAAATTATATATGTTTTTAAAATCCGATCTTCAAGGTACTTCGGTCTTCATATAATTTAATTACCATATACATTTATAGTACCTAAAGAGGCATGTTAAATTAATTTGAGCTTTAATAACTCTTTCAAAGATCTATTTTCTAATTCCCACTTTCATTAACGTTTTTGCGATTACTTCAAGAACAAACTTCGTCTTTTCCCAATAGTATGACAAATCATCTATTAAATAACCTCAAAAGTCGGCAGGTAAAATTGTGATATAAAAGGTGCTTATCCTACCCAGATTTAAGCAAGATAATATGCAGGCTTACATACTAGATATCTGCATAATGGAAATAGTGGTAAATTGCGGAGGCTTTCAACGGTATCATAAAAAATGCTATCCATAGATCTCGTTTTTAAACCTGATCAAACTCTTTAACTGGAAAATAAATATCACCTGCATTATTAGAAAATAATAATTAAAACCTGGCCTGTAGTGCATAATTCAATAAAGTAAACCTTACACAATATTCAGAGAATTTATTTAAAACATTGAAATTAATACTATTTGGTATTGGCAATATATTTAGCACTATTTAAAATAAATTTAATCTGCTTAGCATATTCAACGGTAAATTGTAATATCAAAATTAATTTGCGAATTATTAAAAGCTTTTAATCTTTACTTTCATAAAAAGGCCCTTCGCTAGCTACTAAAAAGGATACTTCACAAGTGTTGATATGGTCCGTTACAGTAATAGATCCATTTTTCAATATATCGTACAAAGGATACGAATTGAACATAGGAAAAGGGAACTTTCAAGTTCAAGTACATTAATTTGGCAGGTCTGCAAAATTCAAAATGCACCTTTTTATGTTTTCATTGTCAAGTTTGATTTATCCCCCAGCCTTCCACTATGGTTCTTTTGTTTTGAAAGTTATATTCACAAAAGCACATTTTTCTCTTCATTTAATGTTTAACTCTGATTTCGAAGAGATCATAAGAATGCTAACACCCGGTTACAAAATCTAAAGACAGATTCCATAGCCAGTTTCTTCCTTACAGGCTTGCTATAACCAACAAGAATTTTCCTTAGGATAACTGAATTCATTTTTGTTCGAGTACCAGTTATCACAAATACATATAAATATGCAATCTATAGCTTTTAAAATCATTATGAATTTTTCAAGAAAGTTTTTCATTATCACGCATTTTAATCAACCGGTCAATAGGCTATAAACATCGCTGGCATTAATTAATTCGAGAATATAGAGGTTATATTTTGAAAATTTGAAGATTAGTACATCTAGATATATTGCTTTTGAATTAAATGATAAGAAGCAAATTATAGAGTGGTGATTCCATAATTTAAAAAAACAATGATACCCCTGGTATTCCGACTTTCCCTACTTCTACTAAACCCTCCCTTAATACATTATTAGAATATTTTAGATGCTTTTTCATATATATTAAAACAGTCAAGCTTTTACTTTGCCATTGATAGTAATAACGAGCGCTAGTATTCAAATAATACTAATACCAACTAATACCAACACCATTTGAAATGCTAAAACCAATAAAAATCTTTATCAACGAATTCTCTTACAAAACAGGTTTTGCTCATTATATGTCAGCCAGAACAAATAAGATCCTAATGTTGTTCACAAAATAAGATCAGAATTGAACTCTTTATAAATGTATTCGATGTCTGAATATTTAGCTGAATTCATCTATAGTTCATTATCTTATCACCATTTTTTAATCCCCGAATAAGCTTAAATGCAATATTAAGAACGCCGGTCTTTATTTAATAACCCGAGAGGTTTCATGCCTTAAAATCCATGGATTTTCGTTCCCACTTTAAAAGTGATCTTGCTTTTGCAAATTACGAACTTTGTGCAGAAAATGTTATTCATACGACTTAAATAGAAATCAAATTAGGATAAATCACCGAAATTATTATCTAGAAATTGGATACTATTGTGTCGTGCGTATTTGCGATCTTAAATACCACACAAAATATAAGCATTCCAATTATCGAGAGATAATGGGTTTGATAGATTTATTTAAGGTGGATGCCATAGGATATACCTACGGATGATGTATGCCTTGTTCGGGCAAAACGAATCATGGCATTCCATTCTTTTCTGACCTTTTCGCCACTGAGAGTGTTGGAACGCAGGAATTATTATCGTATGATGCCAGTGAATACGGAAGAATGCAAGCACATTTGCAGTGAAGTAATCGAGATGTAAATTCAGAGTTTTGGTGGTGGATTGCAGTGTTTACAAACACAGCCATAGCTTTAAAACACATAATCTTTTCACAAATAAGCAATCACTAAGCATATCAATAGAAGAGCATCGTTTGAGCTAGACAAATTATTCTTAATGATAACTATTAAAATGCTTAAGGAATGAACTAAAAAATATATTAAGCTTCTAAAGCAGTTTGAAATGTCAGCAGCTCTAGGGATTAAAACGGAGTTTTAAGCTCTAATGGACTCTTCGAACTTAGAAAGATCTGAAATAATACCTTCTAACTCTTCTTGATAATAAGAGAAGATGGGTGTTAGAAGATGGTAAATTTAACCTTTAAACAGCCTTATTCTTATTTCCCACAGAAAGACAACAATTTTTGCGTATTTTCATCGTTGGGAAAACCAATAAAATCGTCTTACTAAAAGCAGTGGGAGAGTGACAATCGATAAGTTACTGAGAATAGAGGGAAGCGTTTCGAAAGAGTCTTACTTCATCCGATTCCTTCTTTCCCGTTGTGCAATATTTTCCTACCGACGTTTAAATTTCATGACTTGTTCCTGGATTACGGAACAAATTCTTGCCACCATGTCAGTGATTATTAATCTGCTGATAAAGTAAATGCCACATCTTATCACTTATATTCATATTTTATTCCAGAAGCCGGGAATTTTGGCTTCTCTTTTATTTATCAAAATAATGTGAACTAAATTATTGTTAAGGGAATTAGCTGCAAAATACAGCGACCCTCAAATTGGGTCTGTCATGTCATCAAACCTAGAGATTTAAATGACGTTCCATTGTAAACCTCTTAGATAATATTTTTCAGCTTCCATTGACAATAAGAAGACACAGGTTTTGTCATGGTCAGCCATTCAGTTAGATTAACTGGTCCAAGAGCTCTTAATGGCATGAGCGTGAGCCCACTCAGGAGTCTTGAAGTGGAATCCTGAAAATTGCACTTATGAATTATGGGAAATGATGCGCCGAACTGAGCCTTCTAAGTTAAACATCGGTATTCTAATGAATCCACAATAATAGGGAAGTGAGATTCTTTGAATTACCCTGCTTCTACAGGTTTTATCAAACGATCCACCATTTACATATGCAAAATGTCTCGCTTTCCAACGAATTATAACAATAGAATACTTCAAAAATAAATGCATATCATCTTTGCCATCTTTACTGTAAATCGATGACTTGTCTTAACTATTTAGTAAGGGGTGGCCAAGATATCACAAAAGCTCTCGAATTAAGACTAAATCATAGGCACGTTTAATTTGGTGCAATAGCCATTGATTAGTAAGTAATATTTAATAAACAATAACTCTTTTGTTCTACTTACTCAATTTAATAAAAATTGACATTTTTACTTTGTACAGATTTACGGAGACCGCAGAATAATTTAAAACCGAAATCAAATCAGTAACATAAAAGAGTTTTTTCGGGAAAAAAAGGTACTATTACTTCTTTGTTTTCTTTGTTCTCTCTCAAAATAATGCGGTATAGTTTGTTTTGGAGTATGTTCTCCACCTTAACTCCTCCAAGAAATACATGTTTCCATAGATGTTTGAAATGCCAGTCCCTTTCATATATATAAGCTTGCTGTTAGAAAGGGAAACTATTAACATTCAAAATCTTCGTCTTCAAGTTGAATGATTAATGACTTAAATTAAAGCCATATGGCTGCTGAGCGTAAAGAAAGTTCAAATGGAAGTTGAATTCAAAGGTTAGCAGAAAAGGATCATAAAAGAAATATGTCTCGTCTTTGACAGAAAGCTTACACAAAGTTATGGCTAAAGCAAATCGATCAGGATGCCAAGAAGGCCTTTGGTTCGCTTGAAGTGTTGCAACTGAAACAGATAATGACGTCAATTCCCGTCTTATATAGCGTAAATTCCCATCTGAAGTGAATTCGAGTGAAAACGGCAAAGTACATAGCTGCCAAGTGTATGTGAATATTTGCCGAAAAGAAAGAAGTGCTCCTGCTCTGTCGACAGGATCACTGTTATACGAGTGCAGTGATCAACAAGGACTTCTAGGACCCAATTTCTAGTTGTTTTAAGCCTCCTGAAAGACAAGGGTGGTTGAAACGACACACATCAGAATGTCTTCCTTAATGTTGACATCGNAATTTAGAAAGGAGCTGCTGAATGAAAACAATGAAGAAGACCTGAGTTTGTGAGAAGAGTGCATGACATGATGGACGAAAATCCTGGGAAGTTAATGCGCCACATCTTGCAAAGATCCTCAAGTGTCTGAATGAACAATAAGGAATATCGTTCATCAAGATCTCGGATGCAAATCATACGTTCTTAGACGAGGTCGTCAGTTTATGTGGACACAAACAATCCAAGAGAATCGTTTAATGCGTACAAAACGACTCTTAAACAAACCGAAAGACCCAGAAGAAGAGGGTGCCCTTGGTTTTTCACCGGTCAAAAAAACTTCCACCAGGATGAAAATGTCAGTCTAAGAAATGATAGGTAGGTATGTGCAGGCGGACCCCACTGAAGTTTCAACTGTTATGCATACATGTGAAGTTTCCAGCAACGGTGATGGCTTTCGGTGTTGTCAGCACATCACATCATGACTCCTCATTTTTTCCACAGGGCTTTATAGAGTCAATGTAGATGCCTATGTCGAGACTCTCTAAACCATTGTCAAGCTATCCTGGATAGACGGTGTAGCCAATGGAGGAAGATCCTATGTCATTCAACAAAATTCATCTCCATCCCATGAAGCTCTCAAAATTCAGGATTGGGTAGTAACGGAGAATTTTCATCATCATGTCACACCAAAATTATGACCGCTTCCTAACTCACCAGATCTCGGTCGTTCGGACTGTTACGTATGGGACGGGACATGGTTGAAAAGGAAGTTAATAGGCATCCCCATTACACCAAATCCTCCTCTCTAATGGAACCAAGGGCCCGAGCAATGGGGGACATCAATAAAGACCACCTTATCTGATCAAAGCTTGTAGTTGCTCTCAGAGACCACTTGAGTCGGTGATAGAAGCTGAGGGAAGATATATAGAATAAAACCCAGGTTAATATCATATTTATTTATCTTGTTATAGGAAATTGTATGTTTCAACCACTAACGGTTTCGTTCTCTGTTTTTCTAAAGGCATCCGAGAACACCTTATGCACTCTGTAATAATCGGACATATAATAAAATTTAGCCTTTGACGAATAGCTCCATTGTATTATGCAATGCTATGGTAAACGTATTAAGACTTTATCAGCTCTAATATGCACATTTTGAAACACATATCTACGCTTTCCTAGCTTTTACACTAAATGCCCATCTGGCTAATATTGGACATCAGAAAATCAACTCTCTGTATTAATTTCCGGTTTTCATATTCAATCTACATTTACTCTCTTTATGGTTTCCCATTCACTCTCAATGCTGATATGCAGTATACTTTGGATCTTTACTAAAACTCCGGACTTCCAAATTGCCAGAAGCCTTTGCCTGTTTGTAATTTATAAGAAACTATCTAATGCTGCACGATAATTAATTGTAAATTAACAAAATTCCAGAGGATGTCACATAACTGAATACAATAACTTCAACTCTTGCCTTTTATTCCTAAAATTTCCGTCTTAATCGAAAATATTCATGTTGTGGCAGTATTTGATGTGCAGAATGGAAGTATCACTTTGAACCTATTACTTGCATTTTCTTCACATTCCTAGTACTTTCAGAACACATGCCTGTGCTCTAGGATACATAACCATGGATATTTTCATTATAATTTCATTTTATAAAAAATATGGAGGCTTTAAAATGCAGAATTTTACCAACATTTAACTTCGTATTTAAATCTGTGTTTCAGTTATCTTATTATATCAATCATTAACTTTCTTGACCATCATTTTTTGTTCATAAAGGCAGATTAAAATGACCATTGGTGATTAAATTGGGAGTAATAATAAAGTAAACTTTGAATTTTATTAATTAAGTTAAAAATATGCTATTTAAACATGGCATTTTTACGGTTTCTCACTTATGACCACAGCTAAAGTATACCCCTATGCGTGATATAATCTAGCCGCCACATGATGCCTCATACGTCTGCAAAGCCTAAACTGCCACAGAGTGATTCACAAAAAGGGACAAAACTAGACAGTCACTCTCTCTAAGCGTACTCTTTCGGCCTCTAAACACAATTAAACTATCACGTCAGCTGTTTGGGTGTGCAACCAGCTCTCTTTCATTTCTACCTTCTCTGCTGTCCTCTTATATACCATTGGTCTACCAAAAATCTCCTTCATTCTGATTTGAGAGTGGTTGTTGCCGCGTGGTTGCCTTTAGAATGGTTAAACTTAAAGGGCCTATCTCTAAGCTAACTCAGTCAGATCACAAAATAAACCTTACAGGGATTGGCGCTGCTTTACATTTTGGACATTTTCAAAGTTATATACAAACTATTCAACGCTTCAAAATGACTTCTCACTTAAAAGCTTATAAATTTAACTGAAATTTAAATCTATGAATGTTTATTATATCTACAAACACAAATAACGGACACCGGAAATCAAAAATGAATTGTATTGGTGGCAGGAGGGTGGGGTTTCGTGCAATTTAGTTTCGGGATTAAGAAGTTACTTGGGTAAAGAATAAGAGTTCTTACTTAAGTGTTCTGCGTCATCTGGTGCTCTTCATATCAAAAGGCCACCTAAAATTAAGAACAAAATATAATCAAATAGGATTTGTCAAATTTGTTAGTAAAATAATCCAAATCCGCAAAAGGCAGTAGTGTGTTTTTAATTTTTTTGAGTATCCAAAACAATATATGCACGGTTTACTGTCATATGATAAAAATAATTTTTTGAAGAAGGACTACAATTGAATACATTCCAATTTGCCCAAAATTGCATTTGTTAATTTTCTTCTTTTGAAACAATTTAGCAATTTGCAGCTATAAATTCAGATTTTTATCTTATCACTCCAAAGGAAAATCGAACTTATCTACTTAAATGAACATCTATATCTCTTAATTTCAATATACTTACAGTACCTGTTTCAAATAATGGGGACCATAGTTGCTCTCTAATCACGATATCATTTGACAATACGGTCAATTCTGACAATGATTATTAAACGATCATTGTATCATAAACTTAATTAACTCCGAGTGTAAGCTGCCCTTTGCTAGCGAACCAATTTGACCCGCCTTGTTAGCAAGCACACTAGAAAAAATAAAGAGCACCGCAAGGCTGCGATTTAAACAACCAATATTTAGTACACTTAACGTCGATTCGCAAGTCAAACTACATACAACTCTCCTAGATTCAATTCCGAAATCTCCCATTTGCACTTTCACATTCTTTCAGTAAATGCCATATTGAAAACCATACATATTTCAGTTCTGGTCTTACATTTATATAACTCGCATGATTAAATGGATACAATAAATTACCTAACGCCTAACTGTTGGGAAAATTCTTGTTTGGCCAATGAACCAAAGTTACTTTCCAATGGTATCAAGGTGAATAACGATGGGGTCAAACAAAATTAGTCCACTTCAATCAAGCAGAGCTTTAGGATGTACACACTGATTTTTTCCCTTTCTATCACGTTTCCGTTTTAATGCATTTTTGCCAACCCGATCAATAACTATATTAGTTTTGAACGACATGATTTAAACCAATAACCAAATACGATAAATATTCCGCATATATTGTTTTTAAATTAGTGTCGCCAATGTTGAAGATAACAGTTTCGTATTATTTTTCACAAGCATCACCATAGAAGTTGTCAGATCTATGGGTGAAAATATCATAGAAATTGATCTCAAATGTTACAATTGTATTGCCCTTAATGACTTTAATGCTATCTGCTTTATTTAATTTCATCATTTATCATCGTCTCCTCATCATATTCAGAGATAATTAAAAACGATAAGTACTTTTGTACCCTTGGATTCTCATTTCATGAATATTTAATTTTGAATGTAGTAAATTCATATTCAGTAGGTGCATTTACAGACACTTTCATTAATCAAATAGGAATGATTTATCTTTTACTAAAGAGAGTTTTCAACAAAATAAAAGCATTTTTGAGTATTTTACCTCCATATAAGGGGAGAATGAGGGCCAAGGAGGAGATTTGTCGGTTGAAACTCCATTCACATCCAGAAGTCGGTGCTATTTTGCTCGTTGACTCAAATGCCATTGCTGAATCTGAGATTAGAAAGTCAAGAAACGATCCATATTAAAATTTGGTGACAAATAACTTACGTTTCTGAATAGCAAATAGAAATATTCTTGTTTTGCTTCCAAACTACAGGGTGTTGCAAACAATAGACCTCTTCTGGTTATTGTGTCGCTGTCTTTTTTCATAAAATGCATAGGCCGAATATGATGAGTTGAGAGGATATATTTTCTCCTCGTAAACAAGATTATCTGGTTTTTAAGGGGGCTTTTGATGTAAATATTATAATATTTAGGGAGCTGACAAAGTTCTCCACTAGTCAATTTTATAAAACAATATTAAAACTCTGATCACTTCAAATTAACATTGAAATTTTGATTTCAATTCTGCCTCAATCTGACTGTCAGATAGCCACTTTCACAAAATAAATAGGACGAATTTTTAAAATATCCTTGCTTTGTTGCTGCCTAATCTCACTAACCTGCGGTGGAAACATACCTAGAGAATAAACAGAGTAGATGATAAAGTGAAATTGCAAAAGGATACTATCCCAGGCGTCATTTTGATATAAAAGTAAACCTGGAGCAAATTAACATTGATAGCCGGGAGAAAGGTTGCAAAGAATATTTAGTCAGTAGATACTCGCGCATACCTCTGTCTAATTGTCAAATAATTAATTTTATTGGTTGTTCATCCTCGGATTAGGAATGCGAGGTTAGTTAACTTTCCCTTTGCAAGTGATTTCACTAAGTTTACCGTAACTCGAATTCCATTCGCTCAGTTCCATTCCAATTTCCAATTACTCCTCCCACTCTGTTCTTCCTCCCACATTCTTCTATGAATTTCCACTTTATACGTGTTCCAATTCAATTTCCCGTATCTTCATTTGGAAAAGCTGGTGTATTCCGTCAGCTCCTAAGGGGATCATTAGTTCAGTAAAGGGATAGCTCTAAGTCCAATTTAGCCGGAATCACAAAGTGGTTTCAGTTTTGGGATTAGCATTACCTTAGACGATTCTAGTGGAACCCTGAAATTTGATGATTACTGATGCCAATTTTCATGGCCATTCAGACTGCTCGGTCGAAGAAACTTACCAAAACCAACCCAAATAGAAAGGACGAGAAAACTAAACATATCGAATATAAATTAAACCAATTCCTGATTTTTCTTGCATAAGTCGATAGCAGTGATTTTCCTGATTCAAAAATTTTCAAATAACAAACATTTCATCAATGCTTACAAATTTGTTTTTCCTTCCTCATTTATTTAAAAGTGCGTGTATTTCAAAGTAACACATAAGTTAAATTCTGCTTAAGCACATAACTTTACAATCAACTATTTGTGAAGCCATTTTGCCACAAAATTATGATAAGCATCCAAGGAAAATGCAATTACACTTTTAGCGGGGTAGAGAGCAAGGTTGATGACCCACTAGAAAATTGTATTAAAGAACAAGAATACATATCTCAAACAAGATAACATTGAACGCGATAATACGGGGAGGAGAGATACTTCGAACCACATTAGTATAAATCAACTAAACTTCATATGGAGACCAGTGACTGAACATCGGTGAAAGGGCTCCATAAATTCACAAATATAATCTCTTAGCATTAGCTAGACAACTGTGAATATTAGAACATATACATGAGTCCATATAATACGATCGATGAAGTGTAAATAATCGCTTAACACTATGGACAAGAGGCTTTTCGATCAAGTTTTGTAATTTGAATTGAGAAAAATTAAAATAGGATGCAGTGAATTATACATATTAGGTAAAATGCTCACAGCCTTTACTGTACAAAGCTTCAAGTTTTAACTTTACTCTCCATTTTTTCTCACCTTCATTGAAGCATTCTACTACTCATTGTGTTTAAAAGCCTTTTCACGATTACTATTATTCCCAATGACACTTCAGAAAATGTGCACTAGTTTTAATCATGGGAACGCATATGAATAAGGGGTACAACAAACTAGTCCAGTAGGTTATGGAACGGAAAGGGGGGGGGGGAGGAGGAGGTGGACAATAAAAGAATATTAAAGTCAGAAACATTTATTTTTCATATATTCACAAGAGGAGAGTTCAATTTGCGACTCCTTAATGCAAAACCTTAATCATTTTATTCCCAGACTCATTAGTGGGATTATTAAGAACTTGCTGGCCGGTTGATTTATACCTATCATTGTACAACCAAGAGTAAGTAAATGTGATTTGTAATGATATATTTGGCATAATACAGCTCCCTGATGTATTAACTATTAAAAGTGGACATTGTTGTAGGGTCTTCATGATGCAAACCTCTTAAACTTTATGTTATCGACCTTTTCCTGTTACATTAAGGCAGGGAGTTAGATTTATTCCAGTAACGAAGGGACGTTCTACATAGCAATCATAAAACTGTCCAGGCAACCCTTTCAAAAATTCAAGATATTAAAATGCGTGCCTCTGCTTTTTATAGCCACTTGTTTTAGAATAAACCCACTAGTAAATACAACATAATTTTAAAAAGTTTATTTTACCCCAAGTATTATTAGATCTTTTTACAAAAACTGACGTTCTATTTTTAATTCACAAAATGCCAATTTACCACTACTCTATTCTTATACCTTCTCAATGTATATTTAACTGCACCGTCCATAATAACGACTCACCACCAGGCCGACTACTTGTGCCCCCACTCTCAAGTCCTCCATCCTGTTTTAGGCGCTGGTTCTGAAGTTGCTGCAGTTGTTGCTGCCTGGCCAAAATTGTACTCCAATCTTCAATATAATCTGGCGACATTCCACTGCCTCCTTCCAGATCAGAGAAGTGAGGCAAAGTGAGTTCACCCTCCTCGTCGATATCCATCATTGAACCGAAAGAGTGAAGGCTGAGATTGCTATCCCGAATTTCATCTTCTGGTGGGAATGGTATTGTTGCTGGAGTCTCGTAGATGGCTTCGCCGGTTGATCTTCGTCGAATCTTATGCACCAATGCTCTTATAGCCTGCAAAATCATGCGATGTCAATTAAATCCCCTTGTTAGGTTTCAGTTAATATTATAAATAGGCGAAAAATCTCATGCAAGCAAAGTCTCGATGAACTTTATTTATTTTTAGCCTTCGATATCATATTATTTTCTTTCTTGTTATCGAGGTCTATTTCGAAATATGATTGGATTTCTCATCTATAGCTGATTTCTGAAGATATTTTGCCTTTATCATAGTTGACTGCTCGTTATGAAAATTCACTGCGTAAAATGCAGAAGACTCATTTATGGCGTTCATGAAATGTGCAGTGAATATGGGAAGTTAACTTAGAACATGAAGCCATCAAAAATCATCAAAATCACTCCGGAGACACAACGCAATCATCGGCCCGATCAATACTTCAAAATGAGTTGCTCATTATTGGATATAAACTATCCATTTTTATTCAATAGAATCTTGCCCAGGGAAGTATCCAAAAAAATTTCTTACATTTCATAAAAGTTTACATTTTATATTGCATTTTTCGAGCAACTACAAGAGCCTTTTTGCTGTCTTTAATTCACGTTAAAACAATCGCAAAAAGTTTTTAAGTTGCACAAAATAAGTTGCCAAATGACAAAAAACGAATTCCTCATTATCATTACTCAAGGTAAGGTAAAAGTTTACTACTTGCATATTTGCAAAGAATTTAAACACAGAGTTCATTAATATAATCAAATATCGGTTGAGGGAAAGAGGTCGAGAAAAGGAAACTTAGGGTAAGAGCATCGAAAGAGTTGTAAAAATATGATCCTTCGAATCAGATTCTGCGTTTTCAATGAAATACAGTTAGCTACTTCATGTTCTAATTTTGCAATGTTCGGATTTCGACATGTGTGCACTATTGTCTCAGTGAATTTATGTTTGCGGTGTCCCGAGCTTACTGATTGGCCTATTAGTTTGGGTGGTTGGTTGCACATTTCAAATATGTGTCTCTTTTAATAGCCAAACTACTGGCAAAATGGCAGGAACTAAAAAATATTCAGTCTCTAAGTTAAGCAACTTCATATTTGGCAGAATTAGAAAAAAGTTTATTTCGTCTTTTTAACACTCAATTTCTAACATAAGCTAACATTATGCAGAATAATAATTATCCATTAATTCAGCAGCTTTCAATAATTTTAGATTTCAGCAATTTGAATATCTTACTTCCATTTAATTCAACATCAAAGTAGGTAATTTTATCTTGAAACACACATATTCAAACCCTTTCGTTCATGTAGAAAAAGAGGAATTTGCACACCTTAAAGAACGTAATTTCTGTGCCAGTGACAAGACGATACAATGGTATGTTTTTTAAACAGTTGTATATTTTGAATATAGTTAAGACATATGACAGCAGTTTTCTAAAACTGTGATATGGCAAACTTTAGACTATCCGACATTGTACAAATTTGTTTTATAATTTCAAAATACCTGCTGTTGCGCTACGTTTCAAACCATGATTTATTTAACAAATCAACACTGGTGGTCTGAAATGGTGACAAGATCCCATGATTATAAAACGGACCTACTAATTTTTGTTGTGATCGTTGTGACACAATTATTAGTAATTGAAATCACAGTGCACAATGCAGATTAAAATATTCAAAATAAATTTACAACACGATTAATAAATATCAAATTTTCAATAATGAAGACATGAAAACCTATGTGACCTATAGTGAGGTGCGCTTTGTTAAACATTTTAAATGTTATCATTAAATGGTATGTAGATTACTAGAGGTAGCGTGATCGACCAGTTAGTTAATAAGCTCTAAGCATTGTGAGAGTCAAACTCCTTGAGAACAAGAGGTCGAATTCTAGAATTCTTTATTCCAATTTTGCAAAAAATTATTCACTGATTGAATGCAGCACATTACATCATTGTCGATTGTAATAAATAAGGTAGCTTCATTCAAGTTTCAGCTCAAGCTCACAATAAGTAAGTAATTAGTATAAATCTTATAAGTCTATGCGACAGATTAGCCATATTACATACTAAATATTACTTAGAAATTATTTTGACCACTCGAGCAAAAGTGGGCATATATCGTCATACATTAAATTGACATGATGGATATAGTGCTTTGCTTCTTTAAAGGCATCTTTTCGCTCTGTTGTTTGAACAGGGACAAAAGATGAGGGGTAAGACAGTAGAGATATATTAAAATAATGGCGAAATGACTACCTCTTGCTTGAATGCACACACAGTATGGTTTATTTGCCTTTTCAACTTTATGATATGCATATAATCCAGAGCGCAGCCTCTTGCTTAGCATTTACATGGTCTTGTTTATGTTTATTTTCACTATTATGCTTATAATGTGTGTGTTTGGTTTTATTACATGATCACCGCAGACCGACTAATGGTTCCGTTTCATATCAAGATCCTTACAAACCAAGATGCGATTTTGGCCTTTCTATTAGAACAGGGGCCAGGTCTATCTAAATACCATGATATTGCGAGACACAATTATGGACCATAGGTTTTTAAGCTGTTCATGATTTGTGGATGAGTTAGACCTCATTTCTGGATATATAGCGACCTGATGAAAAGGCATTGTTATGAAATATCCACTATTATAACCCACTTGGTCTCAACTCTCTCATCTCCTTACCAAGAATTTCGGACAAAGATTACTTTAGTCAGCATAATTCCCCTAAATTCACCAGTTGACTTGATTCTCTCATTAATATATATACGACGGTTTGTGCTCTTACTAAATATGTTCTTCGTTGTATTCTATTTGACATGTGTTGGGGGCAGGGATACACCTGCCTAGTTAACTTAAACTTAAATTCCTTTCAAGCAAATAGATAACAAGAAGAAATCTGGGAAAAAATTATCAAAAATGCACGATTAAGAAGAACTAAACACTATATCAAGAATGTGCAATCAGTCTAGCATGACAGAACCACTCCTTTCTCAATCACTGAAATTGAATGCCAGGAGATTTGTGTAAACAAACAACGAAGTATATGGCCTCAAATCGTATCTGAATGCTCAGAGACTAGAAATCAACACTCTTACATTATCTTAAGTATCACCATTCTACAGATATAAATTCTATATACCAAAATTCCTCCTCATCTGCCTAGATTCAAAGTCGAAAGCCAAGCATCCTCTTACTCTACTCATTTAATCTTTATTGATTGTATAAATGGACGGCAAGTTATTGTAAATTAATAGAAATGTAAGATCCTAGTTGATTTTCATTAGTTGATTGCTACTTTTCATTATTGAAACACTATTAAGAGCTCCAAGAGAAGACTACAAAAATGAACTTTACAGTTCCTTTCTCCAGATTTTGTTGGCAATATTCATCCATTGCCGTTGTAAGCTATCTCTAACGATTCAGCCAAACACATTAACGGTAATAAGACTCTACCGATTGTTCAGGTTCGAAGAAATAGGCTATGTCGTGTTTGTCGTGTGTTTGTTTCACCAATCTTTCTATTGATAAACCACTTAGTCACAATTCACCGTCTTACCTAATTGACCTAAGACCAAATTTTACCACTCTACCCCTACCGATTAGGACGCTACATCAGAAGCGGCCACGTATTAGTGATTTCAAATATTGTTGTAGTGCCCATTTAAACTTTTAATCCAAAATCTCCCCCTTCTGAACCAGTTGTTAAACGTTGACTTGGCTAATATGGTAGGTACTAAACCGAAGCTCTAAGCTGTTAATCATAGGTTTGGCGAGCGTAATTCTTCTGACAATGCATCTGTTCCGAGGTCTTTTTACAAGCCAGGATAACATGCATTATAATTGATAATTAGAAATCTCCTAACTTTGCCAAAAGTTGTTATTGTTAAATTGGGATAAAAATTTATTGAAACTTTTACTCAATAGGCAAATCATAATGCAGACTATAGATAATAATAGGTCTTCTGCCATGTTCCACTATAAATTGAAGTGGGTCTTATGATGATTTAAGACACTAGCTCAGAGTTTCATTTGATTTTTAGATCCATCAGATGCTCAATTTTTCAATTAATAAGGTTATTCGCTTTGTCATATCCTAATGTTGGGATGCTAAATTCGATTCCTAGGTACCTGAGTGAATTCGTATATAAGATGTTCAGAGCTTATTGACTATTTGATTAAACTGGAAAGTTGATCATGTCATTTCGATAAATTTGTCTCTTTTATTGGCCACGAGCAATTGGTTGGCAAGAAATAAAGGGTTTGCTACAGGAGACAATACCGTATTTAACTCATACTCGACCATTCTCGAGTTTGTGATTTCTGGGACGCAAAGAAACTAGTGATATTCATGATACATTAGCAATTAACAATCAACAACTTTACTCAAATGAGATCAAAAGTGTTTTCTCTAAAGATATATGCACGACTCTTGAATTAAAACCAAACTTTTTCCAATCAAAGTGTGTTAGTGGATCTTACGCATTTCGCATTCGTATTTTTGTGGCATAAAAGATGACGCTCGCTTGTCTCCTTTAAAATTGATTTTTTAAATGTCGCGAATTTGAGATCACAACTCGTTTACATTCTGCAACATTGAGTCACATCCGCCATGAAAATTAAACCGTTAGGCAAACTCCGTAAAACACAAAAGGGTTTCTTTTTCTACTATTATAATACATTAAAATGAATGCGAGTTGCCAAAACATATGAAAATATGAAAGCTGAAAATTTCTGCTTGCACCATTTTAGACGCTCTTTAATCTTTAGCTGGCTAAGATGTCGCTTTCTTCCGGTATCAATATATCAGAACTGATTTGTGAAACGTGGCAACCAATACAAATGAATGCAAAACTTTCCTTATGAAAATTGACATCCAATAGAAATAATTCCAAGGGCCAATGAATCTAATCTCTAACCGGAATTACTTCTCAATTGTCCTAATGGTATGGAGGACAAAGAAACACCAATCACGGCATGAAAAATCTCCATCTTTTAATAAAGAAGTCATTATATCATACTCTCCTTATTAAGTTCAATATTGTAGGATTTACATCTCTGTCCAAATCTGCCTCTTTCTATGAACTAGACCCGATTATTTTTGAGCTGAACAAAACAAATGAAACCCATCTTTTAATAGATCATCATAGATACAGCCCACAATATCCTTTGTCCGCTCTGCCAACGCATTTAGGAGAGGAGAGGAAAAACGGAGACAAGACGTGCAACTAGCGCCTCATACATTATGGGGATATTAAAGCTCTGTCTATCTTTCCCCATTTGTGCCGCTCCCTTAACCCTTTGCTAAATTGAACGTCAAATGGATAAGGTGTCGCTTTTTCAATTTCATTGAATATTTATGCACAGTTGAAATGAAATTAGCATGCATTGCAGTGACATAGGCGGAATTTAATGAAGTAATATGTTGAGAAAAGTTTACTGATTACTTGTTGTTACAAAAGCTATTAATATACGAGTAAGATTTGCACTCTTCAAAGATGATTACAAGCCGATAAGCACTGGGTTCAGACACTCAAGAATCCAAGAGAATGCTCATTACTATTCCATAATTGTGTGCTTTTTGAAAGTAATTTTAAATTTTGAGGAATTAGAGAATCATCATTACGGTTGAAATATATGGCATCTTATACCCTTTTTTGTTCAATGTAATTACTTAGCTTACCTCTATGGTGACTAATTAGTATGCTTTAGTTCTTTGACTTAGTCACCTAAAGGTACTCTGTCAGCGTAACCCTACTTATCTTGTCGTTTGCACTTCCTAAATCAAGATCAATACTTTCCGATACACATTCAGTAATATGGATGGACAACAACACCAAGTAGTGCTGTCAGCCATGAATGTGTTATAATTCTCAGGATGCCTTCCCCATATCCAAGTTAGGTATCTTTCCCACTTTCCGCAGTGGCTTGGAAATGCGTATCTTCAGTTATTATACCCCAAAATATAATATAAGGCTATACTTATTTGACATATCTATAGTCCACTGTCTACATATTATATATTCAGCAATAATTTTGGCTTGGTTTAGTAGGAGTCATGTTTTCAGGATTATATGGTGATATAGAGGCCTTTTAATAAAATACGCCGATAATAATACACCAGAATTGGTAAATAGAAGGAAGCATATTTTCCAAATTGGAACTTATTTCCAAAATCAGTTTAAAAATGGCTGACCTGGCTTCGAGCTGTGATTTTTGGTCCTAATCGAGCGGAGGCGTCATTTAGCTCAGCGTTTGTCACTTTTACCGCAGGATTTTTCAGCTGTTCAATTCGAGTGAAACCCGCAAGCCACTCATATTCACTGAAAGATGAAATAGGGATTTAACTACGGTATGGGTTGAAATCAAATAAAAAGTAATGCACTCAGCGCGTATTTTTTCCTTGACGATTTATCCTAAATCCTATAACTACCAGGATGGAATTCGAGGCAGATAATGAGTCACTAATGAACGATGTTATTAGGGAAATGGTTTACAAGTGGCTTACTATCCTATCTAAAATAAATCTCGCGAATTTAATGCATTTTCCGCTTCTATCATCGCAATTTAAAAGTGATGGACTAACGACTGAATGGACTTTCACGAATTTTGGACATCATCAAATTTTCGAAGCATTCAAATAACTGTGTTTGAACTTTTATGCATCTTAAACGATGACGTTCGGAAAATAATGGTGAGATCACTTTATTATTTCTGTGAAGAGCTTGGAAAGTCCCCTACTATTAACATAGTACCGGTAGTAAAAACAGGAATCCGAAAGAAGACATCTGTTCAGAATCTGGTTGACCTATTTTATGAAATATAGGCTCATGCATTCATGAAGTACCTACCGACTGGGATGGTAAAGCATGAATCAACATAGGGACATCCACAAGGGTAATTTGTCACATTAAGGATATGAAAACATTCGTGGAAAGTGAGGTAGCACAAACATAGGCCATTCAATAGGAAATACACAGAATTGTGGTTAGGTTCGTTTGAGTCATAGAATTATTATTATTATTATTGATAAAAAAATAGATTCGCTTGTAATAACTCTTCACAACCTCTCGAGGACGTGACGAATCTTTTACGTCTTGTTGCTTTCAACACCCAAGTTCCGGACGCAGAAAGAAATGCTCAATGTGTTAGACTCATATGCGATTGTCCTCTCAAAGTTACTTTGCCAATTCACATGCTTGTCTATTGTCAGTAAACTATGAACACAAGTCTTGTACAAACGTGTCTTGTGGATATTATACACCTGGGCGATCAATTTGACCTTCTTTTTATCAATATGCTCCTTTAAAACTTCCAAATTAGACCCAATTTAACCTAAGTAAGATATATTAAATTTTATATTTTATGTTGAACTAGCAAATTAAAATTCTTCAAAGAATCCAATCTCCCCTTAATAATGGTCTTTGATCAACTGCAGATATTCGCTCACTATCTGTTCAGAAATCATGATTTCAACGCTTCCGGACATTTACAGCAATTATGTCTCCGAAATCATAACAATCGAAGCTTGAATAAGGCGAGAGATGCGAGAAAGATAATCGTTCCTCACTCGGGTAATTTGCGAAGTGGGTATAAAAGGCAAACTATGAGCTATGGAAAATCACAGTTGGTTCTCAGTCACACTACATCATGTACACCACTGTTGCATTCTTTGCTCTTGTAGCTATCTTTAGCTTCACGGAAGGTCAGTTTCTGGTTTCTGATTTACTTTGTGATAGATTCAAGTATTCCTAAATGTAATCTGTGTACCTCTCTCTTTCCACAGCTAGCTTTGACCCTTGTGGTATGCCGATCGTTACAGGCAACTGCATGGCCTATTTCCCATCATGGGGATATGATAAGAAATCTGGCAAGTGTGTTGAATTCGTCTATGGAGGCTGTGGCGGAAATCTGAACAGATTTGACTCCAAAGAGGAGTGTGAAAGCACATGTGGTAAGACAGTATTTCGAGGACTTCATTTCTTTATGTCTCTCAGCCCGTAATAACCGATGCCATTTGCCCATTGTACGTGGAAGATGTATGGCCTACATGCCATCCTGGGGATATGACAGAAGGTTGGGTCGTTGCGTAAGATTCGTCTATGGTGGATGTGGTGGAAATGGAAATCGTTTCGAATCTCAGGAGGAATGTGAAATGGCCTGTGACAACTAGACGACCTATTGTCAATGCAATCCCTTATCAAGCTAACCCTTCATCATTGTTTTAATCTTCTATTCATTGGATTTGTGTTTTAATACAGCCTGTTAATTATGTAATGGCTTGTCGGCTCTGGTAAAAATCATTGAGAATACTTGTCTCAGGATTAAATTAATATCAAGTTAAGTTGTCTGTCAATGTGAACACGTACGAGATTCAAATAGATTATTTAATTTGTCGTGCTTTGTGTGGGTTATGCTGCGAATAACTTAAAATTTGCCAGATATGACTTAATTCAAAATCAAGGCTTGATTATGGGTAAAAAATGCACCAAGTGTAATGCTCCATCAAAATAATTTTATTAATGTATGAATTTAAAAATAACTTGATTAGCGAATACGTTTACAACACAATTTCATGGTTGTATGCGGTTTGGCTTCATGTATAACCATCAAATGCAACTTATAGCATTCCTAACAGTACCCTCTTTCCATATTTTGAAGGCAAATACTGCTAATTCACAAATATTCAAACTCTAGATATGTCTATATTATGTCGTCCTTCTTCAAATGGAATTTAATAAGTATAATTGAAATGAAAAGCTAAATGGAACAAAATGTCCACATGTGCAAGGATGAAAATGTTGTGCATTATTGTGATCAATTATTATATGTTGAAAATTATGATTATTGAGGTCCATCTTGAATGAACTCTGGTGAGCCCTGCTTGGTTAGAATAATACAAACTAATATCATCCCGCTAGCGTTTTTGGAATTATTTTAAATCATAGACATTAAATACAACCACACAAATGCTATGAGGTGAAAACCTACTTCAAAAATGCTAATTACAAATTAATTTAATCATCATTCGGTATGAATATGTTCCTTTTTTCCAAGGTCAATGGAAACTTCCGACCTTTTCTTCTTTATGTAAACAAATAAACTTTGTGTTAGACGGTGCGGTTAGGACTTACTTTCTTCTTTATTTAGTGCTTTCATGTTCGAAGCGGTAACCTTTAGTTCTGCGCAATGATTTCCTAAGTCCCCTGTTTAATGTCACCGTACTAGCGTAGATTGAATATTTCTAATATAATTTGGAAAATAACTGCCCTTTTCTATGTTCAATCTGCAAGATGGCTGTTATGTGACTCTCTCTATACGAATTTACAGAACGCTCCAGAATGCGCCGAGATCTCGACGCACTATCGTGCTCGGAAACCAGTTGCTCGGGTGCAAAAATGTAGGATGAACATTGCAGAAGTACATGTTCAGATCGATGCACAGATCGTTAAAAACTGTCATGTATATCTCAGCCCAATGTGTCTCTTGTACGATTTAAGAAGATGCAAACAAGTACGTCGAGTATGCTTTGAATTTCAAATAGAACCATATGTTATAGGTGCTGTTTTCATGCTCCCACAGCATACAACAAACTGATTTATATTTGAAATATTTTATTTTTAAGTGAGACGTTCATTCAAAATCATCTATCCAATCAATATTATTTTTGTAGCCGTTAAAATATTCGTCTAGATGAACATCTTACAGCAAAGAGAAAGTTATCAACAAACTTCGGGGAATTTAGAGAGTCCGTTTGTTTAATTTTGACTTTTGATCATCAAAGTTCTATAGCCTTTTTCTGCACAGTAATACATTTAATTTTGAAGAAAAGATAAAAATAAGATTTGCCATTACATGCGTCCTTTTACTATTCACAATTTTCGTTTCCTACCTTTACATTCATATTCCTATAAGCCTTTGTACAAATTAGCTATTAATAATTCTTGCATCGTCCTTCCATTTTGAACACGAAGACTTCAGCTTTTCGAATGGAGTCTTTATGACTTTTCTTTATTTTTGCGATTTTAGGCATTTTTCGTCGGAAATTACCTATTTGAAGAGAAAATAGTGATATATCCAGACTCTATTCGTGTACTTCATGTATTCTACTATCCTCCTTTTGGGCCCATACCGATTGTGCACCGATGAGCGTCAATCTCATAATTACCAATTTGTTGGACACACACGTTGATAGTTGTAGATAAAAATAGTAAGGTTAGTGTTGAAAATGCTTGGCCTGGGCAGAGGGAAGATAATCCGTAATCACTCTTGTGAAAAGCTCACAGTCTACCGCCGTTCATGGTGACCAGAATTGACCGGCTGGGCTAGTCCTTCCATCAACCACATGAACTCTGATTTGGCAGATGTGCAGTGGGCTACTTCCACATCCATTGAGCTACTCTCATTCTATCATCCCTTCTATTGTACAGTATTAACCAATGAACTCCGACACTCTTATTACTGGATTTGTACCGATAGGTTTCAATCTAATGATTTACAACATGACAGACGTGAATTTATACTATGGTATAAATTGATACCACGTGATTGACACCACGCATTGGCAAGGCTGTAAATACCTCTTATACTGTTTTATTTAGTCCTTTCTGCTCGGTCGCGCTTAACCAATATCTTCGTGTGCTATAGTCTTAGGAAATTCTGCGCTTTTCCCTATTTCTTATGTAAAAATAAAAGATTTTAGAACTCAAATCAGGCAAGTGCCTTGCTTAATGCATTGCTGTGAATATTTTATAAACAAGAAAATCTTTAAAGCAGCTTCGGCAAAACTGTGGTTAAGTTACTTTAAAGTAGAATCGACTCACAAATTTAGAACTATTTTTGCATAAGTATAATGAAGTAGGTTTGCCTAGGATCTAATTGAATTATATTAAATATTACATTTTGACAAACTTGACCTTCTCTTATTCTTTTCGAATTATAAGTTGCATACATACATTTTGACCCTACAGTATTAGTTTTTTCTTAAAATCAGGATTCCTATGGTGGTTTTAAACTGCAGCTTCAGTTTGCAAACAATATACTTAAAGTCATTTACCAATTTTTTAAATGGTAAATGCTATATACTTATCAAATGAAAATTTTTATAGTATCAGTCCACTTACTCTTCAAATCCACGTCCATTCCAACAACCTTCTGACCTTCCGATCAGACATGGTTGTCCCAAATGCTCTCCAAAGAGCTTTTCAGGCAACATATACTCCTCAATAAGTTGTTTCATACTCATGTAACTTTGTTGTTGTTCTCTGCGTAATTCTTCTAAGCGATGATTTGAAGGAATAAGGGGCCACATTTGAGCTGCAGTGTGGTTTGCGAGTGGTTGGGATGCGTAAGTATGGAGAGCACGTTCAGTTGCTGGCCATAGAAAATCAGCCACTTCAGCTCTACCCTCGTTGCTGGTTGGATCAATTCGTTCTACGGGGGGATTGCCTGTGCAGTGATGCTTCACCTTAATGAAAAAAGGGCTATATCATGTGAATTACTTAATACACAAAATATCATTCTGCGTTCCCAACCCTTGTGGTGACACGACCGACCATCTTAAGTAAACACCTGTTTAATAAGCAAAGGATATCGTGAACGAAAATTTGCTCGATGATCTACGTGACGAATCATGAAATTTAAATTTTGTGCAACCGAAATTGAAAAATCAAATGAAGTAAGACTCCTTGACGTCTCGACTTGACTCTCAATAGTTTTCGATTCCCTTCCCATTATCATTTAATAGACTTACCGTTAACCGATTCTTGCTGTTTTCTAACAATGAAAAACTGTAAAAGTTGTTTATCTTGCCGTAGATTACAGAACGAAAATAGAATAAGGGTGGATAGGCACGGCATCCTGCTATCATCTCCTAATAATCAATTTTGGCGACTGCTGAACAGAATTTTACTCAATACTTTGCAATTAAGTTCGAGATCAGTTATGTTCACGATCATTCATTTATACTATAGGACACCGCTCGTATTCTAATTCATCTTATACGAACTAACTACACTTTCTACCTAAGTTGCAGACGACTATGGCAATTTTTGATAGTTATGATATTTAGTTAATTTGTTTAAGCTGCCACTTTGTTACGGTTGGCCACATATTTGTTACGCAGATGTCACATAAAAAGCATTTGCTCAATTTGTGTGTTCCAGAATATCAATTAACTAGTAATGTTAATAATCCAGAAATTGGGAAGAAGATTGGTATTCATGTTTACTTTGGGTGAACTCTGCTTATTGGGCCATGCTAAGTTAAAAATCCTGTAGCATCAAAGTTGCTATTTCCACTTTACCCCAACAAAATGCTGCCTGATTATGAAATTGGTGACAAAACCCCATTTTCAAATTACGGGATTTTAAGTATATAAGTGAATGCAAACCTCTGTAGACGTAGATATTCCTCCGTCACTTTGAAGTCTAATCTGCAGCTAAAAGTGACTTCTCAAGTATCCAAGAGGTGCAAAAGTCAGAGTCACCAATTGTAACCC
Organism: Hymenolepis diminuta; assembly: GCA_900708905.1. Classification (NCBI taxonomy): domain Eukaryota; kingdom Metazoa; phylum Platyhelminthes; class Cestoda; order Cyclophyllidea; family Hymenolepididae; genus Hymenolepis; species Hymenolepis diminuta. The sequence goes on along the minus strand of CAADRB010000059.1, from coordinate 884,197 downwards.
CAGTTCATCAAAAATGTTCATTTTCAAGAGTGCAGTCATCGTCTTTCTACTTTCTTATTCCAATTTTATTTTGAAACCAACAATAAATATAGAAAAAGTACTCGTCACTTTGACTAAACAAGATGCAAATTAAGAGATATTTACCTGGAAAGTAGTCATATCGCGCGTGCGAGACAATTACCGACTCGTCTAACTTTATGAGGACATTAGTAATACGAGAACGAATTTCCTGGTTTAAACAGTCTTTTAATGTAAAATTGTAATCAACTGAGGATGTTATCAATTCTGCTTTATTTTTTACGATTCTTAAGTAGAACACAACTTAGCCTTGTGCTTGGGATAAATGTTTATATTTAAGTGGCTACTTAATAGGGAAAGTTTCTTTCAAATTTTGTCACTATTTTAAGGGAATGAATTCTTTGTTTGTTTTGCACGCAGCATTGATAGTATAAATTTTGTTTCCAATAGTGGGATAGAATATCTTAAATAGTTAGTTTGATTCTGACTAAATTCTTGATAAGGCAAAAGTAAAAGGTCAATATAATTACATAATCATAATGTGAATTTTGACATACCGTTTGGACTAATGAGCCTCGGGACTGAAATTTAAGATTTGCACTAATTACTAGTCTGTACTCTCACTCTGCGTATAAAATTTTAAAAAATAACATTTTTAAATTTTTAGAAATACTTAAAATTAGTCGTATTTGATACAACACAGTTCCATTTTCGATTAATTCATCATTCTGAACACTATGCTAAAAGTACACAACGTACAATTTAGATCAAGAAATGAAGTTATTCGTGACTACAACATCTTTAGAGCTGTAACAGTTTAATAGAACTTCCAATTAAATGACGATTATGGGTAATGCTACTTTCCAAGTCACACTCCTCCCCAGCTCGTCCCACTCAAAAAAATTGAATCGCTTAATAAGCCAATGCAAAATGACAACTTTTAATAAAGAAGGCAAAAATAGTAATTTAACAGATAAGCATTCTAATCAAATAAAGGTGGTTTTCTAAGATCAACTCAATTTCTCTCTCTTGCAACCCAATTTCGATTTCTTCTGCTGATTTTACATCACAAAATTTCCCTTGTGCACCAAATTCCGCAAAAAACAATAATCGGCTCCAATAATTCTTATATGTTTAGGGATGTCTACTATGGCACAGGTTGTTTTTTATATTCTAGGTCGGAAGAAAATTGTTTATTGCACATCTCTAAACACTTCTATCATTATCGTGACAGTTTGCGGTAGCTCAAAAGTCTTATTTCAGGAATTGTATATCCGATGATTGCTTCAACACCAAATCACATAAAAATGGAATAACTGCGGCCTAATTTGAGGATGAGGTGTATTTGGCAACCGAAGCAGACTTTCGAACTAATAAAATTCATCAAGGTTCATTAGTTGTATCAATCAGTCAAATAATACATGTGCGCATCTGTTGCGGACAACTTTATCGACGTAGTTACTCGATGAAATTCAGTATGGGCAACTGATTTTGAATTATAATGTGAGTAGATTCAAAATGTATATATTGCACCATATATACCATATCATATACAAGCATAAACAAAACAGGCATTTTCAAATATTTTATTGTTTACTTAAAAGAGATGCTTCTAGATGAAACCGACTCCCAGTCGCTTTGCATGCAATTATGGGCTAACAGCACTCAAATGCAGGAAGGAGTAAGTTTATTTTGGTTGAAATATCATCGAATGATATAAACAAATGACGTTTATGCCAAACTACTGTTAACAAATAAAATTAAAAATAAAGTGTTCATAGGTCTAGAACTGCTTCAATATTAAATATTAATATAATAATGAGACAATATGTGTGGCCATCAGACATTCAATAAATTATAAAGAATTATACAAAGTAGTCCAGCCTTTAATGAGCACGCTTGTGTTAAACATAATCCAATTAGTATCAAATAGCTACTTTCGACCATTAGAACACACAAATCCATGGAAGTAGCGTGGTCCACCTCTCAACTCAACCAACTAGTCAGTAAGCTCTGAAGAACACCGTGGACTAGACTCATTGAGAAACCGGAAATTTGGGCATTTGAAGCACACCAAGACTCCACTCACTAAGCACAAAATAAATAGCATGATGAATCCACAATTAAATTATGTAAAGACTCCTAAGTACTCTTTTTCCATCTTTTTGTTCGCTTGCTTTAACATGTCTGAAAATTGTTTAATTCTTTTGCTCCACCCTGGATAATAATAACAATTACGTAATCAAAGCATGATTATTTATATGTCCACCTATCTTCGAAACTACTTTATACTTATATCCTTTTTTCTTTCCAGTCGTTTTAAATAATGGCCACGACGACTGAAAAAAACAAATGTAAGCAAATTCTAGGCCTTATAGATTATTCAAATTATTACTAACGTTTGCCCAAATCCGGTAAAGATAATGCAAGTGGAGTGAACAAAAACCAAAACAAAACTATTCGACGAAGCGAAAATTCTTTCTTTCTGGCTATTTTTTTAAATGCGTTCGAGTAAAATAATCTTGAATTATACCGCACTTCCGTCCTGTCGTGTGAGACCTTGAATTTATTAGTATATGAGTATTCGGGTGCATTCCGCTCCCTTGTGTTCAAATCGAACCTATTTACCGATCGTGGTTTGCATTCTCACTACCTCTTTATGACTTAGCTCATCTGCCTGCGTTACACCTGTGAGTTTCTTTACACTCTACACAAATGCTTTGCTTTCCTAGTCTTTACTCCTTCATTTTTCACTCTCATTGCTGTTGTAAAATGAATTCGTGGTCTTCACTCAATCCCACGTCTTTTCAATCAGAAAAGATGGCCGTCTAATGATAGTCATCAGTAAGATCCTCAATCGTATAAGGAGATTTATATTAGAGTTATTGTGTCATATCTTCGTAACCCCAATTCATATTCCTCCAAGCATTAGTATCGAATTTTGTTTCCAAGAGAAAGGAGGTTAGAGACCCATGTAGATTAGCGAAGTCATTCAATTTTATTGGTAGAAACCAGGTCATGTACATTTAAACACTGTTCTACGAGTGTAGGAATTTTAATATAAACTCGTTTACAGGCTCTAACCACCTTCAGTGATTAGCAACCTTATGAAATTAATGTCCTTATTACCGATCCACAGAATGTACTCTTTTATTAAAGACATTGGGAAAGAAATTTAAGCCAGGCTCCTAATCAATTCTGAACAGATTCGAGTGGCATATATTTTGAAATAGTAAGATGAAAAACATTCAATGTTTTATTCATTGAAAACTAATATCTTCAGATTTAAATCTCAAAATTGAATATTTGGAAAAAAATTATAATAAGGAATTTGTTTGCATAAAGGAGGTTATGTATTAATTTTGGTTCTGCTGAGTTAGAACGTCTGTGGCAGTCTCAAATACCTCATCATGGTCGTAAAAAGATGCAAACATGTTAAAGCGGCGTAAATATTAATTCAATTAAATCTATTACTCAACACATTCTGAATATTGTAGAAATGATATCACCCAAAACTCATCATGAAAACGGAGCTTTGGAAATTAGAATATTTCTCCTTATGAGAAAATTAACATCTTTTATGCATCAATAATCCAAATTAATTAATATTCATGACATTCATACTTCGATGTATACTCCTTTTCGATTCTCTGTTTCACCTTTACCTGGATCATTTTGCCGTTTTGTGTGCTTGGATGCTTTTCCATGATTAAAATTTGAAAAGTTTCTGCATTGCCAAGTGTAATGATATACATTATTTAGAGTTAAAATTCTAAGAAACGGGGGAATTTTCACTTTGTTGTTTATATAATCTCTCCAAGTCGACTTTTTTTTAACTTTTTATGGATCAGCACAGAATATCATTAGGTCCTAAAATGAGAAATAGGTATATTATTTACATCGTTTTCTTCAATCAGGAAAGTTCGAAATGTGAGTGCGGTAATAACTGAGCAGATGAAATAAATTAAAATAAAGTTACTTCAAACTATTTTTTTATTTAAATTATGAAATTTTAGATTGCTTAACCTTTTCTATCGAAAGTTTCATTTTCTCATTCCAATTGATCTTACTAAATGTATCACTTTGAAACGTTTTTATATTTTAATAATATTTTGGATTTATACTAGTAGAATTCTGATTATAATTATTTCATTAAAGACTTAGAGCTAATTCAGCCTAACAAGATTAAAATTTTCTTGTTGACATCTAAAGAAAAATCACCTTTTGGTATCTAGCGTTATGTGCATTTTTAGTGTTGAAAAACAAGAAAAAATCAACTTTTGGAATGTTTGATATGCCGATTCAGCTCTAAAATCAATCAAAATTACCTCGAAATTTATCTAAAACAAGTAAATATACATGAGAGCTTGAAAGATTCATTGTTTTCATATTAATAGGCTTTAATTAGTAGGCCGCTAGTAGAAAAATCCTTTATGTGATTATAACAGATTAGTTTGCTATTGTAAATGAAAACAGCAACATTGAGCACATTAGAGGTCGGTAAAAGTATAAATGTCTTAAATATATACCTATGTTCGCCTTTTAGCTAAAAATACTTGAAAATACCATTTCTGAGTCTACTTTTCTTGCCGATGTAATGCCTAATACAATAGCCCAAATTAATTTTTTGCATTTAATACTTATGGTACAAATTTGTGCATAGTGGTAATATAGCCCTTACTTAAAACCGATGGAATCGAAATGAAGAACGCATACCATACATGTCATAATTCTTTTAAAATAATGTAAAAACCATAGAGGATTTTTTCACTAATCAATGGAAGATCATCAAATGTGACTGTCTAAAATGCATGCTAATTAGCATTTTTGCCATGACGTTTACGAACCGAATTTATTTCATGAATGTTTAATCTCGGCAATATACTATCGACAAATGTGCAAACCACAAAAATCTGATGTTATTATGTTATATACATAATTTAGACATAATATTCTATCCTATTTTGCATTTAAAGTATTCTCGATGGAAATAATTAGAATTTTGAACCCATTCAAATAAGGAAATAAATCTGTTCCAAGTAGAAAATGCCTATTAAATGTCATTTTGAACAATTTCAACAAAATATAGAGAGAAGAGACAACTTCAATATCAAAACTATTTGAATACCTTTTCATTAATCGCTTTCCACTGTTTCGGTGTCCATTTCTCTAATCGTTTGCTCCAAGCTCGCATTTCATCCAGTAAGTGATTATGAAGAAACGCTCCACCATTATTAGTGGCTGATCTCGAGGTCAGTTGAGCAAGAATACTACTAAGGTCAATGAAGTCCTTGCTTAGTTGGGAGAGATGTGGTAGGATACTAGTGAGACTAGCATAGCACCCGCGAACCACATTAAGGCATCTCTGAGGACAAGGAGAACCCATGAGAATTACTACTTGTGGGATATCTTGGCTGTAATTTTGTTCCGAGATAATAGATTCATTGAAACTTTGACACATGCGACAAAAGAAAAGCTTTTCAAATGCTGATGCACAGGATTCCGTCAATTTTTCCTGCTCAAATGTCGAAAGAAGCTGAAAAAGCAAAATAATTAGTAAGTTCATTTTAAATAATTGAGCGCTTATAAAGTATGTCAACTAACCTCGATAAAGAACGAAAAGTGATCCAAATACTTTACTAAATTATTTTCATAATTATCTTGAATTTCAAAACTTGAAAGATCTGTGGAATTTGGATTGATAATTCCAAGGAGATGAAGAACTTCAGTATCAGTACTGAGGCAGTGTTGCAAGCCGGGATGAAGATCGATCAAATGAGTAGCAGTAATTAGTTTTAACTCCAGTAAAATATTTCTGCATAAAATTAATAAAACAGGTTTTTTCGATTACTTTTTCGAAGTCTGCAGGTAGTTGATTTTGTCAGGCATGCTAACCATTGACAGAATTGAGGAATATAATTTAGAAACAGATGTCGCTATTTGGTGAGGAGGAAGATGACTCTGCATTCCACTTGCAAATGTGTCGCTTAAATAAACTTCAAGGGATTGAATAAATGGTTCTAAAAGATAATTGTATAAATTATACGACAAACTTATAAAAATAGAAAAGAAAGAGTCTAATTTGCTTCTGATAAATCCAATCTTAGATATCGCTCTTATATCATCGGCGAATTTGTAGGCCAGGTATATGTTTTCAGCTTCAACACTACAACAATTTTCTGAATTGGCATAGCAATGTTGCAATTGTGAAGCTAAAAATAAATTTAATAACTACACCGTACCTGGATTTGTGTTAACTAGATCATCATCCTCAAATCTTTGGTGTTGCATAGCGTTTCCGAAGAGATGAAATCTTAAGGTATGAGAAGTCATTTGTGGATTTTCGCAGCAAAGTCGCATTTCAATAATAAGCAGAATAATAAAAGCATTTGATGTGCAATGGAATGTTCCCATATTTAACAAATATGTGTTTTATTTTATTTTCGCGCATTTCAGGCACATATTACAACTCAATTACGTAGAAAGGTCAAAATTAAATGAAGACCAGCTAAAACAAACAATAATATTTTAAGTATTTATATAAATAAAATTAAAAACAAATAACTATTCAGCAATTAATTAAATTTTACAATATCTTAAAGTTTTGCAATAGTCCGATAAGACTTTTTGCAATTCTACATAGTAGTAGGCTGAGGCTAATCATAACAATTGAAGAGGAAAGTAACTTCTGTCTAGCAGTAATACTAGCTATTTTGTAGTACTTATTAAATACTTAATCCATCTTGCATCTCAAAAATTGACATAACGTGTTACATTTTATTTAAAATCCTTTTCACTTTATTACTGATATATGAAGAACAGGCTTTTAAAAAATTTTACTGCTTTTCTATTTTATTTCGAATTGAAACGCGCTCGAATGCTGTAATTTTTGTATTTTTAAACAATAAAATTGTATTGCTCAAGATATTAAGCTGCCTTCAAACCTAACGAAATATTAATACACTGCTATTAACGTTAAGCATGTCAAAGTCAAATAATTGGTGCTATCCGTTAAAAGTCAGTAACGATAAAAACTGTAACTTACCTTTAGTATTTTATTCGAATTGTTGCATATTAAATGACCTTCCTTTTCGCCAGATGTGAAGAACCACTACTATTAATGGACGTAGTATGTGCATCGAATTTTCTTTTCTTTCTACTTTATCATAATAATAAGTTATAACTTGTCAACATCCCTAAATATCGCATCAATTATGACAAAGAAATATTAGTGTTTTCTTTTAATCCTATGAATGTAACAAATTAAGATACTGAAAATTCAGTTCTGAAAGTGAATCCGATGAAGAATACTTAAAAATTATAGAAATCGATATTTAATAGTGTTTATGAAATGCAGTTTAATAATGCGAACAGAAAAATAAATGTTAGAAGAAATGACAGTTATTCTCCCCCGCTCCCAATATTTCTTCTATGAATAAAAATGTAATTTCTTTCTTTATTTCCCACCGGTAAGGGATGCCTGATAATTATACTTATTTGTTTGAGCTGATATCGATTGAGAGAGAGTTTCGTGAATACACTCGTGTTGACTATAGCGTGACTTCTGATCTGCCGTGGGTTACTAGCATCTGTGTTAAGTTGCTATATTACCGAGTTTTCTAAATTGCTGGCTCTGCAAGATGGTTGGTTAAGTTATGGGAACAAATAATGATGGTAATGATAATATAATGGATACTGGTGGCGTAGTATTAGCGTGTTTGTTTGTAAAGTTAGATGTCACGGGTTCAATACTTATCTGGACATAACCAATGTGCGGAATGAACATAAACAAAGGTTAAGTTTACAAATATAGAGACTGGGGAAACTTGGGGTTCCCAATGATGACCGCTCTCTAATCAAATATAAGCCCAAAAGCATACAATAAGACACACAAAAAAGTGTATTTCATTAGACTTGTTTAAAAGTAAAATATTAATATAAACTAAAATACATATTGTATTAAATTGCCATGGCTTAATAATAGTCAAGCACAATTATATTTCAGTTCAATTATTTGTTATCCGTCGAAATTTTTAAATTTCCTTCTTCCTACAATCTTAAAACGGGAATTTCAAATATTGGGTTTAAATTGAATTTCTATCAAGATAATTTTGAAGGACATCGTCTTTCCTTTCATTGGCAAGTTAGATATTTGCCTTCTCAAATGGGGATGCATCGGTGCAGAGGTTTGTTCTTATGTTTAACTGTTGTTATCGATTCCTTTTCATGATTCTTTATTTTATGGTTGATTTATTCCTAGCAAACCAATGTGGCTTTCAATCTTTTTATTGGTTCTATTTTATATTTTACGTATTTGCACATACTTGAAGTTCCGTGCATTTTAATTCTCAGAAGGTGTCCAAGAGAGCGCTCAAACGGGTTTTTTCCACCTTAGAAAGTTGAATAATCTTAAATATTGTTTTAGGTTTTGGTTAATAGGTCTCTTTGCAGGTGTTTTGTTTCTTTAGTTTTACTTGGCAGACTTCGGTCTCGTAACCCTCTACCGGATAGACGGAAGGCACAAACCCGAAAAGACAAATCCTAGACTTCGAGACAATGGTACTCTCGAATTTTGTTCTCGTGATGCCCATGCTGGTACCGCTTGTTTTTCCTTATTCTCATTTTGTTCCGCCTATTGAATGCCTAATGAGTAGAGCATTTATTTTAGGACTATCGCCTTCACGTCGGGGCGATATGGAAATACTACTCTTTAATCTTATTCATTGGCTCTATCGAGCTCAACCAAATGCAGATCAGGGACCATGTGCTGGTCTACCGTGGAACTCACTCATAGGAGGTAAGCATTCGCCATTCTTAATAAAATTTTTTATTATCATTTGGTATCAGTTGTGTGTTGGAGGTGTCTTGCAATGGTTAGTTATTGATTCAGAAGGGATAAGGATGTCAATATAATAGGGAAATTTTCACAGAAATTGAAGCGTTAGTAGATGTTAGGATATTAGACTAGGAGTTAATTTGAGAGTTCACAAAAGTACCACATTATTGTGTAAGTAGGATATATTGTGGATGTATGAACTTAATGTATCTAGTGAAAGGATGGATTGATCCTATTCCTTCTGGTGTACCTGATTTGAGCTTAAATTTCCGCGTCCGTCTGCTAAGTGCTTTTGTGTGTATCTTTTCCAAGATATTTGCGAATCCTCTAAAACAAGATTTTATGAGTTGGTTTGGAGCATGACATTTTTAAATGTTTCCTGTGAGCTTTCACTGTGTGTTCACTCACTAGATGAGCACCGATAGGCATCGAATCGTAGTCTCTTCACCAGTGCACATATTACGTTTGTGTGCGCTTTCATAAAGAGAAGGGGCATAGATCCAATCAAAGAAATGCGTTTGCATGCCCGGAATTTGCGATTTTCTCTTTTCTTTTGAGAATCTCAGTAGATGCGTTTTGTTAAATCATAATACGAATAAGCACACAATTGCTGCATCACCATCACTTTCTATTTGACATCTAGAGCTATACTTTTCCTCATGGGCAAGAATTAAATGACATCTTCAGTTTGCTAAGGCTCTATTATTTGACTGAGATCAACACATAGGAGTTCTCCCCCACTTTGGGGTAAACGCACGTATCTTGCCTAAAGTGGTATGCCGCCATTCCCACTATTTTTGTTATGAATTTAGATTACGTTTTAAGCTCCCCAGCTTCCCTTGATTTGCATGCATGGAAATCCAAGAGGAAAAAGATCTATCATTTCTCAAGTTAAACGTAATGTTGCGTTTATTTTTGGATGCAGTAACTTCAGGTTTCTTAGTTTCCCTTTTTTCACTGGTTCGCTGGTTGAATTGGCGTGCAATTTTTAGTACAACTAGTTTGAATAATGGTTGTCAATCCCTAATAACTATTGATCAGTCAGAATTGGATTTTTTTCTCCGATTACTGTGTTGCAACAGTTTTGCAATTGCTTTGTCAATTACTTTGCTGTAATCCGATATTTTTGTATCCCTGTTATCTATTGCGTTAAACTGCCGAATTTCCGATAGCCTTTGTATGCAAATGTTGGCACTGGTATCAAAAATACCTTAAAAGATTCCACCTTACAAGTCTGATATAAGGTAAACAACTTATGTAAATGGACCACAACGCAGTAGTTTGTGTGTTTGTCTGAGAAGTCAGTGTCACGGGCTCGATGGCCACCGACGCATACTCAGTGAGCGGAATGGGCACTCGCACTGATTAGGCCTGGCTAATGAAAGGGGGGAGGAGAAGGGAAGTGGTTGCGTTTGTCTTTCTCGCTAATGGCGCTCCATGATGCGAATTTCAACCCAGGGGGAGTGTGGGAAAAGGCTCTCCCAAAATGGACTTGAGGCAATATTGAATGCACCTCACATGGGCAATTAGTCCATGAAACTTCTATAGATAGAGGTGGCTGGAGGTCCATCCAAATATATATATATATTTATATACCCGATTGTATTCGTCGACCGTCTTTACATTTGATAAAAGGGTCGTATCAAACCTAAGTCATAAATATTGTCATCCACTTACTTTTGTTGAATTGCTTCTTATAGATGTTGTGGATTTATTCTAACGTTTCTTGTGGTTTAAATTAACACATAAAAGTCGTTTTCACCAGCCTACTATCGTGTTTTGTGACTTGACGGGAATTTGTGTTAATCCTAACCCGTTGAGGACACATGGGGTCCAACGGACCCCAGTCAAATTTCAATGCTATTTTAAGTCTAC
>CAADRB010000059.1:837643-872237 GCA_900708905.1 Hymenolepis diminuta | reverse complement strand
CAATTGGTTCACATCTGTGCCTCTTTTGAAACGTATGCAAGAAGATCCTTATCAACTAAAAATTACTGGTACAATTAGAAAAAATAACCAAGAAATTCCTGCTGAAATGAAAGTAGCCTCGAAAGCTCCTCCAGCTGCAAAATTTTGTCACACAGATAGTATGGCGTTGGTATCATTTACGCCAAAAAAAAATAAAATCGTATTAGTTCTAACCTCTGATAAACGTACTGTTTCAATACAGGATGATTAGCCTGAAATTATTTTACATTATTATGCAACTAAAGGCGGCACAGATTGTTTTGACTGGCTTTGTCATTCTCATACCGTGGACTCTAAGACTTATCGTTGGCCTATGCGCGTTTTCCAGGAAATGATTGATCAAGCTGCGGTAAATTCACGTATTTTACTGAAGTGTAGGCTAGTTAACCAAGGTATAAATACAAATTTAACCGCGAAAAAATGTTTGGATAAGCTTTCATTATATCTCGTGAAGCCATTCTTGGAACGTCGGTACAGCAATGAAGTAGTTCGAAAGAGTTTGCGCGACGCTATTGCTACAATTCTAAACAAATCTCGGCCATCTGTTGGTGTAGAACAAGTAGAGCTGCCTAGTAAGGAAAGATGCGGACTTTGCCCACGATCAAAAGATCGAAAAACTAACATACAATGTCNTCGTGACTTCGATCTTCAAAATAAATATACTTTTTTCAAACTTCATCAGAAATTAATTTTTTTCTCGAAAAAATATTGTTTTTGAATAAAACGCCGTTGGATTTTTTTTGATATTGTGAAAATTAAAATTTGTAATACTATTTTTATAAAAAAAGCCCAATTTCGTAAGTTTTTTTTTCTTAACAATATTTAAGTATTTAAAAATCATGAAAAGATTAAAACAATCATAAGATTATTTAACGAGAATATAAAATTAAAGTTTCGCACCGGTTTCAAGTCGATACATAGNGCAGAACACAAATGAGAACTGTTTTCCTGCGTGGGGTCCGCTGGACCCCGTGTGTCCTCAACGTTATTTTTTCGATGTGTGTCCTCAACGGGTTAAAGAAGAAAGATAATATTTATGTGACAGACAATAATGTGATCTGAATTCTTACATTTGTGTTCGATTAGATCGTTAATTAATTATTTAAGCTCCTGCTTGATGCCATTTAAAGAAGAAAAGAGATTCGTATTCATATAAGAAAATGCTCATTTATAAGGCAGATTGTATCTTTTATTAATAATATGAAGTAAAGAATTTCTCGGGATTAGATAAGGTTAACTTGGGAATAATCTCAGATGTGTAGAGCTTCAAACCGTTTTTATCTTGAAGAGGAGTCAGACCGTCCTTTTTGCCTCTACGTTGGGGTTTCTTGCTACTTTCAGTATCCTATTGATCAGTCAGAGGTTTGGTGATATTATTACCTACCTTAAGTTCGTTTTTCAGCACTTCCGAGTAGAGGATATTCATTCGCAGTTCAGCGCAAGCAGCTCTCATCTCAATCTCCTTTTTATAACTTTCTCTGTAGGCAGAGTTGATACTTTTTACCAACTTTAGGCTCTCCTCACTGCAGAAGAAAGGAATTGAAAAGTTTTAAAGCCAGAGCGATGTTCAAAATGATAAGCAAATTTCAGTTTACATCAATGTGCTACTCCACACCATCCATTCAATGTATAGGCTTTCTTCTACTATCATAAGAAATGCTTTGTGGAGTGAGGAACTGGAAAATTTAAATGAACATACATTTTCGCTTGCATCTTGCGCAGTTCCTAACCTGTTGCCTTCAAATCTAACCTCTTACCGAATAGCGTCTTTCCAAAAAACTCAAGCCATGACGATTTTAAGAATAGAAAACCAACAATTCCCATATTTTTGAGAGGACTATTTCGACACTGTTGTAGGGCTCAACTGGTACTGGTGCAAGATTGGGAAGTCTAGTTTCTGCCTCTATAACTTAGGCTCCCATTTGATACTCTTATCAATAGGTAAAGGGGGGGGGAGAAGCCAGTTTAATAAAGAATATAACTGACGTTTGAAAGTCAACTCAGTGTCTGGAATGTATGAGATTTTTGTCTAGACTAACTGTCCAGATATCCATACCATCGTATAGAACATTGATCATGCGATATTGATCACGGTTTGTGAATCTCTCACATCGAGAGAACTCTGAACTCTGTGGCTTTAACTTACTTTCGTCGGCGTTCTGTCATTCAACCTCCCAGAAAAGGGAATATTAATGATTAGTCTCCTTAAAATGACTAATGGATCAGATGGATTTATTGAAAATAACGAATACTGGCTCATTGATATTATGAATCGGGAGATTTTCGAGATGGAAACATAACTTAGAAAAAGGTAAACATTTTCCCTCCTGTCGAATTTAATATTAGTTTTATGTTTTCTTTCAATTATTATTGAAATAGTGATTAACTCTTCAATTGTTTAAGTGAACAGACATGAATTACGCATATAATTCAAAATAACGTAAGCTTGTGTGCTATCTCTTCTCGTTGGAATATCGGCATGTGGATCGTAAAGGAGATCGATGGAGAAAGTGTTGATCAGTGATCGCAAGTGTGGTGAGTTGACGTCTTATCCATCTCCTTGTGACTCATTCATTTAGAATCCAATTCTCACGTGACTCGTTGTTTTCCTTAGCTTTCTCATCATAATTTGTCACACTATTCCCCTCACATGACTGTCAATTTTCTGCATGCCCGATTGTCTACTCATTCCCATTCACTACGACTGACCACAATGACCTCATTTAATTTTCCGCATAAAAAGTGGTCGTGTCTTGACAATTGAGGTGCATGAAGCGGGGTGAGTCCGACTTATAAGAGGTTCATTCTGACAGTACCATCAACTCATTCTTGTGTGACATTGTAAATCAGTGCATCTGTGAAATTTAATTCTGGATTTCTAATCTATTTTTGATACTGGGTTGTTTTCAATATATCTCAAACGAATATACTTTAATATATAAAAGGTCTCTTAGCTGTCTTTTTCCAACTTTACTCTCTTCCAACCACAATTTTGGGAGCTTGAGTAAAGATGGAACTCATTTTTCGGTTTCCTTTCCTGGGAGGATTTCGCTTCTCAAAAGAGAGACTTAATTGTCCCTAATCTTAGGTGCAGGACAGACGCTTAATGCCCTTTCATACGATCGTATTTGAGATTTTAATCATTACTATAGGTATTTAGTCCCCCTCTCTTCATAACCTTGTCTCTCCTGTACTAGGATAATATGAATATTACATAGAGAGGGGTTAGAGCGCTAGGTTACTTTAACTCACCTACTTTCTTCTTTCCTGTTTTCCATTTCTGTGACTAAATTGTCAACAATATTTAATATCGACTGGTTGGCCTGAAGTTCAGTCTCTCTTTTAGAAAGGCTTGAAAGGAGAAGTTGCTCTTTCTTTACCAGCTCTTTCTTGCTTGGATCAGAACCATCTAGAAATCTAAGTTGGTAGTTTGAATGCCTTGAAGATGGAATATCAGCAATGACTTCGAGATTTTGAAGCAAATTTTGAGTCTTTGCAATCTTTAAATTATAATGAAAGCCATATTTACGTGCTTTATTTAAATATTTTACCAGAAACAACATTCTAAACCGACCTGATCCCTGTCCTTCTTCAGTTTTTCTTCAATTTTCTTCTTATCTAAAATTCTCCTCTTTAGTACTTCAACGGATCGCATTTCTGATCGTTTATCACAGAGCAGCAAAGATAATTCCCGACTCTTAGTAGAGAAAGCATCTTTTGAACACTTCTTTTTCTCTTCTAGTTCACGAACGGCATCCTAATGTGCAAAATTTGATAAAAAATTTTTTCGGTTAACCCACTTGACTCTGTTTAATTTCAATTTGGAGATTCTTTAAACGTCTTTCGCATTTATCTCGTGTCTGATTGGCTTGTTTCAATTTTCCTTGAACTTGACCAATGAGAAATTTCTCATTTGCCATTGTATTATTCAATTGATCAATACTTTTCTGCAACCACTTTATGCTTATTTTAAGCTCTCGGTTCAAGTAAACCTCAATGACAAAACAGATAGGAGTTAACAAATCAGGCGCCAAGGGGTAAGGGAATTGAAGGCAAAACGAAAAGGGTTTTAAATGAGTTACACACCTGCTTGGAAAGTACGTCTCTAATGGAGATACTCTCTTTCCTAATTTCTTCCATCGTTAGTTTTACACCATCTAACTGGTCCAATTTGTTGGCCAATCCTGACTGGAGAATGCTCAGTTCATTCTCATAGAAGTAATTTTTTTCTTCGACCATTAATTTCCTCTGTTGTGCAAGATTTATGAGAGTTAAGCGTTCGTTCCTTTCCACATTGATTGCCTTGTAAAGTTTGCCAAGATTACTCAATTGTTGCTGAAAAACAAATTCATACGAGTATTTGAGTATATCATAATTCTAAGCTCAAAATTTGTCTATTTGTCCAACCTGAAGGGAAAGCAGTGTTTTTCGGTGATCATTGAGATAAAATCGTCGAAGTTTGAGATCTCTTTTGACTTGAGTATGGTGCAGTTGGGCCTTTTGTAGATACCTCTTCTTTTGAGACACCTCAAGTGACTTCATGTTGAAAACTCGATGAAGGTCTGAGAGATCACGCTTTTTATCCTCGATTTCATTAAAAAGTTTGGTTTCATCTATCATCAATTGCTGAATTTGTTTCATTTCATGATCAGTGAATTCATTCTATATTGTAAAATTGCAGAATGGATAACATTAATATTAGTCATTAGTACTAACCCGAGTCATAATTTCCTTCGTCAATTTTGATATCTGCGTCGCCAGTTTTTCACGTTCTTTAATATCCTGTTTTGACGCTGACTTCTTCAATAACTCCAATTCCTCCTTTTGGGTTTTCTGATTTTCTTCAAGATATTTGATGGTTTCCTTCAGATGTCTAGTCTTCTTCAATTCTTGTCTGATGAGTTTTCTTGTGATTGCACCACATTTTACTATTTGTTTGGATGATTCAATAATTCGTCGCCTTTCAACTGCGAAATCACTCGTTTTCGTCTCCATTTCGGATCTTAAATTATTGATAATTTATTTCTTAAATAACAGTATCATACATAGATTTTCTCAGTCGAATCTCCTCTTCGCTTAACTCCTGGATCTTTTGTTTGGTTGAATCCAATTTATCGATCACTCTAGTGGTTCTATCTTGAAGTTTTGCGTTTTCCTTAACCAAAATGATTGATTCACTCGCAATCATATTTTTTGAGCCCTCCAACTTCGATTGATTATCCATTAGATCCTTGATCTGAGATTCGGTGTCAACTAGTTGTCCTCTAAGATGCCTGTAATTTAGTTCTTTAGTGATAGCTTTTTAACAAGTTACCGTAATTCGATTTCAATCTTTGCATTTTCTTCGTCCAATTTTAAGGGCTCTGATTTGATTGAATCGTATTTTGCCTGAAATATTGAAATAAAAATCGTTATTTCTTCAATAATTCAAATTTAAAAAATCCAATCTCTTGTCGGAATTTACTGTTAAGAAATTGATCGTTTTCTGAACTTCCATTAACTCAACGGTGAGTTCTTCTTTATTTTCTGAGGCGCTATTGAGTTGTCGATATAGTTTTCGAGCTTCCAGATTCAATTTCTGACGTTCAATCACTTCAGCGTCAATTTTTCTTTCAATTTCCTTTCTTCTAGCTTTTTTAGTCTATAAAATAAGTTCATCTTAATTTTTATATGAAATAATAAAGACGGCAGAACTTTATCGAGATTGCATGATGAACCGCAGAGGTTGACTAAGTGGTTAATAAATTCCAGTCTTTTAAAATCTACAGGGAAAATCCCAAATATTCGAAACTGGAACAATGATACGGGAGGTAGTGAATTATTTCGTTTAAGCAAAAAGCCCTCTTTCCTAAAACGAAAATTAAAATGAAGTACGAACCCTTAATGTCCAGATTTTTAGGAACACTAGTGAGCCAAGTCCAAGCATTGGTTCAATCTTCTCCGGCCAATCATAACTGACCTTTTCTGGTTAAATTTCACTCTCCCGAGTCTGAGCAAGTGTGGTATATCTCCTAACAGCGGGATTAGTCACACATTATAACATCTTATAATAACTCTTAGCATCTTAGCGTGACTATATACTCCTACCTTCCTGAAACCTCACTGGATTATTTTGCCTTTTCCGAGTTTTCAGATGATATCCCTCAATAAAAAACTAGTATTGTCCCCGGAGAGTGATAAGAACTCACTATAAATTTCATAATGTGCGCCTTTTATCCACATTATTCATTTTAGTTCCTATGGATGTAGAGTAATAAGGATCTTTGTTGCCTCGGCTCAATATTTATGTCTGCTAATTCAAAGGTTTAGTAATAGAAAACCATTCTTTTGTTAAAAAGAGGGATGGCTACATGCTAGTTTCCCCAAAATGCTATCAAGAACCCCCTTCCAATTGACTATTTTTACTTGAAGGTTTGTAGGATAAACGGAAACACTACATAGGATATCTTTCATGAAAGTCCCAAATCGAAGTCGCTTGAGCCCACAATTATTTAGTATTCCAGGTGTGCGACCGTTTATCATTATTTCGATCATCTCTAAATTCTTGTTGAGCTTCATACTATTGATACTATTTGTGAAAAGGGTAGAGATATAGGCAAAATGGAATTGCATGAAATGATTTCTCCACCTGATAACTCAGGTCAAGAGCTTAGGTGGTACAAATGCTAAAAATTGATTTTTTGGTTGTTATTATTGAATGTTACGAATTAAAAGATATAATAAAGTTAATGGAATGTAGGTAAAATTTTTTTCCAAGCGAAAAAAACATTCCCTAGCAGTTGTAGTTGATACCATTGTGAAAAATTACTCACACACAAAAAAGTATCGGTATCGGGAGAGGAAATTTGTATAAAAATAGATCTAAGGACAGTTCGATCAAAAAGAAAGTTCTTTCAATTTAATTTAATTCCAAATTCCAATCTATTATAAAAACGATCATAATTTTGCAAATTAAAGCAAAAAATTACCTCCTCGTCTGGATATTTAGCAGCCTCCTTTGAAAGTAACTTCTCTTCTTCTTGAAGTGATTGAATTTGGTATTCGAACGAATCTACGCTGCTTTCAATATTCTTGACTTCATTCTCGGCACGAAGAATTTGCTTTCGAATGTCGTCGGGTTCCGTCTCAAATCCATCTGGGAATTCTGCCCTTTTCCGAGTAGCACTGCTAATTCGTTTGGTTGATTTAGTTAACTCAACAAACATAGATTCTAACTTTAAGCAATTCTTTTGGGTTCTATTGAGATCAATTTAATAAAATGAGATCTACTGTTTTGTAAGATTAATAAGATGAAGGAATCTTTGCTTAAGATCCGATGCCTCAAGAAACCTGATTTCATTTTTAGAAAGTAACTCATCCAGACATTGTGTTAAGCCACAGGAAAGCTCTCCCAAATATATATCAATTTCATCTGTTTCTGTGGACAATCCTTGCTTGTGAAAAGAATCTGGGGGTTCAGCAATCAGTATATTTTCATTGCAATTCATAATTTCACCATAAGTAAAAATGATACTGCAGAATGAAACGAAATAAATAAGGCAAATTATATATAGACTTTTATTCTAATATAATCAAAGACAAACTTCAGATTTTAAAATAATGGTTAACTTTTTTGGGGAACACAAAACGGGTAATTACAAATATTTTCAAACTGTCCACAAACTTAAGCAGCCTTGAATGGTTTTTAAAATAGTTAAGTTACAGCACTCCACTCCTAATTATTGTTTTAGCTTTAATTTAAATTTGATCACACGTAATATAATGTTTTCAACTATGTATAATTTTCATTTTCATGTTTTGTTTGTATCTATTGGTACTATCCGCTTGTTTTGTCTTACCATTGGTCTTATTAATGTGACTGTAAGAAGTGGTAGGATTTTACTGTTATTTGTTACTTTCTAACCTTTTTTGTATGTAACATACGGTTTAGATATATATTTTTTTAATTCCAGTATACAGTCAGTTAGCAAACAGTTTTGTCACGATTTTTAAACTTTAGGAGCCTTATTAGCTTACTTTGACCGTTATGCAAATTCTCTCTAGTGATTCATTTTATTTCCATAAGCACTTGCTTTTAATATCGTTAATGCTTTTCTGAATTTTCGGTTTTGCTTATTTGTCATTGATCCGAATATCTGTGAATTGTAAATATTCCACTATGTATTGCTATTGCAGTATGGTACAACTGTCGAGAAAAATAGAAGGTTTGCTTTTCTCATAAGCTCCATGTCTTTGGCAATAGACATTTTAATTCCTCCTGTTTAGTTGAAATTTGGTTTTAAGTTGAATTTCTCTAAATGGTTGCTCTCCTATGTGATTTTATTATACAAGTTCTTATCCCAATTTCCTTTGTGCTGCTTTGAATATTAATTCCAAAATGGGATGTTTTATTGATTTAAACCTCGATCTTTTCTTATTCTAGCAAAGAAGAATGAGTATTTTTAGCATCGCTTGCAAATACCTGGTTCCCAGTTTATCTCCAATCTCTCGCCGTTTCTTTGCCTTAAATACAAAAAATCTTTCCCAGCTTGAGCGTGATTGTTGGAGCTGTCTTAAACGCATTAACTGCAAAACATTCATCTGCGAATGTGGCAAAATCCAATCTGTCTCTCCTCATATTAGCTATTTTGAGCTCTTTAACTTTCCTCCGTCAATGAACATTAATTTGCGCGAAATGTCTCGGCAAAAACGAACTCTCCTTCAGGCCTTTCACCCAGACAAATTCGTCCGTGCTTCAGCAGAGGAGAAGCGCATCTCCAAACTTGCAACGTCCTTTATTAATGACGCTTGCAAAGTTTTAGCTGATCCTATTTCCCGGGCTGAATATATCCTAACCCTTAATGGAAGTGAGTGTTCCTCTAAAAGTGTACCTATAACTGATACCCTCTTTCTTAACGAGATCCTAGAGGTTAATGAGCAAGTAGATGAAGTTTTGGAATGGATTAAACACGACGTTTCTAATGACAAAATTCAAGGCCGTATTGACGACCTCCATCAAAGCATAACCACCCAATGGGATTCCGAACTAGACAATGTCACCAGGTTCCTTGATAAGGAAGATTGGAAGTCTGCCCAAGAGTCTCTTGCTAAATTACGGTACTACGAACGTCTCAAACAGCGGCTCAAAGATCTGATTCCCGAACTTACCAGACGTGGACTCTCTGTACCCCATGATCATACTCGTAATACCCTGTAGATATTCGACCCATCCTCCTTTTCCCACCCCCGACCCTTGTGCAATAGACATTCCTCAATGTTTGTAAGATTTCTTTGCTTTAGAGTAGTTAATAATAATAATAATAAAAAACAAAGTTAGTAGACATATTTATACATAAGAAGGAGAGGAAGAGCTAATAGGTCCACTGGCCGAGGAGTCTGTGTAATCGTAGTCAACTAATCCACCTCCTCTTTCCAGAGAGGTATTTGAATGAGGATAACCAGTTTGAGCATCTTCGTCCAAGTTTGCTTGTTGGGGGTTGAATGGTTCAGTAGAAACCGGTGAGTTACTGGTTTCAAATGTCGGTAGGAGAACAATAGGGTCGAGTTGAATTGAAGCGTTGTCACAAGGCAGTATCGATGGAATTGAGGACTCGACGGAATTCTGATCCACAGAAAAATTTTCAACATCTAGTTGATTAGCTGTTGGACTCTCGGTTACGACATTCCATTGTTCGTCAGGGGAATGGATTGTAGTTATCCCGGAGTGGTCTTTAGACTGATTTTCCTCGTAAAAGACTTGTGAGGATTCTAAGCTCTTAGTTTCAGGAACTACAAATGAATCGTTTTGAGCAGAAATGAGATGTGTGGTCTCAGAAGGATTATCAAAGCTTTCAGGCGGCTCAAGTGAATTAGCATCATTTTCTGATAAGACAGCAGGTTTCTGTAATTTAAAAGTGCGACCTGATTCAATATGAGATTTAGATATAGAATACTCAAATTGGGATTCTGACGTTTCCGCATTAACTTTGCCAGATATTATTTCTTGAACAAAATCCTTTTGAACAGCAACGGGTTCCTGAATATTAGAATTAGACTCAGGCGGGGAAGAATCTAATGATTCTTTTGACGATTCCACTAAGATTTCAGCAGAAATTGAGTCGGAAATTATGTTTGGACTCTTTGCTACTCTGACAAATACCCGTTTGTCATCGCTAATGCTAGAATCGACAGGTTCCCTCAGGTCGGAATTAATATCTTGTTTGGCTACAGTTACTATTGAATAATCCTCGGATAGTTCATTGCAGACTTTAGAAGGACTGTTAATAGTATAAGCTCCCATAGAAGATGGTTCTATATGGCTCACAGCAGGGATCAAATCGTTTGAGTAGCCCAGGTCTTCAGACGCATCTACAAGTCCTAATTGAAGATCATTTGTTGAAGAATCGTTCGCAAATACTTCCTCTTTGTTTTCGGCCAATGGACCTTCAAATTCTTGCAAGTTGGGATTAGAGTCCGAATCAATATCCATTAAATGAGAGTTTTCTTCCGTAGACTCTTGGTAGAGTTCTTTACGGACTTCGGTGAGGTGTTCATTAGAACGTGGTTCGGTTAAATCTTTCGCTGATTCAATGTCAAGGAATTCCTGTTGACATTTTCTAGCTTCGGAACTGAGATCGGAGTGCATTTCTTCGTTATCTGACGGCTTTTGATCATAAATTTGAGGCTGAGAAATAGATTCTTGGTCAGTTCCATGGTCGTCATAATTTGATTCAACTTCATTTACGTTCATTTCTGAAGAACCGGATTCATTTTCAGCAGTAGGTTTAATTGGGACAGGAGCTGAAAAGCTTTCTTGCTGAGAATCTCCTAAATACATTCTAGAACATTCAGATTGATCCTCAACATCGAATTTACCCAGTCCTTTTTGTTGATGCTCTGGAGATCCGATTTCATGACTCCCTACTTGAATTCCAGCATTCAGTTTATCTTCTGAGTCTTCCAAAGCTTCTTCTGAAGAACATTCATACAGAGACTTTTGTTGAGTTTCCTCAAGGGAGTTTTCCGCATTCTCTTCCTTTATGAGCTGAGCTTGAAGAATTGAGGTTTCAATAGATTTCTGATCAACATCTTCAGAACATAGCATATTACTTGGAATATTCTCCATATCTTTACTAAGAACAGATCCATTAGAACGAACATAAGGCAAAGATGTTCCTGAAATAGAGGTGGGATTCAGAGAAAAAGGTTTCTCTTCTGAAGATTCTTTAGCAACATTTGTTGTAATAAATTCAGACTGACAAGTCTGAGTTTCTGGTGAGTGGAGATGCTCAACTAGTAGAATATCCAGAGGTCCTACTGAACTTTTAACTACTGCAACAGACTGATTCCCTTGGAATATAGTTGTCTGGGAGACAGCTCCTCCAGAATTAGATTGAATCGAGCCAGTAAGAAGTGGCTGTTGGCTAGGATTGGTGGAAATCTCTTGACTCTCTGAAAGGAGACTTATTTTTCTCTTATCATCAACACCAACTTGATCTTGAGCGCAAGAGGATTCAAGCAGTTCCTGAACACTTGCCACAGACTTCAGTGTAGTTTCAGGAGTTTCCCCTGGAACCAAATTTGCGTTAGGCTCCTCTAAACTGTTTTGGGACTCAGACATCTCTACATGAGGTGAATTAACCCTCAAAACATTAGGATTGAATGAAGAAATATCCGGTTTTGACGATTCTTGAACATCCCTCTTCTCAGCTTCTTCGAGTCGATAAGCCTGAGTTTTTCTTGATTGGATAGATTCTGGAATATTCGAGGATTCTACTGGTTTTTCCATCACATGAAGATTTTGTCCTTCTTGGAATGGTACTGTAGCACAGCTAGAAACCCCAGGAACACTAGCAATATCAATTTCCTGACTTATAGCGGATTGACAAATTTGAGTATCCAATGATTGAGGGGATTCTGGGGAAGTTGACATTAGAATATTCAGTGGTTCTGCTTTTTCATTCACCTCCTGAACCGGTAACGAGTTCGGTTCCACATTCTGGGCCAATTCAGACTGACAAATCGGAGTATTTCCCATTTGGAGAGGTGTTGGTACTGGAGTAATCTGAGGTGGTATTGATGAAATAGTAACACCAGGGGAATAAATCTGAGTACCGGATGCTAATACCGGGATAAACTTCGTTTCTCCAGACTGTCCAATAATAGAAAGAGGTATTGGTGTGCTTATGGGAGCTCCTCCGGACACTATCAACGGAATATTCTGAGATACTGCTGAGGTGGTAGGTACCCCTGGACTATGTTGAATTGGGCTGGTGGGAAGAGGGATAAAGTTCTGTTGAATAGGACTGATAGCAGCTGTCAGCGCTGAGATTTGAGCCAGTTCATTTACCGTTACAGCATCTGGCAAGACTGGTTGATTCCGATCCGAAGGTGTTACAATAGCAGCATTCAGGGCCTCAGTCAGAATATCAAAAGATTCCTCTCCTTCCTCTTCTTCCTCGTCTTTTCTATTTTCCTCATCCTGTTCATTTGAAGTTATCTCTGCCTCCTCAGCGGAATTCTGTTGAGGTTGGAAGGCAGTCATCTGTTTGTCTGTTGTACTAGTTGTCAAGGTATTTGAGGGGAGTTTTGCTATTGACATTTGACCTCCACTGGCAGTTGCATTACTACCGCTGACGGATTCTTCATTCAGGGTTTGCAATTCGTTGACAGATAGCGAGACCGACGAAGTGGTGGTTGCGCTAGTGCCCTCATTCTGA
Source organism: Hymenolepis diminuta (assembly GCA_900708905.1). Lineage (NCBI taxonomy): Eukaryota > Metazoa > Platyhelminthes > Cestoda > Cyclophyllidea > Hymenolepididae > Hymenolepis > Hymenolepis diminuta. The sequence continues at coordinate 859,500 of CAADRB010000059.1, read as the reverse complement.
AAAACAACAAAATTAACGTGTGAGACTGACGAAAATATTTACGAAATGTAATCTTGATCATAGACTTGTAAAGTTTAAATACGCGGTTCTGTCAGTAAGTATTAATTATGTTTTAAATTTTAGAGAAAGAACAACAGACAACAAAGTAATTCACCTTAGCTTTGCGTGATGGATCTTGGAACCTGAAATGCGAGGTCTGTTAACTCAATAGCTCTAAAGACAGCGCAATTAACAACGTACAATGAGGAGAGAAAATCAGCTCAAGCTTGAAAAAAGGTTTAATCAACTGAGAGAGGAGACGAAAATTCTTAAAAATTACATCTACTTTTAATCGTTAAGCATTCTCACCAGATCACAAAAGAAAATGGAGGGCATCAAACCACAAAAATTATATCTAGGTAAGCGGAATTTAAGGCCATTTCAAAATGCATATTATATAAAGAGGATCGGAAGAAAGTTTCAAAAAACAGCATCAAAACTAAAGTGTCTAAGATTGCTGTACTTAAAAAAGGACAAAACTAAACGCTGGTCGTACTCTTGAATCTTCATTTACTAATCCGCCATCTAAAAAAACATACCGGTTGAGTGAAAATCAGCATTTACAAATCAGAGAATTTGGATCGCGAATTTATAAGCGTGAAATGAAATGAAACGGTATGAAAGAGTAATAGGACGTTGGAATGTTTAAAATTGCTTACCGATATTAGAGATGCTGCATCGGCCGTCTTTTCAGCAATTTCTTCCTCAAACTTGGTCTTGAATTCCTCCACAATGGACGGGTCAATCTGCAAGGAAATTCAGAGAGAAGGCAATTAGTACGATACACGAAAAATTAACTAAACAGAAATTTTAACGATTAGAAGACGCTAATTTTCCTTATTAATGCAGAAGTCCATGGTCAAAGGCCCATCCGTGAGTGTTGAGTTAATTTAATAAAGCATCTTCGCTTACCGATATAGCGTGTTTTCTAATCAGGAAAGCTCAAGTATCTTATCTTAAGAGATACTACTGAAATCGATAATCTTTTGAACAACGCTTAATGAACTCGTTTGCGAAGCCAGAGATCACGATTTCAACATCCATTGGTGCACACCCAGTGAGCGGAATGGTCAACCGCATTGGATAAGTCTGGATAATAGAAGGGGTGGCATGAGACGAATTACTCTTCATGGAGAGAGCATGATGTCATCCCATCTACACAATATGAGTGTAGGAGACCGTTTTCACAAATGGGCTTGGGAGTTAACTAGCTCAGTCGAAAAGGGAAGCTCTTAGACAGAGAATTTAGCACTTTATTACCTCTCGAATGATGGAAATTAGTACAAATAGTCTTCCATGATGAGATACACACTTTCACCAGCACATATCAAAATAATTCGGGCTAAATCAACAGAGAGATGACTAACTGTGAGATTGGCCCTCTTCATCCAGTTGGAGGAGCAGTAGGGTGATTCCGGGTCAGCGAAAGAGATGAGCATTCGAGCATGGTAGCCATCGGTAGCGTCGGCCAGTCGAAGATGTGCAACACGTCGCGCTTCTACACCGATGGGTTCCACAAATGTGAGGAGGGAAAGAACACTCTCCACAACCGTCAGGTCACTGGCACCTCCGTAGGCATCTATCATCTGTGCCAGCTCATCCTTCCTATTTTGGGAGAAGAAAATGGACAGTTCTAGGTGAGACGTAATGCGTATGTACATGGGAAGCATATTTTTATTTAGTAAATAATACCTTATAGATAACGTAATAAAGAATAAAATGGCATAAAGTTCTATGAGTATAAAAACATTAAAAGATGAACCAAAGGGCATTAAAAGTACAAGGGTGGGAGGAGGAGACCACTTTATCACAAGGACCCTCGCCTCTGCAACCTGTGATTCATTTTGCTCCGCGTGTTGATAAGTTCTTCTCTACTGGCTGGTGAGGTTGCTAGTTTATACCACTTCCAATTAATCGATATCAACGTGCTTGGTGGCTTACATACATGCTAGCAGAGGCTCATTACATGATTTGATACATACAAATGTACCCAACGGAAGTATCTTAACTCTAGAAAAGCTCCAAGCTTTGTTCCCAGGTGAGTATCAAGAAATTCTAATTACATGGCATCTGCGGTATCTTCTAAACGGGCATACCTTCAGACGAATGGTTTTAAACATCGGTAAATCTCTTGGTAAGGTAAATATAAGCGATTTAAAAGGTCGTAATATAAAAAATACATATTACACTTGTCTAAACCATTCAAAGTGGTCAAGTTATTCAAAAGAATTGTTGAATTTCATAGAATGCTGTGGAACCAATCGCACTTTGCACGAGAGTATTGTATGAGCGCCTCCAAAAGCAACAGAAAGAGTTCTCATATTGAATCCGTCGATAATCAATATTTCCACAATGGGATAAACACGAATTTGTTTGGTTTGGTGTGGTTCTCTTTTAACCACAAGCATATGTTGTAAGATACACTAAGGAATGTACCATAAAATAAAGAAACAAATTTAACCCCCTGATAATAAGACCCCTGTAGCGATTTCTATCAGGGACTTCAAGCTAAGCTTGAATATTTACGCTCACAGAACAAAGACCCAAACTAGACGATTCGATTTCAGGCATCGATTTACCGATCCATTTCTTCTCTTAATTAATTTCATTTTAGTTGACCTCATAGTAAACTCAACATAAATATCTTCGATTTCAAGAATGACCATGATAGTCGGTATATGATAACATAATGAGGTAAATAATGAAGTTTAGGAGATTAAAATTAACACCTAGAGAACATAAACGTAAATCAGATAAACACCAATATAATCTCCTATCACTTTAACGGAGGCAACTACCTACTCAAAGATAGCCAAAGGTCCATGGATGCCCATGGCAATAGGCTCTGAGGGATCATATCGCAAATTTGAAAGAGCATGGAGAGTGGCGACCTGTTGAGAAGTCATCTGCTCAATCAGTCCGTGATATCCTAACATTCCTGTTGACTTGGCCCTTGGAGTAAGGAGTTGTCGCATTGCCAGGGGATAGTTAACTAACTTTCGGCCCGTCTCCCATCCTTCGAGAGAGTTTAAACTTACGTTACCACCACCACTATCACAGGGTTTTGCGTAGATCATGCCTGTTTCACTCGTCTAAAAAAGGAAGAGAAATATGGCTATTGTGAAAAATTGGAGTCATTCAGCACTCAGACTTCCACCAAGTAAATAGATACGGTCTAGGAAGTACAAGTAAAGCAATTCCAGAGACAAACAGCATCGTTCGATCCTAAGCTTCTGAAAAAATTACTCAAATATCTTTGAAATATAGCATGAGCACGTTTCAACAAAAATCTATGCCTTTGAGAGGGTATCCAACACGTCCCGTGATCTAACACTGTTGGATAACATGAAGAACTAGTTAGAGAACAAACTGCCAAAAGGTCAATGTCTATTGGTGAAGAGAGAGATAGCTTAAAACGACCTAATCCCTAGAACCGCAGAAGGTGCAAATGTAGCCCTAAACTTTGGATATTAAAAAATAGAAGGGCGATAGAGACACTTAACGGAATGACACACACAGGCTTTGAGAAATAAACACCAAGTGCAATCTACTTTTCGAGAGATTATTAATTAGATCACAAACTATTTAACTTTTAAATAATTTTGAATGAGATAAGTATGACCTCCCAAAATTCATGAACCGAAAATATCACTAACCAAACACAAGACTGAAACTTAAACACATATATTCCACTAGTAAGAGCTGACTTACATCGAGATAGACAACAGTCTGCCGACCGGGTTGTCCAAACTTCTGCAAGTGCTTTGCCCTCGCATTTTCAGCTGCTATTTTCACTTGAACAATCACTTGATCAGGGGGTGTCCGGTCGGTCATGGTGTCTGTGAAAGTCCAGGCGTCCTCAGCATATGTTCTCTGTTCAACTGCTGCAGTTGCCGCTAGCCTTCGACGCGATCTTGAAGAGGTACATGACTGGCGTTGATTGGGTGCCACGCGCTTGGTGGTGCTTGAGGAACGACGACTGGTGACATTTCTCGCTGGTCTGCGTGAACTACGGAAGTAAAATGGAATTAATTAGTCCACAGCACAGCGTGAGAAACCGAAAAAATTACTGATTTAAAGAGCAAAGACAAAGATAAGTACATTTTTGATAGAGTTCGAGCAAAACGCTCACCAGAATGGTTTAGATTGAAGCCACCGTCCCAATTCTTGTTATGTTAAGCACTTTTTGTGAGATGTATCATTTGCCTAAATTTACTTAATGATTTTTGCATATGATATTCCTTCCCCTCCCGCTTATTGGCTCATTATCGATGATCAGTCACTTTCTTTGAAAACAAATTTTTGTTCCGAGTCTCTGGATTGTAGAAGTTGTAAGAGTAGAAACTTTAGTTAACATAAACGTCATTAGACAATGTTTTTTACAACTCTTGATAAAAAGTTTCATGAATGAAAAATGGAACACCTCATCCTCCTTAGTGAGAGTCAGAAGTGAAAAAGCGAGAATTACCTTCGGTTAGCTGAAGACGAAATTGTTGACGAAGACCCAGGTGAAGCACCAAAAGAATAATCTACTTGATCCCCTTCAGCATTCTCCAGATCAATGGTTATCGCATCTGCGGAAAAATAAGTTGGATGTATAAAACACTAAAATAAATCAAAACGGCACAATTCAACTTACCACTCCGACCACAGGTTGACTGAGTCTAAAAGTATGCAAAAAAGTTTGTTCATTTTCAAGACACCGAATTATGACTCCACAATTTCTTTTCTAAGCCTTAAACTGCACCTAGACTATGGATTTATGAGACCCTTGCTCTGGCCTCTGCCTCCAACAGTTGTAATTTCACACAATTCAATTTCTTTAACATGGCTAGGATAACATCTGGGAATTCCATATTTACGGCATGTATTGGAGATAGCAACCCTTCTAGACGCGTCGTTTTATTTCTTTTGTGTAAACGCATTCCTGAACATTACTTGTATCATTAGACGCCGCTACATAGGGTACTTAAGCTGTAGACTTGATTAATCAATTCAACAGATCATTCGCATAAATATCTGGATTCGGTTAGTTATTTTCACTCTACATGCAATCCTGCCTTTTCCAAGTCCAACGTACATTTTGAATAGCAAGACCGCATCCAGAGGTCTCAGATTAAGCAACTCGCATTCTGAAACCGTTCTGTCAAGAAATTTTAATTCATAACTTAACAGATAACTTTAATAAAATTCCAAAGCGTTCTAAAGGGGAAATATTCCACCTATTTGATGGGAAACTCTTATTCCGCTATTTATAATCATGTCGTTTACTGGTTGTGCGCTGATATAAGATACACTGGGACAAAGTAACTACGATCAAAGTAATGAATTTCTATCCGCATTGAGAAAATAAGACGAACCCGTGGGCTATCTATTCGTCCAGCAAATGACTCATCCACTTCAGGGATCAGATGAGGAGGACTGTTGGCATAGCGGGACACTTTCGTCGCAGAAGCTGATGACAGGGAGGCATTCGACGGGCGACGTTTTAGCTGAGAAGAATAAGACGATGAGGGGGTACCGTCAAGTTCTTCACGCTCAACCGACCGTGCTGCATAATCCTCCACCTCATCAGATTTTTCAAGTATTTCCTCTTTGAGTTTTGGCACGGACATCGAGGTAGAGTATCGAGAACTAGAAGGAGGGAAATATGAAGTAGGTAAAAACTTACCATTTGAATAATATTTAACTGGATAAACGCTCTCAATCTCAAATCAGATTCATTGGAATATACACTGACCACGCATTAATATACATTGCTATTAGACCATGGGGATAACAATGGTTCTGGATTGTAATGCTCGAAATGTTTTTAATTTAATCAAAACATTTTAAAATACTTTTCTATTATGCTTGCTGGCGATGTAATGATTAACGTGCTCGTCTGTGCGGTCAGAGGACACAGGCTCGAATATCCAATAAGCGGAATCAACAACCGCAGTGGCTAAGTCTAGCAAATAAAAGAAATGTGGAATTCGAGTTTCTCATAAGGGGAGTTTTATGGTGCAACGCCACCACTCAAGATAACCAGTGGAAACTGGTCTGCTAGATGCTATTCACAGTTAAAGTGTTTAATGAGAGGACCTAAAATGAGAATGTTTCAACATTATCGTTGAAATATGGAAAACAGATTTTCACTCCATGTAAAGTCTTTGTGATCCTGCGCCTCAACATAAAATAAGAGTTGAAAATGCTTTCCTAAAGAGGCTTGGAAAGTACTATTTAAAAATTTCTCAACTCTACATTTTACAAACTTTGCTGAATATCTAATCGTAAATCTGATTAGGGACTGAAGAAATAACTAGATCATTATTATATTAGAGCAGGGCTATTCGATAATAATGCAAATATTAAAAGTATTTTCTACTCCAGAAGGCACAATCATCGCATGTTTAGAAGAAATAAACGAGAAAAGAGGAAAGCAGATTCCTCCGCTTACGGGATTCCGAAAGTTACGCATCTCCTAGACCAATTAGTATTTTTAATATAAGCTTTAAACAAGAAAACTTGAGTCTGCATGGAGCACCAAACGTGCACATATGATCAACAAATAGATTTTAAATACCCTACAAATACCACACGAAGTTGAAATTAGCTATACTATTTGATTTTAACAACAATGGTTACTTTAAAGCACAAAGTGAGTGCAAATATGAAACATAAACGTAAGGATTTTGAAACTAACCCGAGTCCTGGTTGGGCATCTTCTTGATGATGTCTATGACCATGGTGTCCATGGTGACTGCCACGATGATGATTTTGTTTAGGTGTCTCAGAAATCGAAATACCCATTTCCTCATCAGTAAGAGGTCGACTAGTTTTGAGCAACTCCGCCGCAAATTTTCTCAGACCTTGGGGAGACATTTGTTTTTCAGCAAAGGAAAGCATCTGGATCGACAAAAAGTTACAGTCAATAAAACTAAGATAACTTCAAAAGAAGCAATTTATCTCTGAAATAAACCAACTTTACGAGCTTTCTGATAGTAGATAGTGTCAGGAGGATTATACAACATTGCGTTTTGACACATTAAACGGAGATCATCAAAGTATTGCCCAGCCGTAGAGTAATAATTTCTAGAGGAAAGTCTTGTATAGATCGTTCCTAAATCCATGGGATTCGATATGAACTAAAAAATATAAAAAAATAAAAGTATATCAATTAAACAGAAAAATTTATTTAATAATTACTGAAAAGTAATTGGGAGCAATATCTTCGGTGACAGGTCGAGCGAAAATCCCTTTATGATCTCGTTTGACAAATAGCCGATGGAGTTCACTCAGCACAATATAGAGCGAATAGCTCGTTTTATGGGAAGTGTCCTTTGAGGAGCCTAAGGAAATCAGAACTCAGAACTTCTAGACTTACTTTCCGGCTCTTCATGTTCCATTTCCTGTTTTGAGAGTGAAATTTTAAAACGAAGAGAACCTGATGATTGTTCCATCTGTTACCTAAGTTATAAAACAAAACGCAAGCAAGAATTTCAAAACAAAGGAAATCTCTATTAAATCCTGATTTCGTTATGTAAAATATTTCTTTTATTTTATATACATAAACGAAGCTCACACTATTGACAACTCACAAACATATGTGCAATAAATACAAGTTGTGGTAAACCGTGGACACATAGGCCGAGATATAAATTGGCTAAATGACATTATTAAAAAATTTTTGAAATATATTGCATTTCAATAGCCAATTAAATTATTATGTACATATTTATGTATCTATTAAGAAACTATTAATCTAAGACATATATAAATATACCAATAGAAAAACTCATTTTTAACCTTTTCCAAGGACAATTAGCTTGGCGGTTTTGTAAGTACCCTTCTTTGACCGAAGTTTATTATACGATGGAAAGTGGCCTAATTTGTTCGAGTGACTTTAACTCCGCTCTGAAGAAAATTTATGATGTAATTGTTGCACTACATCCGGAAGATATTTGGAAAATCGAAACACCTGACGGGTCTCCCAATCTAGAACTCATTTGTAATCACTTCTGTACAATTTCTAATAATGCTGCTAGATTGGAGTACCGTATAACATACAATGACGCGTATTCTGTCCCTATTCTCATGTTTCGCGGCTCCCTCAAGGATGGCGAACCCGTCCCCATTTCCTACTTCTGGGATTGTTTCTCAAACAGGTCGTCAAACGACGCCGATCCGTTCAGTGTTATTAGTCAAATGGAACATCGTCAGACAGGAGTCCCTTACTTCTTTGTTCATCCTTGTAAGACCAAGGATCTTATGTCAGACGTCAATCCAACTTCCCCAAAGAACTATCTATCCCTCTGGTTATCTCTAATGGCCCGCTATTTTGACGTCTTCGTACCGATATCAATTGCAAAAGAGTGAAACTATGTACACAGCACACTGGCACTTATATACAATTATAATTTGTTAACAACTATTACAGAGAAATTATTTCTTGGGAACTTTTTTGGGTCGACGTCCCATGCCGTAGTGGATTGGAGTATCGTCGGTTAAAGAGATAACGTTTATTCCTGAAAGAGTCATCCCTGATATGGTAGACTGCAAATAAGAAGAACAATTATTAGAGTCACAGTATGCGGTTAGAATCGGAAAGTAGTAATGCCTCCTACCAATCGATTAGCACCAATGCCCTTCATCTTAACTCTCACGTCTTTAATTCCAAGCTTCTGGGCTTTTAAACCGATGGATATTCCGACAGTCTGGGCGGCTACGGTTGTCTGTTTTCGAGCATTTTTAAAACCTTCACAGCCACAACTTGTGGTACAAAGACTTCGGCCGTTGCAGTCTGTGAGAGAAACTGTGGTATTGTTTCGGGTTGTAGTAATGTGAATAATTGGCAGCTCATGGTATGCCCGGTCGCCATACATTGTCCTCAATCCACTCTCATAAAGAACTTCGTGCCCCGCACTGTAGAGTACTTAAACAAATATCAAAACCCTTACATTGATAGTCGCTTTTTAGGTGAGGCTTCTGTCTGAGTCTGAGGTAATGATGTCGATTCGAGAATGATAGGGTTGGTTATACTTGACGTTGATTCTAGTGCCCGCAGAATTTTACTCGAAGCGGGGATAACCGCCTAAGGAAATAAAATAGCTGATAATAAAGTAAAGGAACATTCAGAAATGAAAATATCACGGCGAACTCGACGAGTCAATATTTCGGATGCCCGCTCAGATATCGCTTCAATATCATCATAATGTAAACACGTAAAGGGATATTAACCCTTAACTAAAACGCACCTTCTTTCAGAATTTCATAGTTTAAGTTAATAAGCATTAATTACCTTCAATGAGGCAATTCCCTTAAGGCACGATCCATACATGAGGAAAGGATTTACCCCAGTACGTAGATCGCGGCGATATTCAGGCCAATTTAAAGTTTCTACTATCACAAACTTCTTATAATCCATCCATTTTAGTTGTATTTGTTTTCATTGTAAAAATAAGGATCGAATGCACATTTATCAGCATATTAATATTTATCACATTTTGTCACCATTAAAAAATATTTACAAATCACTGTTTGACATATATCTCTTATATTTGAAATTAAAACGTAATTTTATTTTTAATAGCGTTATAGATTTATTAATTGAATGTCTTTCATCTAAAACGGTACATGCCATGAAATTGAATATTCACGCCCATTGTATTTATTATAGGAAAGAAAAAATTATTTCACTTACTTTGTACTACGTCGAGTGTTGCCTACGGCTATGATTCTGTGAAATTATTTGCATTCTACGGGCCGACATTGGAGGAAAATAGTGGCGAAATATAATCATGGGATTTTCTGATAGGATCAAAATATATTTCTACCAATACCAACACAATGCGATCTGTGGAACTTTATAGGAAAAATTATCATTTAATGTACCTTCATTATTTTAGTTTAGTTTTTTCTATTAATACAAGTTGCTTCTGGATTAATTTAGTGTGTTAATGTCAACAGGTTTTCCAATTAAACTTAATAATAAATAGTGCTCTAACAGAATTGGCCAAAGGATTTCAAAATAATAAATAGTACGATGTCGAAATGTTAAAGACAAAAAATTTATTTAGAATGCAGGTTCCAGTTTGATTTCCTTCGTCCATTTATTTTGAAGATATTTTATGTTTCATTCCTTACATTTCAAGGAGAAAAAAAATAAACGAAAAGAAACTATTTATGCTTAATCTTAGTCATTAATCAATATAGAACAAATATTTAATGTGGAAATTCACATTCATTTCAACGGACAAGAAAATACTTCGCATTGTTGAGTAGGGCATTTCAGGTAACAAATTCTTTTCATAAGCAGAGAATTTGTTTTGATATATTAGTTTATATGTGTGAATTCCATCACATAAAACGGTTTTAAACTTATTTTCAAATTTGGAAGCTTCACAGTGATGTTGTTCGTTTTTATTAAATCGCTGTGACATATTTGATTCATGAAAAAAGAGAAAAGCATTTATGAAACAGTACTTTAAAACCAAAATCCCATATATTGGAAAAAGTTTTTTTGAATATTCTGTGATTCCAAATAAGCTATATACCGATAATTTAAATGCCATATTCATCATGTCATGCAGTTGTCCCACCCGTAGAATTTTTTAAACGAATGTCTCGAACTTGGTGTGGAAGTAATAGGATGGAAAGTGATATAAATGCTAGACGTGAAAAAAATCTACCAGTCCTATTTAAGTAAACAGGCTGCCCAATTGGAACATAAGCTAAGTAAACATGGACTATTTTTTGTAAAATATTTGACAAATAAAATTAGGACAATCAGTTATATGACTCCTTTCATCTGCTCCTCCCTGTGGGATATCGTAACCAAGTCTTCACTCTATTTCATGAACCCTTTCTCATTTGACTATATTTTCGCTGAAGTAATAAACCTTTTTTCTCTCTACTTTATCTATATTCATCGCATGATCTTCAGAGATCGTCATTGTGTCTACGATCCCGAACTGGATGTTCCAAAGATGACCATTGGCAGTCAAGAGGAGAAAAAATGAACAGATTGCCTAGGGGTAGATAAACGAACCTGTTCTACCATGTTGGAAAAAGACCCTCAATTGGATTTATGGTATCGAAAATATGCAGAATCCACGTGAACCTGTCTTCACGGGGAGGAAGCTGGGGATATTATTCCACGAATGAACAAGAGATGAGCATTGAAGTGAATTCAAGAAGGAGAATTTATGTTCCTATTGGTGTCGCATTTATTCTGGATTTACTTCGTTTAAAAGCCATTATTTCTCTTTTCCTGTAAATTTAACTTGATTGAATCCTGTTTTTTCCTTCGAAAATCGTTAATTTTTTTCAAAATCGACCATTTTCTCATGAATTATTTATATTTCAAATAGTTATTGTTTGTTCTCCATTACTAATTTAAATAAATAATTTCAATTATACGAACAGTTTCAATCGTATTCGAAAGATACAAATTTGACGAAATGTATCAATAGTCAATATGTTTATCAGGTGATTATAATTCATCCTTCAGCTCGAATTCCATATTAGGGAAAATAGCCGCTAACCCTCACAGTTTATTGTCCAACTTCATGACAATTTTCTACTCACATTGGCCAATATTGAATTCTGCAAATGCAGCTGTCAGCTGACAACAAGCAACCAAAGTTTTCAAATCAGAAAGGAAACCAAATTATGCTGGGCATTGGCAATAGGAACTCGAGAGAGAGGAGAAGAATAGGGCGAGTAGCGAGGGAGAGCATGAGAACCAAGCATCTGCACCACCGGTTCTGTAACCTACGCGTCGTCGAGTCTTCGGGGGAAAAATTGAGTTATCACGATGACGGTGAGTAAAAATCGCAAATCAATATTCTCCAACTGAAAGGATTGGATAAAGTTTGAGCAAATGCTTGAATTTGAAAAATGATTTTTAAGCAAAACAAATTAAATAAAAATTGCCTGAAAAATATTAAGAAATTTTAAGAAAATTCTTGAATTCAATGCGGGGAAGAGGATAATTGAATCACGGAAAAGAATGTTTTGGTGAAAGTGACTGTAAAACTTGTTTTCTCTTCAACTCCAGATTATTATAAGCTATGGCTGAGGATCACTGTCCGTTTTCATATCACATATACTCTTGATATTAAATATTGCCGGCGTTACTCGAGCGTCTGAGTTTGCTTGAAGAAATCTTACCAAAGACCGAAACTGATGGTATTGAAACTACGATTCTGATGAAGCTCCATATCTGTCAAAACTGGCATTATTCTGCATCCTGTTTTAAGAGTAGACCACAAGTCAGTTTCAGCTCACTGTTTAAAGGATAAGTTTGAGAATAAATTCAACAAACATCGAACAGTTGCTAGAACCATACCAAACACTAGACGTTTCGTTTGTCCCCAAAACTGCCAGATGCTAATGAGCTTATTACATATCATTCAGCGAAAGAATAAGGATATTGTATGTATGAAGCATCGTTAATCCCCTTTTTTCTTTGTACTCCTAGCGAGGAACAAATAAACTTCCATACATCCATTGCAATGTAACACTCGAGCATCTAATAATTATTATATAGTAGTTGCTAAAGCGAAATTATTTATTTAACAAATTATTATTTACTATTGCCGTAGTCATTTTAATGAGTAGTACTAATTACTGTTTGAATGCTAGTGAGCTCTTCCAGCTTGATTAGATTTGTAGCGGATGCTACACAAATAAGCCTTTTTGCTAAACCTCAGTAATCCTCCTGAGCAGTCCAAATAGCCTCTAACAGAGTCCTCTATTATCAATTTACTCCCAAATTAGCTAGGATATGCCCAAAGTGGTAAGAAGGAGAAAGATGTTGAGTGGAGAGGGTTTATTGCTCACTTATACGGCTCACTGCCAAAAGTTTAGTCATTAAATGCGGTCAACGCTACGCTGAAGGGATATTAATTGCTAAATAGCTGAGGGGGCCTCTGTACACATACCCGCACTTGTTCACTACGCAATCGGTTACACGGTCGCACTTTCCAGAATGTTCTAACTTTTGAAACTTACATTTTTGGAAAAGTTGTGTAAATTCTGCCGAATAAATGTTTGACTTCCTTCCAAAACCCCTTGTTTACCGAACAATGATAGTAAGCCTCTTCGTTGCAAATTTGCAAGACAATTAAGAATCATATTTGATTGAATTTGTCAAATGGAATTTTTCCGCTGGTAGAACTCACAAGTGAAAGGACCCGTACTGGACTGTCCATTTTGTGATTAATTATGCCTTTTTATAAGTTTTGACTAAACCCCCGAAGTCCAGTAAAGGAGGTGACTTGGGCAAAGAGAATGTATCCAGAGCTGCTCTTGTGAGAAACGCACATTCTATCAACCATGTCAAACTGGATTAACCGGAGTGGTTGGCCATCCAAAAAGGAAAAGGAAATAATTGAGAAGAGGAATTGGTGAATTTGAGTATAATTAAATTTATAGGAATGGACACAAAGTTTTAAAACTTTCAGACGTTGAAATCAGAAAATAAAACACCCACCATTATTTACAACGATATTCAAACTCCAACCATGCTCTCAAAGGGGAAAAAATCCCAACTCTCCTCCAATGGACTTATACAAGATCCATTGCTCTCGCCACCATGCAAGATTAAGTGATCAAAGTGGCTATTCGTTGAACTTAGTTTCTATTCTAAGAGAAGACCGAGTCTAATGCGTCTAGATGTAACGTCTGTAAAGCTCAGTTATTCATTGCGTTTGTAGACTTGTGTGAAGAGAGTTGGAAGGGTTAAATACGAAATTAAAATCAATCATAGCTTTCTAGAATCTAATACCATTGACCCATTACCTGCCTCTCTTTTCACTTATGATTGGGCTATTTTGCCACTCTCGTGTTTAAATGCTTTCTCATAATCAAAACACACGAACGTTTTTGTGTTGCTATAGGTACTGATGGGTCATAACTATCACATTTTAGAAGGTTAGTAAACATTATCTTGGTTTAAATAAATTCAAATTTTTGTCAAAAAGAAACAGAGGAGAATTTGACATTTCCTCTGGTTCACTTTTTTACCCTAAATCGTAGAATTTAATTGATAATCTTTTCTTTAGGTACCTTTAGGAATGAATACCCCAATAAAAACGACTTTTCAATGACGAAATTGGATTTTTAATGTCATTTTAGTTGTGTTCTAAAAGATTATTGTTTATCAGGTATCTCCCAAAACATTTTTACATAAATAAATAAATAAATAAATCAATCAATCAAGTCTTTGTTCACTTGTCATTATTCTGCCAACAGGACGTTGAATGTCTGTCCTATTTATTCATTGGCCGAGATAGTTGGGACAATAATTCAGTGAGTCCTTACATTTTCCTAACATTTTGACTCTGCCTTATAAAAATAGTGGCATGTCGGACAGTCGGAGGAAAAACTGAGGCTTAGTAGTCATGCTACAAATCTTGTTATAATATTGCTCCTTCTTCACACGTGGTATCAAGTATTTTTGCTAGAAAATTGTATATATCCATATATATATGTAGTCAAAAAGGCTTACGAAAACTGCTCCCTAATTAATTGGACGGCTCTGCAACGCAGACGAATATGGCTCAAGGCCGCGGTTTATGCTCCATCGCAGAATGGGCAATTCATGTCCCTCAGAAGTCTCCAAGGTCCCTATCAGCCTTGTCAATATGTGGGTACATATGACTCAACTATCCATGTGATTAGTCTAGAATACGTTTTCATCGGTCGAAATAGCAGGGTGACCATTAATTAACTATTATATGAAGACTTTTATTCCTATTAATAGTCTTGGAGAAATTTAAGTGTGCACACTACTGTCCGCTCATTAATTGTCTGAGCCAAATGTAGCAATAGCAATATCTAGTGGACATCCAATCATCGTCAAATAAACTACGATGTCCACGTAGTTACCATATTACAATAGTGATGGCTGAACTTTACAAAGATTATTATAAAGACATGCATAAGTTCTTATTATGGGTGAATCTCCCCTGATGCTCTTTAGTGGGTATAGTTTACCGCCCCACGCCTTAATGTTCCAAATGTTAATTTTCAGGAGTTGATCCCTAGAATGAGTTACTTTCGACGACGTTCAGAGCCTGATCATCTAACTATCAATTGACGGTAGCTCAAAATATCTAAGCTACTTTTAACGTAGCTGAAAGGAATTTACTCAATATAAAAAATCGATATCCCCATAAGTATTTATTCTTTAAAAGGGAAACAAATGAAAATTTCGTTCATTCAACGCATCCCAAAGATTTGTTAAAGTCAAATTACGTAGATCCTTTTGTGAGTGAGTGATATCAGATCCTCTTTAGGATGCATTATCTTTCATTTTCCCGATGGTCTCAATAGGTGGAACACATTTTACGCGCCTTTACTGCAGGCTGAGCAGTACACGTGCCTTTAGCCCCTTTTCAATACTGTCTTAGAGAGCGATCTCAACTTCCACACGCCAATGAGAAGATAGATGCAAATAACGCAGTCAAGAAAGTCGATACTTTCAAAGTTTCTATCTCCCCTTTGATCTCAAGAACGTCATAAGACTTAAGTTGCAGCAAAAATATTGTTTGACGCAAAATCCTTCTTCCTGTATCTCAAACCAACATTCGGAAAACCTTCAGTTATTTTCCAGTAATTACACAACGATTGTGAAATCCCTCATACGCACATCCCATATGATCTCACATATACCTCGTTTACGTATTAAATTTAATCACTTACATCACAAAAAGGGTGTTACCTCTTTTCTGCTCCATTTTTTCTGTATTTCAATTACTCAAAAGAAGGTAACCTTGAATATTTACAAGAAAAGCGCGGCTCGTTTAGGCCGTTTTAATAAATTAGTGCTCTCGGACTCTATTCAATTATCTTGGGGGTGATTAAAACTCATTATTCATTACTCAAAAGAAATAATTATCTAATTGTATGCTTTAGTGAGTGTTCCCACAGCTCTTGCGTCATAAAGAGCAAAGTCGGAGTCTGGCCTTATTAAAGAATGAAACAGAAGGGCATTGAGATTATGGAGTGGGGAGGAGCAAAGTACACATGCGGTGATGAAACCTGGGTTACGCTATCATTGTCTGGGAATTTCAGTATCTATAATCCCAAAGCCTACTAGTGAAGGCGTATTCCAACATTCATCTCGCGTAGAGAGATAGCATCATAGAGTCTCCTTAGTGTGAAATATGAATTATGTCAACCACTAAACCGAGGGAGGTCAAACCCGAGATCTCTAGCTTCATAGACGGCCACATTAACTCACGCGCCACCGGGGTACTAGAGTTTCAATTAACTTAAAATTAATCTTATCAATTTTTTTCCATTCATTTTGTTAGTATTCTATTGTTTATATTGATCAATTAGGCTAATTATTGAAAAAGGAAACATTTGGGAGATGCGGTGTAACGAACGGAATTTAAACAAAGTTTATTTCTTTTGTTCGAACGGCCAAAATGTGACAAAATTTTTAAAAAAATAATTACTGAGTATTACAACATGGTAGAGTGACTTTTTATCGGATAGTTAATACACAAAATGTTACAAAAGAATGTAGATAGGGATATATTTATGGGAATATAATTAAGTCCTTTCAAGTTGAGGCAGTGAGATCAAGTAGAGAGGCTGAATCTTAAGCGAAGAAGGCCCAGAAGGCGAGAGTAATGAGAAGCGCAACTGATGCACTAACATTGACAATAATTCTCTTCTTAGGATCCTCGTCAATGCTCATCTCTTTGGCCTTCGTCTCAATAATCTCTTCTGCTTCGTCCTCCGTGAAGACAGGTTCACGCTCATCCTGCATATTTTCAACACCGCACATCCAGTTGAGAGTCTTCTTCCAACATGGTATATCATGCTTCTCAGCCTCACCTTCAGCAATCCATTCGTCTTTCTCTTCCTGACTGACAATCGTCATCTTTGGAGAATCCAAATCCGGATCAAATACAGCATGACGATCTTGGAAGATCAAACGACGAGTCTGTAACAAGAAAACGAGAAAGCGTTATCCAAATGGAAGTGGGTATTACGAAATGAGAGTCAGGCAATTTGTGTACTTACAAATGATGGTGGGAGAGGAGGTGTAAGCAAAGAGGCAACCACAATGATAACACATGATATTCCGAAAAGAAGGATAGAGAAGTGTAGATAGTGCATTGTGACCAAGAAGTACGGTTGAACAGTAGGAATTTCACCGCAGGGTGATGCACCATAGGAGATTTCCCATGCGAATCGGGTTACACCAATAATGAGACCAATAATCAAAGCACAGAAGGCTCCCTAGGAAACAAGGACTCAGAAGTAATAATCCGATCAACGGACGATGAATCAATGAAGATGATAAAAGACTTACAATTTCATTAGTACGATACCAGAAGACAGCAAAGACATACACAGCACAAATTGGTGGAGCCAAGTATCCAGTGACAGACTGGATGTAATCGAAGAGAGCATCGCTAAGCTGCACAATTGGAATCCAAGCCAAACTGATACCGACCATAATGATGACAGCAACACTACAATGAATAATGAAATATAAATATATTTTATGATTAAATATGAATGAGCGAGTGATTCGATAACTCACCGACCGACAATCATAAGTTCAGCATCTTTGCTGCGAGGTCGGATAAGTCTCCAGATATCAATAGTGAAGATGGTAGAAGATGAATTAAAGATGGATGTCAGCGAAGAGACCAAGGAAGCCATCATGACAGACAACATTAAACCTCGAGCTCCGGATGGCAGAAGGTTCAAGACCAATGAGGGATAGGCGATATCTGTGCAACCAGCAATTTTACCACATATCTTTTCACACATATCGGTTTCACCGCAAGCAACAGTGTCGGCGAAAAGGACTCGAGCAGCCATACCAGGGATGATCATGAGCCAGAGAGGTGTCAACTTGATGAACATTGCGAGCACAATGCCTGCCTTTGCATGAATCATGTTCTTAGCAGCCAAGCAACGTTGGACAATGACCTGATCGGTACACCAGTACCATGTGGCATTGACTGTAAGACCGAAGATAGCACCAATCCAAGGTAGTTCAGTGCTGTCGATATTTCTGAAGAAGTTCATGGCATCGGACGGAGGAATACTGCATTCAGCGTAGATGCCCGATGGTTGGTTTGAAGGGTCTTGAGCCGCTAAAACGTGAGTTCTCTCGGCATCGGTACCGTACAAATCTGGCTCCCAAGCGTCAAAATTAGAATTTTCAATTTTAAATGTTGTGCTCTTGTAGGCTCTTGTGGTGTTTGGAATGGCATTAAAGAAATTGACTATCATACTATCAAAACCACCGGTCACTTGAAAGCCTAATTAAGAGATATGAAAATAATTGTTAGAAAAATTATCGAGCTGAATTTGCTCTAAGTAAATAAAAACTTCCGAAAACTTACTTCTTATACAAAGGTACAAGGCACCAGCCAACATGATGACGACTTGAGCAAAATCTGTCCAGATGACAGCAGTCAAACCACCTGAAGTTTGAGTAAAATATTAAATTAGTTATTAATAAATTATTATCCAATGGATAAATAGGAGATGAAAAGACGTACCCATAATAGTGAACAAAGCAGAAATGACTAGTAGAATGATAGCAGCTGGGTAGATTGAAATATTCATGGCCTGTTGAATGAACAAGGCGCCAGCGTACAGATCGGCAGAGATTTTGGTAAAGATATACAATAGCAGAGCAATGACAGTCAAGTAGACTCGAATACGTTGGCCACCGAATCGTTTTCGGAGGTATTCAGGCATGGTCAAGATCTAAATACCAAGTGAAATTAGACGTCTAATTGTAACTTACACCAGAGGCAATGTAGACGGGTAGGAAGAGCCAGCCAAGAAGACCCAGTGTAAAAGCAGCATTGTATTCAAAGACTGCTATGGCAATACCTGATGCTGCTCCAGAACCCGCAAGACCAACAAAGTGTCCGGAACCGATGTTACTTGCAAATAGAGAAGCACCAACAGGGATCCAGTGCATGGAACGACCGGCCAAGAAGTAACCACCGACGGAACCACGATTTCTAAAAGAAGACCAAATACCGACAGCGAAGATGATAACGAAGTAGGCTACGATGACACCGATGTCGGCACCATCCAGATATCCGATAATTGGCTCCATTTCCTCGTCTAAAAATTCGCGTATGAGTGATCCATCTTAACTCTGCTGCTTATATACCAATGCGTACCTGGTGTGTGGGAGTGTTTTAATTGATATGATATATGTGTACTCAAACAAAACTCTCTAATTTTGCCGAAAATATTCATATTTTTCCCTCATCTAAGTAAGTGAAGATTGGTTACTTATTTTAATCTGAATTTTCGCTAATACGGTGGTCTTTTCACCCTTATTTGTTATGAAAATCTGAGAGTGATTTCAACTTGATAGACACCATTATTAAAAGGATACTTTTAAATACATTAAATATTACATATTTTGCATTATTCCCCTTTTTTTATTTGAATCCGTTATAAAACTGTCGTATTTTAATAGATTTGTGTTGAGTTCACAGCTCAAAATTTCAGCATCTTGCAAAATGGCATTATTTTGGAATTTGAATTTTATTGGCCCGGCGCGTTGGCGCGTATTTGGTTGGAGGTCATATTAGAGGTGATCTATGCTGTAACCTTTCATTTGACTATAACCAAAATTTTCTTCGTAGATAGTTCACCAATGTTTTCGAACTTCCATCTTCTACTCCGGGACCAGGGAAAATAAACGGAATCTCTCATCTACTTCTCCTTCTGAGAGCAAATTCCTGTCTAATTTCGGCCTTATTAAACCGTTTTATTACCTTCAATGTGCTGTGATCTTTGACTCTTGGAAACACCAATTTGCATAGAGTTTGTCCACTTCCTTACAATTCCAGATTGTACCTGAAAATAAACGAGGCACGAAGATCATATAACTACTCCGTGTTATAGATTGCTCCAAAATGAGGGGAATATCAAATTCCTCATAAATAAATTTCAAAGACCTCTTCATCCGATACACTTCATTTTGAAGGTCATTTTAAGGTCTGTTTTTTCCTTGATATTCTTTTCGAATATTAACACAAAAGGCATAATTAATTGTGAAAAAATTAATAACTTACTTTTCTAATGAAAAATAGAATAAAATAATATATGTTTTATTTTATTAATGACTTTAAATAAAGGAATTTAAAGGAGAAAATTCTGTTTTTACTCCTTTATGATTGACTCCTTTGGGTTTTTAATTGACTTAAATGGTAATTATTTCTGGGAAATGTCATTTTAATCTACGACCTCTGAGGTTACCTCTTAAGGGTAATAAGAATATGTAATTTTGATTACATTTTATTCACCTCTCCCCCCTGATTCACATAATCCAGAGTGTACGCCTGTTCAAGCTAGAATGGTTTGACGATCTTGAGAGACAAAGTCCCATCAACATCACAGATCTCAATGTTCGATTCCCTTATTTTCACGTGTCGAAATGTCTCGCTGTTTGCCAAGAATTTCAGAGAGAAATTCAATTTTTATCTGCTCTTAAGAGGGGTGCTAAGCTCAAAACTGCTCATCCTTTGGGTTCTGTTCTGTAAGCAAAAAGAAGCGGTATTCGAAGAGCTACACGTATTCCATAACTTCGTTCTGGACCAATTTTGAACAACAAGCAAACAAGTGTCGAACTTGCTACCTCTGATTTGGGAGGTGTACTTATTTACCACTGTATCATCGGTGCATAAACAAACCCCATTCACTTCATGGCCATTTATTACGTAGAGGAGGAAAATTCTGTTGTGTTAGAAATTTCCCCCTTTTGGGGGGAGGGGTGGGGGACAAGTATCCTGTTTTCTCTAGTCAGTGTCTGCAACAGTGGGATTTCAACCCCTACCTTAAAAATGAGAATCCGTCGTCTTTATGGTATGCAGTACCAAAGGGCGTCACCTTTGGATGACGACAAACGAATATTATCTGGCCCTCATTGAGCATAAAGGGTGTGATGATTTTTTACTTAGGAAAATTTTGGTGCAATTGGAGATTCAGTTATCTTTAACGCTTCATATAGACGATAATATTGTGATGCTTCCCTGTAAACGTCGTTTGTGGGGGGAGGAGATGGTGAACTAATGGATGGTGAAAGCCTCGACATGACGTATACTCCCCTTACTTAGATTGCCACTTACTTTAACAGATAGGTTGATTCTCTTGTATAGAACGCCCCACTCCCCTCAAATTTCCACCACTCAATACCTAGACGGTCCATATGTTCTTTGTGTATTTGGCGATAAAATAATTTCTTTTTCAGTTTAAATAATATGGCTGCTTTCCGGCTTTGGTGCCTGAAAACTTTATATTATTCTATTAAAAAGATGAAAATTTTCAAACACTACACTGGATATGTCATAGTATATGTTATCTAATATCATTGAGGTCTCCCAAGTGATTCATTTTCAAAATTTAGGAGATAAAAAGGCGTAGACATTTCATTCGGATCCCATTTAAAAAGAAAGGTAACGAGGAGTTTATATTGAATTCAAACTACTATGCCCTCCAGACTTGTGAAGAACATCAACGAGATCTACCCACATTGATCTGCCCTCTTCGTCCTGCCGCTTTCTCCGAATTCGCTTTGGTACAGGTGATTGAAACCATAACGGATATCAGCATCACCCGACAAATAATTCCAAAATATTGTGTGACGTCCAAACACTCACATCGGGAAAAAACCCTCTATTTGGTCTTCCAACTACCGCCTCTATTTCCCTTCACAAGAGTATAAGATGATTAAATCTTTCAACTATGGTAGTCGTCTATGATATCCGAACTCTCAGTGTCGCCTCTCATGAACAATTCCCTTTACGACACAACTATTTGACATG
>CAADRB010000059.1:710338-824170 GCA_900708905.1 Hymenolepis diminuta | reverse complement strand
CATGAGATTTCCATCTATTTCTTCGTACAATTTACTGTCACATCCGTCTTATAATAAATGAGTATTTGGTGCATAAATAATTTTCGGTACCTTGCACAATATTATTACGTTCTAAGTTAATTTTGTATTCTTTTATCTTACATATTTACCAGTTTAATTAACCTACAGTTATTGAGATTGAATAAACTGCAGCATACTAACCTTATTCAATTGGGCTCACAGGACTCAAAATTCAGAACTCAATAAAGCACGCTAATGAGCAACTCTCCGCAATTTACTCAAAATTACGCTTACAGTCGGCCATAATTTCAATGCGTTTAACATAAATGTAGATTACATGAATAACTGAAAATAAATAGTTGATTAACAACAACAAAAATTGTTCATTCATAAATTCAGATGCTGGTTCAAGCTCGAATCTTTTCCGAGATCTACTGAAGCGTCCGTGGTAACAATCTGGCCGATGATTGCTATGGATCTCCGGAATTCCTGGATCCCAAAGCACACGGAGGTAACATGGGTCCAGATAAACCTTCGTTGGACACATTTTTGCTTTGAAAGCTAAGGATGCTTACCGACAGCGAGGATTTTTGCGATAATGTACCCAGATCTGGACATTAAATTGTGGTGTCGTCCAGTACCTAAAGTGTAAAGAATCAAGAATCTCCTCCACTGTCTCTTCTTACGAGAACAGGACTTACCTTTTCGTATTATTAAAACTAGACGTGAACTGAGAACAACGATAAAAGTCTTCAGATCGAATAGGAGAGAACTAGATGACATTTCTGGACACAATTAATTTCTGTAAACTATGGATGGCGAATGCCTGGTGGAATCTGCTCTAAATAATATCGGTTGACCACTTTGAATATAAATCCACCAGAATAAGATAAGAGTTTCCTTGAATAGGTCCAGCAAGAATGAGATCAATGCGTGGCCAAGGGAGGTTAATTTGAAATAATATGAAATCCAAGTGATAGGAAAGTGCAACTTCGCCTGTATTTATCATCCACTTGTGCCAATCCCTTAGGACGGCAAATGAGCATTGGTTTTTGCTGAATGTGGTTAAACAGGCCAATAAATTTTGGGGACTTGAGCATGGTGGACGATGTATGAGTTCTGGAGGGGGCAAGAGTACAACAACCCTCTTTCCATTGCTTTAGGTGGCATATTTAACTTGTCTGCGGTCAAACAGACAGGATTATTTGTTGCTTGGACATGGCAGACTCGGGGGCAAGTCGTGCTGGAACGATTTTGGACATGGAAAATTTCATTCGGTATGTGAGATTCGACTCATCTCATTTAAATTAATTGGTTGGGCATAATTTACCAATTGGAAAAATCGATAAGATCTACTAGTCATACATGCGTTTCGTATGATCGGAAGAACACAACGGGGATCATCCTCAATAATCGTTTCTCTAACTAAAATTCCCTCAAATTTAGTCACCATCTTTGGTGTTTTATAAGTTTCCATTTTAAAGGTCATTCTGATGAAAGGTCCTTCGTATAAGTTGTGCTTCAATGCTGACTGATAAAGACGCTACATTTTACTATCCTCCAAATCGTGGGTAAAAAGGGATAGTGAGGGACGAGAACTGCTTGAACACATTCAATTATGATAGATAAGCGAAAGTTAGCTCTTTTACTCAGCTAAAATAGGTGAAACGGACTTTTTTAAATGAGCCATCAAAGCCTCGCAAAACATCAAAGCCGAAAAAGCACAATGCGCCATTCAATTTTTTGAGAAAGACTCCCTTTCAATCGCTCACAATGTGTTAATTACTTTTTTCGTCTTTCACACAGAACTTGTTTCGAACACTGTTTAGAAACTTCAAAATGTCGGTTTCGGAGAAAGCGTTATGCAAATGGACCCCGATCGTTCATCAAGGAATAATTTTTTACTTACTTCAAAGCTCGTGTAATTATTTTGCATGGAACCAATCTCTTATGTTAATCGGTAGGCAATTTCCAGAAAATCTTTTGGTTTGTTAAAACATTTGCCGGGAGTACCAGTTATTCATGATTTCATACCATTCCTCTTATGGTTTAAATTAATTAATTTTACAACCTCTGACTTTATTAAAATCTCATATCTTCATCATTTCAGTAGACTTGAATATATCCATGGATGGTTTAAAACCGTGTAACTTCCATTTTCTTTTAACCACAAACCGTTGTCGATTATTTGTCATCTTCTTAACTGATAAATAATCATTTTTATTGTGGAGTCTTGTTTCCCTACGCTGCTTTTCGATGACTGCTGTGTCTCCATGACTCAAACCTCTATCTGTCACGTTTAAACGAGTTTTAACTTCTATGATCTAATTCATTAGTTCCTACAATTTGTTACTCCAACAAACTGGATTACAAGCTAAATCGATTAATTACGGTACTTCAGATCCCCAGTTTTCATTAAGCAGTATATCTCAGTAATTTCACTGTCTTTGAATCACTTTTCCGCATGAATGGCATCACTAGCTCCTGCCTTCTATCCACTCTGACCCTAGAAGTCGCAGAACT
This sequence comes from Hymenolepis diminuta, assembly GCA_900708905.1. Taxonomy (NCBI): domain Eukaryota; kingdom Metazoa; phylum Platyhelminthes; class Cestoda; order Cyclophyllidea; family Hymenolepididae; genus Hymenolepis; species Hymenolepis diminuta. Next base: position 821,647 of record CAADRB010000059.1, on the reverse strand, counting down.
TGTGCTAGACGTCATTCCTAAAGCGTCAAAAACGCCCTACAGTAACTTTAAACTCTCAATTATGGAACGCGTCCAGAACCTGGAATCACTACTAGGCACGTGCTTATTGGCTGAGATGCGTGCAAAGTTACAGAGTAAGCAACCTGAAGAACTACAGTATCATAAAAATGAGAGACACAAAAGAAACGAACCCTCTTAAGGCAGACAACGACGATATTTCCTCCGCGACTATCACCTCTGAAACGGGATTTGATATGGATCAGTTCCATACTTATAATAGTTAATGTTCCAAAGAAGTTTAATTTGTTGCTGGTAATTTCAACTCTAAACGATGAGAGAAGCAGCACTGCGCGTCCGAGCAATCACCTTCCATCTACAAAAGACGAACAAGATGAAAGAGGAACACTCGGAAATCTGAAGTGACATATCTTCCAAAAATGACTCAATCGAAAACAGAGTGTCAATATCTACAACAAAATCTACCAGGCAACTCCAGCACAACGCCATCACACTGCAGTAGTTTGACCAACAGAGTCCGGATCTTTAAAATTTTATGCGGTTTTGTCACGTTCTTCAAGCATTGAAATCTTCATAAACAGCAATTTCAGCGAACCAGATACCGTCCCATCCACCTCTATCTCCAGAAATGCTATCACACCCTTCTAATCACAACATTTCCACATTACTTTCATTCATAACGCAGTATAATTGCGGCAAGCAGCAGACAAAAGGAGTGCCTCAAGACAAATGTAACTGTCAACACAGAGATAAATCAACCGAACAATTATTCACCTTGCTACCCTTCAAACTCGTATATCTCTCATTCCCCATTAATTAATTGTTCTAAGTGATTTTTAAATAGCCCTTTTTAAATTTTCACATACCTCATTTCCTATTGACATTTGGCATGATCAAGGCAATTACACTTAAACAAATTTATGTATCTCAAGGCTGGTAGGACACTGAAAGATGACTCTATGTATTTTAAAAAACTATTCTTTAAACACATTCTCGATGACAACACAAGTTTTTCATCCACAAAGTCACAGTAATGTCCTTACATTCATGACTCAAACCCCCATCTCCCATATCTAGATGAGTTTATCACATGTCTGATCACACGCTTCCCTCTCATCTCCTCTCTCTCCCCTCTCCCTCTTATTCTCCCGAATTCTCATCATTGTCCGTTCAATACACTTTGGCCTATATACCTCTTCGTGCTCTACTCCAGGGCTCCTACATGTTGTTAACCGCAAGGGAATTTGCATACCTTACTAAATGAATTAATTGCTTTATAAGGAGTCGCTTGTGTATTCAAAGTGATCATCAGATTATAAATGCACAAACAATGTCAGAGTCATGAACTTAGAGAACATTGAATACTTGAGTCCTTAAGACCTTTATGTAATAACGTTTACATTAAAATATAAAAAATATAATACATATAATTAAAAATAAAAGTATTTAAATGTTAGAAATATAATAGAATTAAAAAAAAATTATTTTAAATAGTCTTATCAAATGATTAATTAATTATCAGTAAATCGCAAATTGTGTTTAATTATGACCACTGATATGTGATTATAGAGATAAAAATAAAATTATTTATTCCTAAAATTTTTATCTTTATTTAAATTAAGCTCAACTTTTATCCGTTTTTTCAATGTTTTTGACCAAATTTTGTTTAAATATTTCAAAGCAACTTCCTGTGTGAACTCTACACAAATAGTTTACTGGGGAATTTGTAAACAAATGTAACTATATTTAGAAAATATATCAGCAACATCAAAAATGCAAAAACTAATAGGACATCTTGATGGGGTAGATTTTGGTGTCATTGTTGAGAAAGCGAAGTTCCGTCGGCGGATATTTCTTGGCTGGAAGATCTATGCACTGGGTTCCCGTCGGTGCCTCATTGTTCGCTAGTACTATCGGCTCTGGACATTTTCTGGCATTGTCATAACCGTCTTCGAATACAATGCCTCTTTTACAATGGCATTATTGGGTTGGCTCTTCTTACCTGTCTCTATCGAATCAGGAGTGACTCTCATAAAAAATAATAACCCATTCTCAATATTTAGATCTTGACCATGCCTGAATATCTATTAAAGTGTCTAGGAGGTCAACGCATCCATGTATATTTGGCCGTAATCACTTTTCTTCTATATTTCTTCACCTAAATCTCAGCTGATCTTTACGCTCGCACCTTGTTCATCCAACAAGATATGAACCTCTCAATTTACCCAGCTGTCATCATCCTTCTGGTAACTTCCACCTTGTTCGCCATTATAGGCAAATTAATTATTTACCCATTAATTACTTATTAATTAATTTTTTAATTAATTAATGTTTTTATAAGTGCATAGGCAATCATACCTTTATCTTCAAATTCTAGGTGGTCTGACGGCTGTCATTTGAGCTGACTTTGCTCAAATTGTCATTATGTCGTGTGGTGCTATGTATCTCTGCAATAAAACGATCGATTTGTTCAGTTTAATAACATACTATTTGTTTCCATTAGGGGTTTCCAAGGGACAGGTGGATTCGATAATTTGATTATAAACTTCTTCAATGTCATTCAGAATACTAAATGAGCATATAAGAGCACATCTTTTGTAGCTGAAGCCTCCGCATTAACTCGTTTGGTCCCTGATTTGTATGGTACTGGAGAATATAGAAATAAGATTCTGACAACTTAATTTCCAAAAGGTCAGCCAGCAGGCATATTCGTAGTATCCTACAAACTGATTCGATGAACTTCTTCAGGTCGATTGACAGTACAGACCTCCCATGGACGGGTGCCATTTTCGGCCTCACTGTCAATGCTGGGTGGTACTGGTGCACTGATGAGGTCATTGTCCAACGTTGCTTGGCTGCTAAGACCATGATCAACTCTAAAGCAGGTATTTTTCTCTCCATGTTCATCAATTTCATGCCTCTTTGGTTGATGATTACCCCTGATATGACTGCACGAATCCTCTTTGCTGACACCGTTGCCTGTGACGACATCAATTTCTGTTCTAAAATCTGTGGTAAAGTCATTGGATGCACTGATATCCGCTTATTCCTTCTAGAGCTCAAGGGTTGATGTTATCTTGCATAATGACTTCCTTTGTTTCCTCTCTGTCATCATTTTTCAACTCTCCGTCTACAATCTTTACAATGGATATTAGAAGACTCACTCAGCCCTGTTCTAATGATGCGAAACTTACTATTGTCGGTCGGTTAGTCAGCAACTCATTTTAGAAACAAAGATTGCCTATTGTACAGTATTTGTGCTGCCTGTCTTTCGGTATCATAGTAACGAAATTATATGGTAAGTTTGTCCACTATCATTGACAAATTGATAACGCCACCTGTGATTATCTTAAAGATTCCTTCTGTGCGTTAATAATGGATCTTGTAATGGTTACAAATCGGTTCACATGGGAGATCTCCTATGGTGTTTACCTTACGGCGAAGTTGTCCCAAATCCGCCTCATTTCCTTGTCGGAATACACTACTTGCACTTCTCAATCTTTCTCCTTGGCCTCTCTTGTATTATAATTATAGTTTTCTCCCTGGTTACTCCACCTCTTCCACCAGAACATGTAAGTTGTCTTCTTAATGATTTTTCAAACGTCTTTGGTAGCTTCTTTTATGCTGCATTGCAATGTATTTTGGCTTTTAGACGCGTTATCTGATCTACTCACATTAACTCTGTGTTTGATTCTGAAGTAGACGCGCCAAAAATAACTGTTGTAATCTGTCCTTCTCTATAGGACACCGTAACTGACTCTTAAATTTCCTAAGATATGGCGCTAGTTACAAACACGATTCGACAACATCGCAACACAAAGCGACCCAAACCGCTATATCAGCACAAGACGCACGTTTTCGTATCGATAGGTCGATTTAAATTATGCGCCATTTGCAACCGTAATGTAAATGAATCCGTTTGAATAAAAGGGAATTAAAACGTGGAAAATAAAGAATCTTGCATATAAGAATTATTTTGGGGAAAATATCTTTTCTTATATGTAACAAAAATAAACCCTATATTCCAGGCTGGAGGAAGGTCGTGAACTGTCTCTGTGGTTTGGAAGGTGTGACCGACCCGTGTGAGCCTGTTTTCACACACACACACACCACACACTATTGATGAAGATCCCCAAAAAAGAATCACTGTCACTGCCCGCTCTACTACTACTCTTGTCACTAAAAATCTTTGCTTGAAGTCAAAAAATCGCCTTACCCTTACCCTCCTTCCCACTATAAGCTATTCCCTACTCCAATTTTATATTTATGTGAGAGATTTGCCGTTTACCCTTTTATGAATAGCATCTTTAGTGGCGGATCATATTTCAGTTCGGTCCAACTCTGTCAGATAAAATATCCTGAAAGATTAAAAAATAGGGAAAGACGGTGTCATATAATAAAAATTAACACTTATTGCTTTGATTAAAAATATTAATAATCATTATATTCAAAGATATTCTTTCCCGTGACTTTTATTATTTCAATTATCTAGTAAAAAATTAATTAGGTTAAGTAGTTAATTACTTTCAATATTTTCTCATTTTTAATTCAAATTTTTTTCAATATTTGACATAAAGTATTAAAATATCCCGTTCCTATCATTTGACCTACTTATATATGTTAATCAGAAAGATATGTCATTTAGAAAAGGTTAGGAGAAATAAGTCCTATCACATGACTTATATTATCGTAGAAATCACAATAGCACTAAAGTTCACTAAAGTGAACATCAAACCTTTGTGTACACGGGATGGTCTTATGGAGTATTTAAAACAGAAAGCATCACAATCCAAATATATTTCCCATTTTCTAATGTAAGCCTTTCAGTTATTTAACCACTCAATATGTTAGTTCGTATATTCATTTTTAGTGTATATTTATTGATTGGACGCTGATAGAGTCTATACCTTGTCATTGGATGATCAATTCACATTCACCAAGAAGGTGCTCTTGACAGCACAATATTTATTCTTGACAAAACTTCCATCAAATCGGCTACGAGCTGACCCTCAAATTTTAATTAAAAACATTTAGACTTATTCCCAAGACCAGTCTTCCTTAAAATGAAAAATCGTATTCGACGCAGAGCACTAAATCCTCCTTCCTACAAAAACTACCTTATCAGTAGTTGTAGTAAGTGACAACCGAGCTATACATCAGTTATCTTTTACAATTTCCACTCTACTTATTAGATACTTCAGATGATTATATTTTCTTAAACTGCTGAAACGATTAGTTATGTCACTTTTTGAGCAAAACGTTTTTTAAGAAGAGATAGGATTCATTGGAACCTCTGCTAGATTAACTCCACGCATATTGTTAGTCAGTACTGCTCGTTGGCAACGCTAACAAAATTCCAAAGATTAGTTCGCATCTCTGATTCGAAACATCTTATCATGTTTTGTTGAGATGCAATCATCCAGGTAGACAAACGACCTTTACGCAACTCAAGGCAATGGAGTGGAGATAGTGGATAGCATATTAAATTAGAAAATATATTTCAATAATCTCTTAGTGGTCGGTCATTCCTGGCAGTTGGTATGCAACAATGACACGTAAATTTAATTAAAATGAATATTTTCCATATAATTAAACCTAAAATCGAATAAGTCTACAGTCTGTTGAAGGAAATATTTTCGAGCGCTCATTTTTTAATACAGAAAGAGCATTATGGGGTTGCTTTGGGGAGAAACTGAAATTCATCAAGGACCATTATCAATCAATTCGGCTGATAATTGAAATATACGCCAATGAGTTGTTATTCGGGAGATTTTTGTGTCAGCTTGTCGTCTTAATATGATGGATAAGACAGTTTCCTCCGGTTAAAACACTGATGAAATAGCATAATTATTATGAAAAAAGTGGGGTAGTTGGTTCATGGGAGCATCAATGAAATCAGGGCATCAACTCAAGTTTGCCAGTTTATCAATATTTTTATACGAATTAGCTACCCATCCAGGGAGATTTAGGATGGAAAAACCTCTTTATTGAAGGTAAGTACATTCAAAAACGATGATGCCGTTTTTGGAAAACTCCAAATATTCACTACCTTTGAGTATTCGTTATATAGAAAGGGATATAGTATTATTTATATTAAATAAAAAAACCTGGCATATCCCATATATTTTTTGCAATTATAATTTAAAGCACAGTTATACTTTTAGAACGACTTTAACAAAATATAATGAATAAAATATTTTTCATGGAAAAAACGGTGTTAATTATCATCCGTAAATGAACAAGAGAAACAAAAATAAAATATAAGATCTCGAGATGGTATTTTTCTGTAACGGGTGTCTAAAATGCATGAAAGCATTTTTTTCAAACACCGGCATCCCTTCCCTAGTGGGATGTTATTTTGCCAATATTATCAAATTATAGATAGAAGGAATTTATGCAGGAAATATCCTGCAAGAAATATAATTTCAAGTGATGAGAATGCTGCAATCATGTATGAGTGTATTTTAAAATAATAATTTTATGAATTTACTTTAATTGCGAAAAATTTGAGTACAACTTTCGACGATTTATCAGGGAGAGTGAGGCTTTACTGCGATTGCCAAATTTGGACTTGTTTACTAAAGATATTAAGGATCATTAACGTTTGATTTATGGCGATTCCGCTCTCACATTTAGTGGCATTATATGGCTTTGAAGAGCAGGACTATAAAGCCCACATTAAATACTGATTTAAGAAAGCGGGAAACACTGCTCCTGATTATCAGAAATTATTTCTTCCTGATGAGGTGACTTGTTCAGCTATAGTTATTATATTACAGGTGATCTTATATATCTTTTCAATATTTTAGAATGTGAGTTTTGGTTCGCTTCAGATTTAAGTATTTGTAGTTTTCGCAGGAAAAATTATCGTACCGGTTAATGGCTATAATGCATAAAATAAGGAGGAGATTATATAAATCCCAAATTATCAGACGCAGTTCAAGATAGAACGCATGCTACTGAATATTTGTTGATTTAAAATGCACCATCGTAAGTTTAAATAGCTGAATTAATATTTGTTTATAATCATAAATTATGAGCGAGTTGCTATTGTACACTTAATTGACAAGGTCTATCATCGATAAATCATTTTATCGTTCTATCATCTTAAATGGGAAATGAAATAGGATGGTTCTGGTAAAAATATTTGCCAAACACCTTTAACTTAAGACTCAATTCTTGCTAAACAAAAGCATTTTTTAATTGTTAAATAAGTGTATATCTTGAAAGCGTGATTGAAAGTTAATAGCTGCGATTGATGAATGGAACGCTGGTGGTATAACCTGTTAAACCTGGAAAAATATTGAAAGTATGTTTCGTGAGTACTCACTGAAGTGATAAATATAGAAGATCAAGAAGTGCTAAGGAATTCCTTTGTACATTTAAATATCAAGTGAGTTTTAATGAAAAAAGGAAACACCATGAAAATTGAGCTATTACCTCCCGATCTTACAATACCAATTTAATGACACAAAGTCGATTTCATTATGCAACGGTACGGTCAATTAATATATTGTTTAGCATACTACAACACTATCTTAGTAAACTTTAATAAATCCCAGTATAAATTTCCAAAAATATAGGTAATAAGAATTCATTGTCCAATGAAAGATAATAAAACGGAAACTGAATTAATTTTGTAGGCATTAATAATTATATGTGTATCAAAATAATGTCTTTGTTTATTAGCATTAACCTTAATTAGTTTTATTCGGTCACATACTCCATTAGATATTTAAAATCTGTGGGTGCTTCAGCACCCTAACGGAGCCAGTTTATCAAGCGACTTTATTCCATTTCTTAAAGATATAACTATTTATTATATTCAACATCTTGTTTTAAAAATATCTTCGTAGTGCATTTCGATTTAATATATTTGAGAGAAGTTTTCTGTCTTAATGCTTGGTATGATATTTTATTTCATTAATTAAATTCCAAATTAGAGTTGCGAGATTCTCCAAATGAATATCTTTGGAGAAGATTGGAAGCTCTGGTTGATTGCATGGTTTCAGAGAGCCAGGGGATTCCTATTCGCAATGTAAAGAACTTTATGTCTGTGATTCCCAGCGTCTTTTCAGGTAAGAACAATTAGATAAAATGTTATCTTTTTACAGGAAGTGACATAGTTTTGTGGTTTATGGTCCACGCCGGAGCTGATGATGTAGCTGAAGCTGTACATTTAGCCAGTCGAATTGCAGCCTATGGTTATCTATTTCCAATTGCAGCTATGGATCATGCGATGGCTGTTCGTAATGATAGTCACACCTATTACCGTTTCCAGACACCCTGTCTCTACCCCTCTCGTTGCTCACAACATGAAACAGACACCACTGTCGACTATGCTGTCTATCTCTGCAAAAGAACAATGCAGAACAAGCACCGCCTTGAGTTGGCAGATTTTGAAGCTGAGAGATTGGCCAGTCTCCAAAGTCTGTACTACCATAAATGGGAGTTCATCTACATGCAGGTTTGTTTAAATTTGTTGTTTATTATTTTGTATATCTAAAATCGTATAGTCAGATTATGTAAATGCATATTAATCGCATTATCTAGTGAGTGAGTTCCAATCCTTTGTTGTTACTATTAGCAGTCATTGCCCAAGTTCTGGTGTCTTCTGTATGATTTTAATAAATCGACAGCAGATTATGAGAACCGCATGTGCGTCTATTATTCAGACTGTGCTCTTTATGCCCTGTTAGTTATTTATCAGCAGCTTTGTTTTGTTGTCACATATTTTGATCAAGCGATTTATTGATCTGTCATTTGCCATCTCTTTAATAATTAAAGTGATCTATATTTAAGCCTCCAGGTTTTTGGTATATTATTAATAAAAATATTGATGCTGACATGTTTAGTTAGGTTGACTGAAGTTGAACATTTTTTATTTGTGCCAGAAGCTCGTAGACGTTCTTTAAGTACAACTGGGTTACTCGAAATTTTTGTCTCAACTGTTCGAAGTTAATGTCACTGAAAATGACAGAAGCCATTCTATCATTCCTTAAAATGGGTTGCTTTGATCAGCAAGGATGAATGAGTTTTGCCTCATCAGGTTTTCCCCTTTCCTGGTTTGTGTAATTGATGCTTGATCCTTTAATACCTCAGTGAAAAATATAGACTTGATCTTGTGATGGAGCTGGTGAATTGTGGTTTGCAGTCTGATTTCATGTTTCAATAGACCTCAACCTCAAAATTAAATTTCAAAAATTCTGCATATTCTTCTTTAATATTTGGAATAAATTTAACTGACCTATTGTAGTGGTTGTTAGACCAAAGGTATTTGATCGATCTCCTAGGCCTCTTCTCTTCAATAAACAGGGGAAAGCAGATTACGTAGAACTCATCGACAATTTTCTTCTCTTATTAAGAAATTACAGCTGCTTGTATTCAACGTTGGTTCTATTGGTCTTTCAGATACGAGTGTAGAATTCCGGTAATGGTTAATCCAGCGTATAAAGAATGAAAACTGAGGAGGCTTTCTAACAACTCCCGAACACCTTTCACTACCCAGGAGATAAAAACTCTGGTGTAAATATCCTCGATTTTGCTAAAATGTAATGTGGACTCTAAAGGATTAGAAAATGCAGGATGCTTGTTTGGAAATCGGTGAGAGATTTCTGGGGTCGATGTATTTATCTGATAATGCAGTAATGGGCCACTGGATGTATTGGAACTGCTTTAAAGTGGAAATTGTGCTGAGGCAAAGTGTGGAAAAATACATAAGATTGATCAGAGAACTTTTCAACAGCAATCTACTTGTGGCACATTTTTACCTTGCCTACCTATAAGTCCGTATAATTGCTTCAATACTTTGTTTGGGGGGAAAGTATTTTCATGGAAGGTTTTTTTATAAATAAATCCAATGTCTTGTTTGACTGTTTGAATTCCTTAATGGATATTAATGTGCACCAGTTCATGACCTCTGAACTACCATCGCACACATTTTTACTGATCGTTTCAAATATTCCATTTCATTTAATTCTCCTCGGCGATTGGGGATTTTCCCTTTAAAATCTGCATTTTAACTTAGTGTGTCATTTCAAGGGATGTCCACTTGTAGATGACAATTTGAGTGGTAGCTTAATTATTAGAAAGTTCCATTGTTGGTGTACGTGGTTTTAAATAATGAAACTAGGTGCATATTGTGATGGAAGCCTTCAAACACGTCGTATAATTTTTCATACTTCATCTACTTTCACAAAACACTCTAAAATTTCCTAATTTTTATGTTTTATCTAGGGAAGATTTCAAAATTTGCAACATATGGTTTGCGCTTCCTCCTTCTAACTGGGATAAATAAAGTATATTGGTCTGTTAATCGGTTATCTAAGATGGCTGAGGGCTCATTCCAGAGACGCTTAACTACCAGCCCAATTTATCTTAAAATGAGAATTATTTTGCTATTTCTAATATTTTGTCATTCAGTCAACAATGTCCTACATCAGTTGCCTTGTTAGCTAGGTAACGTACGTAAGGTTCTCTAATATTTATCGGTGATTTCCTCTCAATAGGCTGAAGCAGAAATGAAGGTTGACAAAAAGCGAGACAAATTAGAGAGAATTGTGCTGGAGTCACAAGAAGCTGCCTTTTGGGATGTCCATAGACCAGCACCGGGTTGCGTTAACACTACCGAGGTGGATATGCGCAAACTCTGTCGCGCCAAGAGACCTAAAAAGACTGGTCTCGCGGCTGGTCGTTTGCATCCAGTTACTTTCCCCATTCCTGTCGCCGGGGGCACCGCAGGAAAGCTCCTTTTTTCCGTTCTTGAGGGACTCTCTCCGGCTGAAAAGGTCACAAAGCTAAAGGCCTCCGAACACAAGAGAATCAAAGCGTCGAAAGCTATCGAAAATCTCCAGGTTTGTGAAAATTGAAAGTCAAATTTCCACCTACTGAAATGAAATAAGTAAAATGTATTTAGTCTACGTCGCCTTTAGAATTACTGTGATCAGTACGTGGACTTCGATATGTTGTTAATGTGTGCGACTTCCACAACATCGGCCGGATACGATGGAAGCGGTGGAGGGGGAGGTTCAGCAGGACTTGGAGGTTCTTCCAAGGCTGGAGGAGGTCCTGAAAATACTGCTCCAACAACTGGAACATCATCGGTTGGATCTACGATGCATCATTTGCTCCTGCCGAGAAAGACTAGTGCTGGACTAAATGTCACTCATGGAGCTGTTGTGAACCTGATTCTTGGACCCTCTCCGGGATCCACCGTGTCTACTATTGCTGGTAAGCTGAGCATTAACTGGATACTCAAGGTCTTAGTTAATCACAATTTTTATTGAATAGAACGTGGTAATTGCACTTGCCGCCAATTATTCAGATCAAGCTGAATAATATACCTTGATTTTATGCCGTTTTATTTTCGTTTTATGATCTCTTTAAAGTGATCTTGATTTGCCAATTATTCTGATGGATTACATCTCACCTCATTAGAGCACTTAGTTTTACCAATAACGGTTCTTCTGAAGGAACCAAATTTATGTGAAGGAATTAAAAATAATAAGGAAACAAGAACATGTTCGCACTGATTTGGACAATGTTTCATTAGATTCAACATCTTTATATCACCGTTTTCGTGTCTCTTCATCAATTCTAATTCTTTAAACCACGAGTACATACTTATTTTTCCTCCTCAGAAGGTCTTTCTTCTCGGACTTGCTTAAGGGTCCAACGCTCCATATTTTTTTTTGGCAGTGTTTCTCAGAGCAACCTTTTTACTCGTATTTTGGTTTTAATTCACCATGTGTCCCTAATGCCTGCTATCATTCGCAGCAGTGAACTGATAATAGAGAAGTGATAGTTGGTGTGATGTTTTGGCTCTCATAGTCAATATTAACTTCAGTGACTGTCTTCTAGCATCGACTATATTTCATGAGGGTGATTCATCGAATAGGTCTTTTGGAGTCTTGATAAGTTAAATAGTTCGCATGTTTGCTCCTGTGGCCACTCATTTTAAGATATGGGTAACCTAAGTCATTGTCAACACACGTTCAAACTGTATTTTTATTCGCGGGACGTTTGGCTAGGATTTTTCAGCTTAACTAACCAGAGAGCAGCAACAAATAACCAAAAAGATTTTTTTATTTTTTCCTAGGTGATGTTCAAACGGAAGTGGTCGGACAGAGCAACCCTTGGTTGGCAGACAACGTCACAGCAGCGGCGGAGAATTACTGGGGCTCTGTCTCAGCCGGTCTAGGCACTGCAACCTCGACCCTTGGTGGTAGTGGATCCAACGTTCAAATGGGGGAGCTCTCGGTCTCCCGTGTCAAACGCTGGTCATTCTCTTTCCAGGAACTCCTGAAGGACCCCTTGGGGCGCGCCAAGTTCCAGTGTTGGCTTGAAAAGGAATTCGCCGCTGAAAACCTCATGTTTTGGCAGGAGTGTCAAGTAATTTTTTTTATTTGACTTATTCGTCTCGTTTCTATTGCAGGATGACTCTCTATGTTTTTTTTTCGCCTATGCTAGCTAAGGCCTTAGCTTCTACGATTCGATCTCAGTTCAATAGTCCCTACACTTTAATAACACCTACGATTTGATGACTGCAATATTATAAAACCGATTACATATTCATCTCATAGAAAGTTGGTTAATGGTGTATAACTTTCGAGATTATCAATTTATTCTTGTCACGTTTTGATATATTATCATTAACAAAGTAGTTAGATGTGTTTCCTGAATATTTTGTAAAGTACGTATTATTCTTTCGGATGCACCTGTGACGCATATCTAAGCGCTGTTCCAATTGACAGATGATGATTTGCTAATGATTCTTCATCAGACAGGTTGAGACTTCAAACTCATTCAACTCCACTTAGTACACCTTAACTTGGCCCCTCTCTCAATCTCATTTCCACCGCCCGGCATTGAAGTTTATTTCCTTGATCTTTCAATTTCCAGTTCTTCCCGCTTCTATCTTGTTCTCTCATTTCTCGTTTATGCCCAATGCAGTACTCTGTTAACATTTAGGAAGATTGTGACTTCTAGTCTAGTTCTAAAATGTCTTTACTGTCGCCATTTGTCCTACTGGAAAGGTTTTTAATAACGTTTTTCCATAATTACGTGTAAAAACACCTACTCTATTTCATATGATAGTAAAAGAAGTCGTACCTTTCAGGCTGCAAGATGGGTTGGTTAGTATTAAGGTTATAGTTGACTATATTTTTAATAATTAGTAGATATACATAGATTTTCAAAGATAGATAATCCATTAACAAGATACAGTGTTACTTGAGGCATTCTGCACTTCGTCTGAGCTTGCAAAGAATGGAAGTACAAGTCTTAACTACCCTTTGAAAGATCTGAAACGGCCTGAGATGTTTATTCGTTATGTTATTTATAATAAGTTAAATCTATCGGGGCCACATCGATCGAACAGATGGGATAAGTTAAGCCACTCATTTCGCCAGATCAGTTCGGAAATGGCAGGCAAGCTACCCCTATTTATTAACAAGTAAATTAGGTTTATATATAAAACATTTTTTCATTAGATGTCAGCCATGTCTCGTTGTTGGTGCCTCGGCGTGATGATAGACACCTGTTTGGGTATCTATATGCAAGCACGCAAACACACAGCGGGACCGCTTGTAGATACTGTAGTGGAGATTTTATCGCCGGTCGATCATTTCTAATCGCCAGATGTTGATGGACATCTGCTGGCTATAGCAGTATTACAATGCCATCTTATTTAAAGTTGAAGCATTTTTGGTACTTAGAGCGTACATGCGGTTAGAATTTGCTGAGAATTCATCTGAAATGTTTTAGCATTACTGACTTTTTATTCCAGAATAAAGGGTATTTCTTCGTTTCACTTGATTCCCTCCAGACTTCCTAGTTATAATGTTGGCTCAGCAAAGTAAATAAAATTAGAAAGCAAAAGGAACGCAATGATAATCTTTACTGAAAACGTTTCCTATGGTACGTTATGACTCAGGAGTTTGAAAAATCCTTACACCCTTACTCATTTCTAACATTTATTTGACTTATAGGACCTGAAGAGTGCACCGCTACGAGAATTGCCCCAACGGATTCAATCGATCTATTCACAGTACCTATCTCTGACTGCCCCTGAACCCGTAAACGTCGACAGCAAAGTACGTGAAGCCGTCTTCCGCCGATTGGGTCTCCTTCGTCTACTTCCCTCAATAAGTCAAGATATTGAACCGGGAATAGAGCCCTTGGTAGATGGTTCTCTTCTAGAACCTTCTTCCTTGAACGCCATTGACAGCGTCTCAAAAACATCCCCTGCAGCAAAGGTAGTTGGTGTGGGTGCCTCACACTCTGATCGTTACTGCTTTGAAGAAGCAGAGGAGCAGATATTTCAACTGATGAAATCAGCCTCCTACTGTCGATTTTTGAGGTCAGACATCTATCGAGAACTGTTTGCTAATTCGGCAACCAAGAAGAAACAGTCTAAGAAACACCGGGTGACTGTTACTGGCTCTAGTGGTGGCAATATCGCATTTGTTGGAAGTGATTAAGTGAGCAGCTCAGAAGCAAAATGAGAAGACATGCCGGAACCTTCTATTATTGAGTATAACGACACTTGTTTTTCTCTTTTAATGTTGTCTTTGAATATGTTAGTCATTATTTTATGTGATTTTGACTTAATTAATTTACAAATAATAAGTTTTTCTGATTTTTTTCAAAGTTAGTTCGTTGAAGGCCTATTTTTTGAGCAGTTGGAATAGCATTGCTAATTTAATTGGTGTCAATAGGGTGATATTTTAAATATGCCCCTATTTGAACGAATAGCAGTAGTTCCCCCTGGGGTAAGGAAATATTAAAGATACTGATCTAATTTATTTTATTATTGCCACATACTATCTGAGTAGACAAATATGAGCACATAGCTATCAAAAATTAAAAGACAGATGGTCGACCGTTTCGGAGTATTTCTCCAAATCGTAATGTTCAGGTCACTGTACTGATTACTTTAATTGCGAATCTATTTAATCCAAGATTATAGACGGTGAACACTGCCTCTAAGTGCTGTACATACATTTTCTGAAACACTCTTGTTGATGGACCAAATCATACACTCAGGGAGGAATTCCGAATATTTCTGATATGAAAAATTTAAAATCGGATGATGATTTGATCTGGGAAGTCGTTCCCAGTTTATCATCAGAATGTCCGAATATTGAAACATTAGTGTTTCAAACCTAATAGAGATTTTCCTCGAAATGGCTGTAGTAGGCTCATCTGTATTCTGTGCAAGAATGATTTACATTAGTCACTCTCACACCTTTAAATTTCCAGTTTTCGTAAAAATATGAACATAACTCGTTAAATATTTGTTCTCTTCTTTTTGAGATATTCTGCCACGATACGAGTAACATCACCAAGTTAACGACATTTGCTTGATTTTCGTGCAAAATCTTCGTTTATAACTACTAGAACTTGGGCATACCACAATGCATAGTGTTGACTAACTTATAAGAGTTTTAAATAAAAGCATCATTTTAAAATGAAATTATTAATCACAGAAAATGATAAGAAAAAATATTTGGGATAGATATGCATTATTTTATAATTATGCTTATCTGAATTTGGTTTAAATAAGCTATTCGTTTTAGATGAACCTGTTTGGAGGTCGCTGTGGCTTATACGGTTTCCAGTCGATCGAGAATGCTGTTTTGTCCTCCTGATCAGGATTTTATTCATCCTTGGAAGAATGGGCTTAATAGATGTTTCCTTTGGACAATCTCAACTATCCTGTCACTATCTCTTTCTCTTATCGCTATAACTATATATGTCATATTTTTATGTCGTAATTCTCGTCGTTCAGAAAGTAGAATTAGTTCATTCGGTTGCAAAGTTCAGATCTCGTTATCTTTTTTTACAATCCCTTTAACGATCGCACATATTCTTACATTTTCTACTCTTGAAAGTAAGGATTCTAATTCATCCTTTGGGTTTGTTATCTTATACGGTATCGGAATGCCTCTCTCATGGATTGTGGCATTTTGTCTCCTTCTTCTCGAACGCAGACGCACTTGTCCCAGATTGTATTCTAGAGGCCATGGATTCCCCCTACTTTTATTTTGGACCGTCAGTTTTGTGTTGATTAATCTTCCATTGACATCCATCGGCAATGACTCTTGGTGGTGGAAACTTAATGAGTAAGTCTGAATTCTAGTCTATAATAATTTGTCTTTTAGTACTCAAAGTAAAGTTGAATTAGCGTTTTGGATACTTGAGTATGTTTGCATCCTGATTTTATTTATTCTTGGATTTGTGGCTCCTGGTGCTCCAAATTATGGCGTTCTTTACCAGCATCTTACGAATGAAAATCCAACTCCCCAAACAAATGCTTCTGCCACTAGATGGCAAGTTTTTAAACGCCGAGCTAAAATTTTCCTTCCTTTTGTGTGGCCAAAGGGCAGAATCGGTTTAAAGTTCAATTTTTTCCTCTGTATTGGCATATTGATTATTACTCGAGTTGTCAACCTTTATGTTCCGATATTCTATCGAAGTGTTGGTAAATTGATTTCGATTTCTTAAACTCCAATTAATTTTTTTTTGTTTAGTGAACAGTTTGACACCGAATGTAACTAATAATCACAATATGAGCACTGTTGTTCAGCAAATGAGATCCGGAAACTTCAGTTATATTATGGCTACGATTGTTGGCCCAAGTGGTGTGGTATATCGATGGGATCTTGTTCTCGCCTATATCGGAATTCGAGCAGTTCAGGGTGTTGGATCTCCTAGTTCGGGTTTACTGGGAGCTTTGCAAGGTCAATTGTGGAATCCTGTAGATCAATACTGCACAAGAATGTTGAGTGTTCATCTTTTCAAGCATTTCCAAGGGTAAGTCGATGTCTTGGAATAGATGCGTTATTGTTTATCCTAAGCACCTCTTCGTCCATTTCTAGCCTTACATGATCGAATAGTCGAAATTTTTTTTATTTGAGGTGGATACCTCTGTAACTCGCACAGTTATTGGCATGATCCATTGTATTTATTAATGCCAGTTAAAAAGGTTCTGCTCAAGATGGATTCTAGGAATCATTTGAGTATCATTTTGTGGCCGAGATTTCAATGATTTGATTATTTTCCCTTTGCCTTCCAGCCAATCAATGGCTTGGCACTTGTCACGAGAGACCGGTGCAATGCTGCGCATCGTAGACCGTGGTACTTCGAGTGTCTCCTCTGTGCTCAGTTACCTCTTCTTTAACATTGCTCCAACCATCATCGATATTCTTGTGGGTATCGTCTACTTCATCACGGCTTTCAACTTCTGGTACGGTCTCATCGTCTTTCTCACTATGACTTTCTACATCGGTAAGCAGTCTCCTTTCTTCACAACATATACTGCCTATTGTGTCTTGCTTATTGCGTATTCCCTTGTTGTTCAGATTAACAACCAAATTTTTGTGAAAATTTTAATTTACCAAGAATTTTGCTGGGAATTTCATCATTAGTATTCGATCTTCTTGTCTTCCTCTTAACACCGTTTATGATACAGAAATGTACGGCTTACTATGCTAGGATAAAATCTTCTCGTTTCAGGTAAGTCGCCCAACTTACTCATGGGAAAAAGCTGCTTATTTTGACCTCATTTGATAAACATTTTTTCCTCGGCGTCGATGTATTTGACGTCAGTAGTTAGGAGTTAATCTTGACTTCTGATTCGCTTTGCATATACATTACTTTGCTTTTGTATTAATTAAAGCTATCAGGGTATACGTAAGGCGAATGCAGTAATGTCATGACCGGAACCAAGCATGTGGTTATTGAGCCTCCTTCAAACCGATCGTTCGTTTTTTATTTGCGTGAACATTCTTTTTTATCGAATAAACCTTTCTAAATAAACTAATGGTCTCCCTCCACACAAAAATTACATTGGGATTTTCATACTCAGATACCCACCGGATAGATTTCTAATACGCGTTATTCACACGGCTATAACATAACGTTGTCACTTATTGTATACTTATAACGTATAAGTAAAGTTGCTCAAATGTTTGGACTACAGTTGCTCAATGGTAATTCAACCTCGTACTTTTCTCAGGAAAGCGTAATTGTTTATATGCAACTCGGGTTACGGTAATACCACCTGGTTAGCTAATAATATTGTTGTAGGGAATCACCATTTTCAGCCACTGGCACAAAAGAAGAGTAATTGAATAATCTACTGCTCTAGTCAAATTTCTGTTAAAGCATCGATAAATATTCGATATTTTCTCCCTATCAGCATCCACCCATCCACTCTCAGTAGGTCAAGATTTCTTTCGGTTTGGACATTGGTGGTCTGTGTTCTATTTTCTTCTGCTAACTTTATTACTCCAAAATGGACGAGGAGAATGTTTACAACAGTCCTCTGTATAACGCGTCTGGTATACTCTGGCTCCCCATATATTTCCGTTTTTCACTTTAAACAAAGCATTTTCACATGTATGTGTCATGCAAATAAATTTCTTACTTTGTTTATTAAATCGAGTAATTGCTTCAATTTCTCATATCTAAAGTCCATATTATCTTAGCGGCAACGTTTGAACTCCAATTCATGTATTCTCAAGCTACGAGAATGGATGGGAAGCTTCCATTTTTAAACATTTCACATATGTGAAGCCTGTTGGTACTTCAGACGGTTTGTTTCTGGTTTGGTTAATTAAAAATGCATCTTTTTATCATATTTCGGCTTTTGAAATCTAAGTTAATTTTTCTTTCCTCTTCACTTTTCCAGTCGTATTGGCCCGTGGCTTTTATTCTCACCTGCACTTGCACTTCCTTGAGGTTTTTAGTAGTGTAGTCCTTATTGGCCTAGTGAACAGCACTTGTACTACCTGCGCCTCCTGACTCAGACCTGCTCAGTCTCCCAATGTATTGCGCGCCTACTGTTAATGAATACAACGCAAAATCGGTCCACTGCCTTATCATACCCCATTTCGCCTGTTTCTTACAATCCGGAAAAGGTCCTAGCTTCCAGATACATATCAATGAATTACAGTAGTGATCAAAGCATTTAGTTGTCCCTAGAAGCATTAATATAATTTCTGCTGCTAAGTCAAATATGGTCGCCATTATTTAATCCGCAGTCTGAATTTGAACTCTTCTATTAATTTCATTTCTTCATCCTATAATATAAGTTTAAGAATTTTCAGAACACATACACTTTGAACATATTCCTTTTCTGGCTTGGTTTTCATTGTTTTTTTTTTTATATTTTAGCTATTACAATTATCATTACAGAATGGCGTAACAAACTCCGTCGAGTTATGAACAATTTGAACAACGTTGTAGGTGCGGTCGTTGTCGATTCTCTGATGAATTTCGAAACCGTGCGCTCAATTATCTTGCTATCTTATGGTTCTCAAATATATTCATTCACTTAATTGATATTCTCACATTCTTCAGGTAAAGTACTATAACGGTGAGGCCTTCGAAGTTGAACGCTATAATAAGGCGATTATTAATTACCAGCGAGCGAACTGGCTTAACCAAGCATCACTCTCGCTTCTTAATGTCACCCAGTCAATTATCATTACGTTGGGTCTCCTGGTGGGTACCCTTCTTTGTGCTCGAGATGTTGTCATCGGTGTCCTTACTGTGGGAGATTTTGTCCTCTTCTGTAGTTACATTCTTCAGCTTTACATTCCACTCAATCTCTTCGGCACTTATTATCGGTAAGGTGGACACCGAAATCTTTTTCAGTAGCAATGAATAAACTTATCCCTAAGTGGATTTTGTGTCTTTTAGCATGCTGCAAATGAGTTTTGTGGACATGGAGAACATGTTTGAGAGTCTTGAGGAAGATAAAGCAATTCACGATGCGTCAAACTCTACTCGTTTGGCTATCACCGGAGGCAAAATTGAATTCAAAAATGTTAACTTCTCGTACATTTCCGAGTAAGTAGGTCTTGAGATTTCATGTTTATACTCTGTGTTTAACGCCTTCAATGTCTGATTCAATTTCTTGACTTGGTAGGCCACATTAAGGTCGTTATAGGCTAAATGTAGTCGCAACTGTTTACGTTAAATAGGAGGTTCGAGTTGAGATGTTGATGGGGCTGTTTAGTTCTCGCTATGTTTAACCACGTCCGATATTTTCTCATTTAGGCGGCAGGTTTTGAAGAATATCTCCTTCACCGTCGCACCGGGAAAAACGGTTGCTTTGGTAAGTTGGATTAACCTTTCGCTCATTCAATTATCTCTTCTACTTGAAAACGTTTCAGTAAAGTTTTTTTACAAATCTGCAATCAAATGACTACATAGAGACATGAATCGTGTTCTGTCGTCTCATTATTTCATACTGGTAATACCTTCAGATTTGTGTACTGTCTCAAGTGTCAAGGACTCTGCTTTCAAAATATGACTTTTCAGGATCAGATCTCATTTTACCTAACATCAGTATAAAGTGCTTCTAGTTTTTAAAAGACATTATTTTCTGCA
Source organism: Hymenolepis diminuta (assembly GCA_900708905.1). Classification (NCBI taxonomy): domain Eukaryota; kingdom Metazoa; phylum Platyhelminthes; class Cestoda; order Cyclophyllidea; family Hymenolepididae; genus Hymenolepis; species Hymenolepis diminuta. Next base: position 801,229 of record CAADRB010000059.1, on the reverse strand, counting down.
AATAAGTCGATGGTTATTTCGTCTCATCAATGTGGTAATGCATTCCAATCTGTACGTAATAGAATAGGCTCCGAAAGCACGAAAAAAAATATTAGTTGAAATTATGAATTTCGCTCTTGCAAAAGACAACTGATTACCTTACTTGCAATGTTTGAGAGCAGAAGATGAGACTGGGGTAATCGAAATTCGGCTATTTAAGGAGTATTCTATTGCAGCTAAATATTTCGTTGAGGTAAACACACAGTATGGCATAATTAAATCCATTAAAAAATGAAAAAATTTTTCAAGAGCGAAAATTAAATATCTTTTGAAATTTTATTTTTGTATATTTATTTATTCCTTGACAGGTTGGTCAAACAGGAAGCGGAAAATCCACAATTGTTCGTCTTCTCTTCCGCTTCTACGAACCAACCAGTGGTGAAATTTTAATCGATGATCAGAATATTCTCAATGTCACTCAACAATCTCTTCGTCAAGCTATCGGAGTTGTTCCTCAGGTGAGTTTTCACATTTTCGTTTCAGAATAGGTCGGAATTTTCTTGGTGATTCAATGAGAATTGTTTGTATTACAGGATACTGTTCTATTCAACGACACGATTGGTTATAACATTAGATATGGTCGGCACTCGGCAGGGCCAGAAGAAATTCAAGCTGCCGCCCGCGTTGCTGAAATCCATGAACGTATTCAGGACTTCCCTCAGGGTTACGAGACTATCGTTGGAGAAAGAGGTCTTAAGCTTTCTGGCGGAGAAAAGCAGCGTGTTGCGATCGCAAGAACCGTGCTCAAATGTCCTCAGATTATCCTTCTCGATGAAGCAAATAAACCTAAATAAATTCTACTAATTCATTATAAGTAGATAATTATGTTTAACTTTGTTTTTAGGCCACCTCTGCCCTTGATACAGGCACCGAGAGATTAATTCAGGAAAGTCTTGATAAGATCTGCGAGAACAAAACGACTATTATTGTTGCACATCGTTTATCTACGGTGCGGAATGCGGATGAGATTCTCGTATTGCATCAGGGAGAGATCGTAGAGAGAGGAAGCCATTCGGAACTTTTGGCCATTCCAGATGGGCGTTACGCTGAGCTGTGGTTGAAGCAGACAACAATGGATACTCCGAATCAGGAATGATTAAAAGGCATTTGTAGACCTCCAGAGCAGCTAGTTACTCTGTTGTTAAAATAATATAATGTTACATAAATCTTTTTCTTTATTCCACGTTTGTTTTAAAATTTGAAAAGGGAATGGGTTATGGTGATGCCACGTAATAGCAGTGTTGAGGTGAATTGATATCAAATTTCTTCCACTTAGCATAATTCCTAGATAAGTAATTAGATTTACTCAAATATTTTAGAAGACTGGGAACTTTTGTTGTCGCTATTGCTCTCCTATCTCCCGCAGTTGAAACAAAACCTCAGGTAAAATTACAACAATGAATACCTCTCAAATCGCGTTGTGTGAATTGCCATTTAAATGCTCTTTTTAATAATAATAATAATAATGGTAATTGTTGTTTAAACCGTTAAGGATAAAAAATATCGGATAAGTTGTTAACGCTGGTAAGCAAGGGTTTATGATGGTGATCCGAGGAGTCACTGGTGCAACGCAAGCTTTACAATCCCTCCAGGATGATAGATTTAACTAACCCCGACTTATTAGATTACACCAAGCGGGGGGTGTTGTGTGCCACGGTTCTAGATCGCACAAGAAAGTACTAATATCTCGGCTGGGAGTATCGAATGTCTAATAGAGTTGCTAAATTCCGAAGAATTCTATTTAAGGAATCAATTCACTTTGCTTTAGTGTACAAGGTTTAAGACCTAACTGTTTCTACATGAATAAGGAAATCGCATTTTAAAGTGTAGTCTTTATCAAAGCCATTATTTCTATTGAAACATCCCATTTGGTAAACAAATGACCTCTTTTACCATGTGTATTTGAATTCAGTGAGTAAATATTTAACCGTTAAGGGTTCTTATATGATTTCTCTTATTTAGGTTATCCTCTTCCGGAAAATTAATTGACCGATTTATTACGACACCGAATTGACGTTTGAATCCCGCGATATATTAATGTGGAGCCCACCATTGGATGTTTACGTCCAAATATGTTCGCATATGTGTTCCCCATTCATGGTTTCGGTTCACACTTCCTCATGATGATAGCGTTCATCTGATTTCTCACAAGTGCCCTGATTCCCAACTTCCGCAAATAAAATTGAGACTGTCTAGTCTTGGATCGGTTCTCGTTTAGAAGATTTCTCACAATCGATGTTAGCTAATGTGAGCTTAGAAGTATTCTTTTTAGATATTTCTATCACAAAGGATGCTTGAAATAAAACAATAAAAATCTTTTTTTAATTTTGAATTCGGCAAGTGATAGGCGAGGTGATTGCTTGATTCCTTAACTTAGAATTTAATTATTATTCACTTCAAAAAAGGAATTTAAGGCCGCACAACGTGGGATTTTATTTGAAGATCAGATTGAAAGTAAAAATTCGCCTCCACTTTGTTGAACTCCCTCGGAGCGAAGTAGAGAAAGTGTGGTCTTGAGTTTTGCGTATCAGATTTTGACGGTCTTCGCACATCAATTTGGACATGTACTTCTGCAACAATTCATCGCTATGTTTGCTCACAAACAATGAGTTTCTGAACTGCCTAACATTTCAAGCATTCTTGTACATTCAGACGTCTGTAGATTTTTACACGGATCCAGTGTGTTAAAACCGATAAGATGACATTGGTTAGGAATAATATACTATTTTGAATTCATTTGAAATCTTATTTTCAAGTTATATTCTGGATATTCCACATCTAGTCTATTTGATTGGCACGTGGAACTCTTCGTGATTTCTCCTTGTGTACTAAAAGTTTTGAAAAAAGTGAAAAATTAAACCTTCAAATTTCTTGTCGCACAGATACAAGCCATTTCATGGAATTTAAGAAATCTCAGGTCTTTCAAACTGCAACTGATTCCCTTAATCATTCACCATATATTTCATCTCTGCGAAGAAACGAGAAGCTGATTTATCCCATGTTAATTAATGAACAGAGATTCATTTCTATTAGTAACCGAACCGCGTGGGGTCTCGGTTCATAATAGTACACTCAATGTCCCCCCGCTTAAACTCAAGGTATGCTGACATATTAGGTACTGATTGTAATGGGATCTGGAATGACTATAACTAAAAATTTGTTCCAATGATCCTTTAACCAATGAGCCAATCGTTCGCGCAATTTTTAGTCGCATCTGCTCAATGAACCGTGTTTTGAATATTCCTTCTCTCTTCTCTCTTACTATTTTTAGTAGATATGAGTCATCCGTTGTCAATGCATTATTAGGTAACCATCTGACTATATTTCAGCTTTAATGCGCTATTTGTACCTAATCGCAATGCCGATTTATTGTCGTCGTGTTCACGCTTCATGAGAACGTAGCCACGTCACATTTGCATTTCGCGAGAGAGCGGCTAGGAATCACTGCTGCAGGCAACCTTAAATGCACCGAAGCCACTTACAGGGCAGGTACCTTCTTGCTTTTTTGTAGACCTCAGGTAGCGTTTCAGTTCATTAATCTATTTTTACTTAATTGAGGTGTTCATTTGGAGTACAAAAATAATAACGGAGATTGAGTCAGTTTAATAATTCCGAAAGATACAGTAACACAATGTCATTGTTTAAATGAGTATACCTGGTTTATTTGAAAAACCATCTCATGCATGTTCCACCACTAGTAGTCCGGATTCCGTGAGCTCTTTAAACTCCTGAGAAAATTCAATTGTTACATTTCAAGGCTGTCATTCCTTACTCAGAATTCAGATCATGTTTTCACAAGTTTCATTTTCATATTCTAACACCGGAGAGCGAACTTAATTAGTTTTGAAATCCACTTCGGAATTTCGCAATAAGTAAACAAAATATCTGGGATGTTAAATATTAAGGAGTTCATTTTTCGTTCGTCGTAAAGGCGGATCATGGGTTGGTTATTTCCAGGACAGTAGCTCCTTCGCCAACTCATTAGAGCGTAGATCGCTATTTGTCACTCAAAATTAGCGAAATGTTAGCTATTTTCATTAAAGTACAGCGTTTATTTAATTGTTTACTTTACTGTAGATAATGGTATGATGTAAAACTAACGCATGTCATTTGAAGGATGAATCCCTTCTCCGAAATATTTATCTTACGTCATCGATAGTCACCAAAATTTGATTATCTCATCCTTATAATAATGTCTGTAAACTTTTAACCTTTCCTTTGACCCCAAGCACTCTTAGGATGAACATCGTGTGTCCTCAGCTGGCCTATTTTCATCGATCGGAAAAGGTAAGCATACCTCGGACGAAAGTAGCAGGCACCGCTTAGTCGGTCTTACTACTAGGGTCTGCACTGGCCCTTCCTTTTCCTACAATCGTCCCGTCCAATTCAAGCACGCATACAAATACATCCTTATGCGTGTCCTCACCCAAAGTGTCGATTATAAATAGCCTTCCATTAGACACACACTCACACACAGAGGACCCTGGCTCGTCCAACGCATCTCCCGTTGCTCACTCCTTCTCCTCCAATTCTCTATTTCCCCTTGAGACTCTGTACTGAGGTTTGTTCAATACAACCTGGTCAACGCAATCCTTGGTGTTCTTTTCTTTCATTTACTGTCAGCCAACAAAGAGGCATTTATGAACTGGGTTTTTGGAGGCGCTCTATCTAGTACTTTGGCTAAGTAGTACTAAATCAGTAAAACATTTAAAGTGAACTCTTAAATGCACTATTTACAATTTGGGCTCTAAAATATTTCATTGCACTTATAAATGGAATTAAGTGGAAATTAAATTGAGTTACATGGACATGGGGTATTTTAGCTAAACAAAATAACGCAGAATATGTGCTGAATGTTTTCGATAGCTTGAAGTATTAAAATCAGTTCATTTAAAACATTGAACCCCGAATTTACTAACTATTGGAAGTATTTGATTGCATTGTCTATCATGTGAAGGATGACTCCCCATGTATTTCCATAATTGGTCATCACTAATCACTGAGACCTCACAGTGACGCTTGAAGTGGTTGACCCTACTGCAACCTCAAGCTCCCTGTAGATAGTTCTCGTGTGTCCTCAAGAGGTATATTTTAAATATCGGAATAAGTCAATTTAGTGATCCTTGAATGAGCTTTGCAAGGGTTTAGGTTCCTCTCAGCGATGTCCGGACCCGTTCCACCCCTTCATACTATTCCGTCTTCATGAGACTATATAATGCCTTTTTACACATACGCAAAGGCACCGCACACGCATATGTACACTTGTCAATTACCGGTTCTTTCGCTCCTCTCTCATCTCCTCTGACCCTCATCTCTCTCTTACCCTCTTTAACCCTCTATCGTGGTTCATTTAATACGTTTCGATCTAATCAGCTCTTGGTGCTCCACTCTACAACTGTTGTTAGCCGTTACACAATTTGCTACACCCGAAATTTTTAAGTTAAAGGGACCACGAACCCAGCCATTTCCCAAATTGAGCCCAGTCCTTCTGCTGAAGATAGGATTTATTTAATACAAAATCTCCTGTAAAAAAAGCTACCTTTTCCTCATGACGTACTTGCAGCTTACGTTTAAATTATTATGACACTTGTGTATCGATTCCTGATCACACTGTTGCCATAGCTACTTGACCTTGCCGTGAACATAGTTGGGTCTCGGTCTGAAGCATTTCTTGCGTTAACGGAGAAAAATTCACTACGTGTACTTAAGAAATTCACATGGTCGCTAAGGTATTTGCTTCAGATCTCACATTATTAATGCCACTGTTCAATTTTAGAAAATCTGTTGTACCACCCAGATTTTTGCTTTGTGTAGAGTGTTTTTTGAATAGGTTTCATTAATATTAATGGAAAATAACTTACTTAGTGTCAATTAACAATTAATAAGGAGATGTTGTCAAGTAGTATCAGTGAAAATGTGAGTTTAGAGGACTCTTTTTCAAATATTGCATCAAACTTGCCACCCATTCCACAATAAAACCATCACGAGGATCCCCATTAAACAACAAGGAAGGGCAATAATTTGAAGAAAATTATTTCAGATATCAGGGGGTTATTTCAGGCATTTTCATGAATAGAGGTAGGAGAAAAGCTGAGGTTTGCCAATATCAGATTCCTTCTGCTAGATCTGCCTATTTCCTTCATTTTTTACCACGAGGTCAAATAATCCATTGAAGATGGTATCAAAGATGCCGAATGATTAAAAGTATGCATAATTAGTGAAATTGGCAAAAGATTTCTCTTAATACATAGCCATCGCATGTGCCTCCTTCCTGGTTTGAGGCCTGTCGTCTAGTCTGGAAGTCTTGCTGCCGATATTTCGCGAATAAGACTTTATATTCAGTAGAAAGATGTAATAATTTTCCCCTTTTAATTATATTCTATTTGTTTAAAACTCTTCCGACTGAGTTGAACTTTCGTTGAGTACATGATTGGCATCCGATACACCCGTATCCCCACTGTGGGTTATATACGCAAGACATGGAAATGCTGTCAACTTAGATCATGTTATGTTCCCCTTCTGCTGATATAAATAACATATACTCTAATTTTTGTTATCATTCGCATCACTAACCAATTCAAAGTCACCCGACATCACTCCAATGATGTCCCCTGCTCGGTTATGACAACTTCAGATATCGTTTGAGTTCTTATTAGGAATAAGCCGCGCATAGTGCGGAACGTTAGCAGAACTAAGTACAAAATATGAGTACTGGAAATTCATTCAGAGTCAAATTACGCGGTAAATCAACCCTGGAAACCACTACAAGCTATACAAACTCTGTCAGTCAACTTTGCCATCGAGTTCCCTAATGTACGAGAATAAAAAATGCCAAATGGATGGAGAAAGGGATATTTATTAAAGTTGATGCAACACTTAATGTGGTGATTATGAAAGGCTTAGGCAATGTAACATTATTTTGGAAGGAGTGGAGATAAAGATAGGTGAATATCATGAGAGAAGTAGGTTAGTAAATAACAGTATTAATTAGCGCAATTTAGAATATCAAGTGCATGATATAGATATGATTTATACAACTTCACAGCCTTTTGATGCATTTGAGGGACACGAACGAGCTTCTTTGAGAGTCGCCGCTGATATGTCTGGGTCACCGGATCCAGAAGGCATTGGTTGACATCTGCACGTAACACGAACGTCTACCGGGTACAGCCGAATTGCTTCGCTGACACCGTTTTCTCAACTCAAAACCTTCGCTTATATACGAACTGTTTTTGCGTGTAAGCTTCGTCCTTGAGTAGTGCGGAGGTGTTCCCTGCTGTGTGTGAGAATATGCAGGTGTGCATATCGATCGGCACGTTTAGAGCAATACCATTTTCTGATTGGTCAGTGTGGTGCTCCAGTAGAGTTTGTGTGATCACAATTCCGCGTAGGTATTTGACACGTTGGCGTCTTGTGATTGGCCCAACCCAAAATGCACACAAAATTCTAGGTTGACATTGAGAATAATCGAGATTATGGTCCTGTCTAATTCTGACAAAGAAATAACCTCGAGATTCGCGTAAATCGACTCGATCAATAAGCTTAAGTATAGTATCCATTAGATCATATTAATTTCCAATTTGATTTTGGTATTGATTTATTAAAAATTAATATTTGAGAAAAATAACTGCCAAAATCGGCATCTGCAAAATAATGGTGTACATGTTTGAGGTAACAATTAATTAGAAAATTCCACATTTTCGAGATTGATTTTTAACTAATGACAGCTATTGAAGTTGGTCACTTTAATCACTGTTTCGATGGACCTCAGTCCAGTGCTTTCCTATTTGGCAGACATGAAGAGCAAATTATGAGGTCAGAGGTTCATTTGTCGTAAATGAAGACTGAAGATGGAATAGCTGGGTGGCTAAAAGCATAACATTAGTGAAAGCTATCAATTAGAGGTAATGCTCGCCTACCATTTAGATGTTAATAACAAAAAATAGCATAATTTTTAAATATTCATTTGTACTCCATTTAAACAAACATAAAATCGTTTCAGTTAAACACAATGCCAGTACATTAGCTTTTGATTTGAATATTCCTACGCACTTTTACCGCAATCTCCGAAAACTTTCGGTGGTAAATTTCTGATGGTGCTTATGGGATCCCGAAACAACCTCTCCAGACATGTGTGACAGCATTTCATCTATTCACCTTTTTTCTTCCGACTCCCTTTGTGATATGTCCTCCCTCAGGACAATTTCCCGATCTGTGTTTTCACCTTAAGTGACTGATGACACCCCAATAGATGTGGTGGTGATATTTCCGCTGTTCCCTTAAAAGTTGCATGCTTTTTCGTCATTTTATATTTCATAAGTAAAATTATTTCGTTGCTGAACAAACATCTCTCTGACTCTGATTCCTGTGAGAACTTGATCTACAAACTACTGCAGCATTCAGAGTACGTAATACACCATCAACTCTTGCATACAGATGAACTATTCTTTCGTATTTTCCTATGATCCCTCATAGAAAATTTTCTTCATATCACACTCAGAGGACAGTAATGAAGAAATTCTCTGAGAATCTTCTACGTATTTTCTAAAAATCGATCATTTTCTTGACTCAGTCAGTGATCTGAGACTGTAATTTGGAAATTGGAAGTGCCACCACTACCCTATCTTAAAGATCAGCTCAACACGCTCTTTGGCTTCTTCCGCTATCAAACGAATTCGAACTGGATTGTAAAGTCCGTGATTGTGAAGATACAATTGAATACCTTCAATCATCTTCATAGCTAGTCTCCCACCGAAGAGGATGTTCTAAGCCACGACCTTCACGATCGATATCTTTGGTTTCCATTCTACTAACTTTCTAGAAAACATAATAATGGAAAGCAGACATTTCCCTGAGAATTCTTCCGTCCAATACACAGCGAATCAAAAAGTTCGTTTCTTTTTACTGACGGCCAAATTTTTGCACATGATTTAATGCTCGATTGCTCCACTGTGTGACGTTAATAAAATCCATATTTAATAATAAAACTTTCATTTTGAATCACCTTTTTTGGCAAGAAAATCAGTTATTACTAACCAATGATCACCTATTTCAGATATCGATAAAATTGTCATCTTTCTTTGTGGGTTTTTTTTTACCCAAAAATGGAAAAGTTGAAAAGCTAGAATTAAAGTTGACTGAAAATGCAGCTTTATTAATTCGACACATTTTTCTGCGCACCACACAACTGTTTGTTTCCAACCGAAAAGTTTTCAAATGCCTCGTGCCCAGAGTGTGTTACAGTCTGGCAGACAATTAAAACCATGAAACTGGCAGCTGGTTGTCAAGTTTAGTGTCTAAAATACTCCCTTGGAGATGGTGATACTTCAAAAAAAAACAGTGGATAGAAGTTGTCAAGCCTTTCTTCTTAAAACGCGCTTTAATCGTTCCCAAATCTTCCAGAATAGGACTTTCGGAGGAGACTTTTGATCATCACGTACCTCGTGACTTAGTTGCTTAATTAGATTATAAAAATTAACAAAAAAAGAGAGTCTCTCGATCGCTTTTTATGAACTTGATCTTGTTTTAGGAAACCTAACCAGGAGGTGTACTTTTAGAGGGAGCTCAAATGAAACTCTTCATATTTTCTTATATTTGGGATCAAATAACTTGCAGAACTTGCATTTTTTTGCTTAAATTTCTCCAATTGCGACATAAGATGTTGATTTCAACTCAGAACGCTCCTTTCTAGATCCAAATAGGGTGATCTACTCAACGCATGATTTAATTTGCCTCTTCAACTTAAAATGAACTCAAAAGAAAGGCATCAGTTGTGCAATTGCGCCTTGACGAGTCTTGTCAACATTTTGTTGCTGTTCTCAAAACTGAATTTTTGAAAATTTATGTCAACAAAGTTGGGGAATCACATAAAGTGAAAGCAAAATTCGATTATTTTTTCAGGATTGAGTAAATTTAAACTCTGGTTTTAGTATCATAATTTTGTTTATTACTCCCTCTTTTTAGAGAGTAAAAAAGGTCGTTCTCTTTTTATTTCTTTCTCATGGGTGCAACTCCTGACTATGCGTGGTACCAAAGTAAATTCTCTCTAGATCGTCTTGCTTTAACCTGCCTGGAACTTACACACGACTAAGTGTTATGCCAGACTACCAAAAACACGCGGCGACAGATGACGAGTGCTCTTACACGTTGCTTACTCACCGAATAACGGCGTCATGAGTTCTGCCCGCTACCCAAACAACGCGACATTTACGATGTATGTTTGTCATCTTTCTAAATTGCGTCTTTTCTCTGTTTGTCCAGGTTGGGTCAACATTTACTTTATGATGTGAATAAACACATTTTCAAGATGAGACTAAATTTTCAACTAGAAATCAACTCAATTACTGTTAAAGTTAAAACTGAGTCTCACTTTACAATATCTAAAAAAATCTACATATTACTAGAGTTAGTAATGTTGTATATGAGGCCCAGGTATTAATGAATTTGAAGAAATCCGCGAAAATGCACATTAGAAGGACGAAGTTTTAGGAAAATCGATAAGATTCAAAAATTAGAATGACTTCGCGAAGGATGTTCGATAGCAAATTTGGCTAACGTCGCTTATCTTTGTCCCCTGGACCTTAATGTTTGACATACTATTTATCTAACCCATGAAATGTATGAATAAAAAGGAAGAGTTTGCAGTCTACGTTACGATTAATGTTACCAGAGGAGAGAATGTTGGCAGAATTTTTCTAATCGGAGAGAACAGAGAGAAGGCGGTAACCAGTAGAGTTGAAGTTTTTTTTACGTTACAGAGAAGAGGAAGTTCCACATGTGGAAGCTTGATTGCGTCGAAGAATCGATGAACAGCTTAAAAGCCGATAGACGAGTAATTCATAGATCAAGTTGAAGTAGATAGACAGAAGGTTGGACTAAATCTACATGCAGTCATGAGTAAGTTTTCACTAAAACTGATTGGTAAAGCTTTTTTCTAGATGAACTTTATGGTTACTATGCCTACTAGCTAGTTTTTGACAATCAGAACAGGTAGATGTGACACGTTTCCCAATTCACTATACTAAACAGGGTGAATATGGTCTATTATATAGTTAAATTTCTACTGAAATCAGCCAGGAATTTAGGAATCGGTTTCTGTAGTTGGCACTTTGGAAAATCAGGTCTTATCACAATATCTTACACAACAATGGGGTAAAATCAGGGATCTTGATGCATTCCGATGGAGTATCGTCATTTTCATTTGATAAAACAATCATTGATGATGGCGAATTTCTATCATTGATGTGCCTCAATATGCTTGGTCTAACGATGGGGCAATTCATAAATACCGAGTAATTTGGTCATGTCATGACCTATCACGGCGCTGTCATGGAAGTTTCATATTTATTACATGAAATCGACATTCCACCTACTGAGCACGGCAAGATATTTGTCTTTTCGACTGGAATATTTTATCTTTTGGTATTACTAACGCAAGAACCTACTCAGTTTGTGTCTGTCTTCCCTCTGGTTTGGATGCAATAAGTGTAGAAATGTGACATACTGGTAACTACACAAAACTCCAGAAGACCCCAGAGAGAGCACATTTGGTTTAGTTCAAATATATTTTATATTATACCAATTACAGCTGATTAGATAGACAAAATAGACACATTTGGGGATAGGGGAGGTGAATCATGCTCAATTATTTGTGTCTCAAGGAGAGTTTATCATGCCGACCGACACTGAGAGCCCGGATACCACACTTAGGTTTTCGATGGCCTTTCAACATTGACTGACACTGCCCGCAAAATCTTAAGAAAGTGAGTGCCTTAATAACTTGTTTCTCCTGGTAACTCACAAAACAAAGAGAAAGACAAATGAGAATTTGCGCTTTTGGTTTGTAGATAGATAACAAAACCCCAACTAGGGCTGATTTTGGACACGGAGAACAGACGAGATGATGAGATGGGAGGGAGGATTTAATTTCGGATCAGTCCAATTGAAAATATCTGAATTTGGATGTCCAGGCTCCGAGGTTAGCGCTACCTCCGATTTCTCCACCCCCAAACTGACAGGCCATTAAGTTATGACTTAACTCTATTTCACATTTTAGCCGCTGGATGAAATTCATAATACTACTACTAACGATCAATAAGTACGTCAACGTTTTGAGTTTCAATGGATTTGGGTACGCCAGATCCAAAGTAAGTGACACTAATCATTTAAAGTTGCTTTTCCCTGTGGCTTTCTTGATTCTATCTGCCGTCCAGACCCAGAGATGATGACTAACGGTGACATTTTTTTCAGAATGCGAAGTCCGATCACTTCGCTCTTTATTTATCAAGACTGTTTTTATTTAGATAAGTTGATAATGGAAATGGTTACAAATGAATGGCTACGACCACTTATTGTGGAGATTCCTTCAATTTAACGAATTTGAGCCCGTAATTTGAGCACTGGCATTAAGCACAATTTGCGCCTATCAAGCTTCTAGCACCTTCGATGAATCAGGCCCGGACCGGGTGTGCTTTTCATCATATCAGAATACTAATTTTCAAAATTTTCAATCGAAATATTTATTTAAATGTTAGTTATGAAACATCAGTTAGAAAAATTCACTTCACTGTTAACACTTGCTTTCATGGTGGAAAGTGAGAGGATTAAAGCCTTGGGGATCATAGGAGCTTCAATAATCATAAATGCCGAGCATAAATAGTGTATTAATATCTGGAAATTGAGATAACTTACAGGCGGTAAATGGAAGAATTTGTAGTACCTGCCCACGCTGACTCATAGGCTTGCCCAATCTCTCTTTGTACTCCTCCATATTGATTCATACCTCCATTCTAATTGTTAATAAACAAAGAACGCGAAATCAGTCAACTGCTTTATCGTATCTCATTTCGCATGTTCCTCACAATCCGGATTGCCCTCTCTCAGAGCTGTTGTTGCCTGTAAGCCTTAGGAAGATTAATAGTTCAGTGAAGGGATTTCAAGACTAAGTTGGTCTAGCTTCGAAAGTAACTTTATTTACGATTAGAGCTGCTTTAAATTCTAGAACACGTAGCTTGAAGTGACAACCGATAATTGATTGTATTGCATATAAGAAAATAAAATTTTTCCCAAAATAAATCTTATATGTAAGATTCGTTGTTTTCCACCTTTTAATCCCCCTTTATTCTAACGAATTTTTTTACGTAACGGTTGTAAATGGAGCAGAATATAAATCGACCTATCGAAACGAAAACGTGCGTCTTGTGTTATAGTGGTTTGAGTTGTTGTGTATCGTGGTGTTGTCGAGTCGTGTTTGTAAATAGTGCAATGTCTTAGGGAATCAAAGAGTCGGTTACGGTATCCTATAGAGCAGATCAGATCATAACAGTATAGCAACGCAGTTATCGAATTACCCGGACATGGAAGCCCGAATCTTTTCAGTCATGAGAAATATCTTAAATTAGATGAATTTCTCAACGTCTACAATGGAACCCTAAGACTCCAAGAAAAATGTTGGTATATCATAATCCTCTTACAGTTGAAACATTTGCAAAATGGTATACTCAACACAGTGATATTTATGGGAGATCTCCCCCACACCACAATAATTACTATGCTGCTTCATGAATTACCTACTTCCGTCCTTCTTTCAGCCGATGGATCCTGCCGATCTAACCCATGAAAAGATGATCAGTAAGTTAGGTTCGGTCGTTGGTGATGTTGTGATTAGTAAAGGCTAACAGCAATGAAGCAGAAGACCAAGAATTGATTAGATCAAGATGTATTGAACAAACCACAGTACAGACTCCCAAGGGAAGGAAAGAACTGAGGAAGAGAGAGGATTAGAAGACAACGAAACAGGATGTGTCTGTCAGGCGAAAGTTTTGTTGTACGTGTTCTGTGCGTGTGTATTGAAGTCCATTTATAATCGTCTCTCGTGTGAGGATATAATGGTAAGTGTGCTTTTGATTGAACGGGACGACTGTAGGAAAAGGATGGATAGCATTGAACAGAAAAGGCTGATTACCGAAACATTGCCTTGGTGATACTGTCCTCTGTGTCCATCATCCGAATAACACTTAGTTAGCTTATTCCAATCGATAAAAATAGGCCACATGAGGACACCCGATGTTTATCCACGGAGTGCTTGGGGTCAAAAGAAAGGTTAACTATTTCACACGTCACTATGAAGACGAGATAATTAATTTTAGCGATTAGTGATTACAACGATAGAAATTTCGGAGACTTGAAGGAATTTATCAGTAAATTCAGTAACAACATTTTTCTTTTCAACTTGACTATAAGTGAAGATGAAAATGTTCACTATTATGTAGGTATTTTTAACCGACTTTGCGCTAGTTTCCAAAAACTAATTCAGAGGTCTCATTTTTATTCTTGGTCTTCGATCTCCCTGTCTTGCTTAGATTCGATTCAGACACATGTTCCTCTTAGATAAGAAACCCGATGTCAAGAAGCCTCGTCACAGACACGAATCTTCTGGAGGACTGTTAACCACGAGTGTTTCACTTAAAAGCACCTGAAAATGACCTACTATCCATCAACCAAGGGAATTCACTTCCTGTCCGACAAGTATCCAACGATGGCAGAAGCAGTCACTCCCAAAATGCCGATTTTGCGAAGGACGTCGTCACTATCGAGACTTTCCTGCAGAAGACGTCGCTGCCAAAACTTCAATGACAATAACCACAAAGAAGACTTCTACCGAGAATCTTCTACAAACAGTTCAACGGGGCAAAACCCACAAAACAAGAGAGCTTTAACTCAGGCGAGGCAAAGCTGGCTCCGATATCTAATATTGTGCAACTCTACGTAGCGATGAGGTGCGAGGCTGCATTCCTGGAGAAGACGATCTTCAAGGAGTGCTACGTTACTGATTGAAGTATTAACCTAATGGGCCTAGACTAGATCGATGAGATAAACCTTAACAGTTCCCATGACAAAAATGAAAACCACCAAACATCTACTCTCGAATCTACGAGTGTGGAAAATCTTGTGAGAAGATGCCACCAGTGTCTACATGTTGCCGAAATCCCTCATCCTTCTATTCATATTCAATCGCCGAAACCAGATTCTCCCAGGACTCAGCTCTAACTTATTACTCCAGACACACTAAAGGTGCGACATGCACTACTATAATAAATTCACATTTGAAAGGGTCCGATGTTACTCTACTCTCGCCGACAACAAGCAAATCAGTTATTTCTATTTCCCATAAACACTTATTACGGACCCAATTACACAGTTCGAACCTACATTTTGCCTAATCTTGCTCCGATTGATCGATTATTCAGCAGAGGAGATCTCTCACCGTGTTAGGACAATCCGCCCTGCAGCAGAATTTAGAGATCACGATTTAAGAACAGCGTGTGAAGAGATGTCGTTATCAGAACAACTTCGTATTCCCACAAATTGTGACCCGATGCAAGCATATAGTGTGATCGATCTCGTGCATACCCTCAATGATAATTTAAATCACTAATGCACAGCTGCCATAATCACCAAACCACATGGCGGCGATATCTAGGACGTGGAGAACGGAATGGACACTTGATTTCGCGATCACAAACAATTCAGATACCATTCTTTAAATAGTCTTGATACTAGAAATTTTTGTGTTCTATATCTCACAGTTCTCTAACTCCCGAACAGCTACGATCCCCGATGAGGTGTAACGACGCGAAAGAAATGATCAAGATATTATTCTCCATGTACCACCAGAACTTGATGGCATTTCCCTGGTCTCCCGATTGATCTCACGACAAAGACGGACGGGCGATTAAATCTACGAACGGGCGTAATACACATGAGAAAATAATATTTTTCCCTAAATAATATCATATGTAAGAATATTTATTTTCCTCCTTTTAATTCCTGCTTCTTCTAAAACCCCTTAATTTGAACGAATTTATTTACATTACGATTGTAAATGGCGAGGAATGTAAATCGGCCTATCGAAACGAAAACGTGTGTCTTGTGTTGATGTAGTGGTTTGAGCCGTTTTGTATTGTGGTTTTGTTGAGTCGTGTTTGTAGCTAGTGCAATGTCTTAGGGAATCAAAGAGTCGGTTACGGTATCCTATGGAGAAGAGCAGATTATAACAGGCTGACAAGTACAATTTGAATGCAAAGTGACGACCCAATATCATGGCTCGAAGAGAAAAAAACAGGGGAAATAAACTAATAAGGATGACCATATCACAGTTCCTATTAAGCGTGTTTCATTTTATTACCTTACTGCCTAGGGCGCCACAAGTAGTAGTAGCTAACGGAAGATACAAAAAGGACATAACATAATAGTATCTGGTTTTTTTGTAATGAAAATCACATATACGTGAAAAAAAACTGCCTTATATATAGGAACGAGGATAAATGAAGAGTGAAGCGCGTATGAAAAAAAATTAATGAGCGTTGTTAGTGAATAAGTACATCTCATTATTTAGTCGGATATTTCGCTTTTCACATCGAATAATTAGGGCGAGGTCATATTTGCTGGAATATGAATAAAATGAGGGAAATTGCGCTCTGACCTATAGCATGGAAGTTTTCTATCACAGACATATTCAATAAAATGAAAATTTCTTTGATTACACTATTAAAATTTTCCGCTTACTGACACAGGAACAGCGGGGAGATTACTTTGCAAAAAAATATGAAATTAACTTTGTACTACCTCCTTTCCCCCGAAGAGATTCGATGTATGACATAATTTCACTTGCATCGTAAAAACAATGAACTTTTTCTAAATTGTTTAACGAAGCAAAAATTTGACATAATGATTTCTATATATTTGATGTTTGCAAGTAATTCAGCTATAAGCATTTAATTATAAACACATGATTTACTTTGTAATGATACTCAAATTGGTGGTCTAAAACTAACTCTTAAAAGGATCGGATACAATAAATAAAACTATTTTTATAAATCTTTCGATTGCAGGGATTTCGATTAAAGTTCTTCATGAATACAAATGCAATATTAAACAAAACCTTTCTAGGTTTTTAACAATTGAATTAACTGACCATCACGTGCGGATAAATCTGAACTTAAATATTCATTTAGGATCAAATAATATCCGTAAATCTAGAAGAAATTTAAGTAGCATTATGAAAAATACACATTTATTATAGAAATAATCATATTTCAATTTTTAAAATTTTTGAGTGAAACATAATTTACGTTTGGAAAGTATGAAATATGTTGTCAGATTGCTGATCTGTCTTTCCTTCAACATGTTGATTGAGATATGGTTGTTTGGCCTCGTTAAGATTTAGACAGGAATATTGTGCGGATCTATTATGCATTATTTATCAGAAGCAAAAATTAAATACAAATATATCTTGTTTCATTCATTATTGAATATAATATCTAATATCAACTAATACTGAAAAACAACTCACGTAAATTATTACCGGCATATTAAAAATAAAAATTTGCTGTAAAATACAGAGATTTAAAACATTTAAGGAAAATTCTATTACAGGATATATAATTTCTAGAAATTTGACTCTGTTGGTTTATAAAGGCTCGACAACTTGTTAAATCAGTTGGCGCGCAAATCCATGTGGACGATTTTACGTTTGGCGTTTGGTTTGGTTGGTCGAAAAATTCCCCCTTCAGCCACGCATCGTTTCGGAACAGTATATATTCTCGTCTCCTGGCTGAAGTGCATGTTCAGTTAGCGTCTCCTATATAGTATGTGTTTTGTTTTATGTATTTGTGTTGACTGGTGTTTAGTTCTTCGCTAAGTGTGGTAATCGTTGATTTTATTCTTTAATAGTAATGTGAACTGTAGTCGTTTATATAAACCTCATGTTTTTTTTCGACAGAAGTACTACTATAATGCCTTCTAATTGTCAACAAAATTACGAGGGAGCCGAAAAACTCCTCGAAATTTGGTTCTTTGACGAAACTGGCGCGGGTTCAAGTAATCTAGATCTTCGAAGTATGTCTAGGTATGTGTTCTGTTTATATTCATCTGCCATTGTCTTCTTAGGAGAGATATCGAGCATATCCTAAATCGTGCCTGTTGCACCATTGTCAAAGAACATAGTAACGAGAGGCAATTGAGCTTCGTGTTAAGGTACGATCGTTTTTTTTTTGAGACGTAACACTTATGTTTTTAGCGAAAGCAGCCTCTTTATTACAAACAATCGCATTATTCTCAAAACTTGTGGTAAAACGCGACTTTTGGAGACGGTAGAACCACTCATTGAACTTGCAGGCAGTCTCGGGTTTAAGCATCATATAGTATGTGCATGTAATATTCTTATCACCTCTTATGTTCTATTGATTCTTATCCTTCTCTTTCGCTTTAGACGTATTATTCACATTGCTCATTCTTGTTTCCTGATCAACAGGAAGAAGTATATCAAGATTTCGACTCAGAGGTTTGTTAATGCAGTCAATATGAATCGTTCATGTATATTTTTGTTATCTTCTTTTCTTATTTTAGGTCGCTCGTCTTGACTTGCTCTACAAGAATAGTGAGTCATTATCTTTTTTTAATTTATTCCCTTGTTTCGTTATTATCATTTTCCCATCTCTAGCGGGAGTTAGACGCACATTCGGGAGCATGAGTAGCAATCGCTGGTAAGCACTTCTTTAAGCGTCTTATCCTGCGCATTTCAAAAACAAAAATTATACTTTTCCCATTTTAGGCACTTATATTGTGGCCAGTCGACCCCTGGAATTTTAAGGGAGCCTCCTGGTCAAACGCTTGAGGTATGTTCATGAACAATTGTTAATATAGTCTCCATGATCTTAACTTAAGTGGTATTGTGTTCCTTATTTTCGGTGTATATCTTAATGCATGCGATTATTTTGCATTATTCCGCAGATTTTCATGCTTTGAGGTTACACTGCGCTAAGTCATGCTGATGTAAACGATGACAGTTGACGTTAATGAACTTCTCTATAATTTCTCTACTAGTAAGCAAATTCCCTTCAGCACATCAACTAATCATTCATTCATTATGTAAGCAATTAAATAATTGAACTGATCCTGTTATCGCCACAACTATGAATTTGCTTTAGTGGGAGGTTAATAATCTTGCAACGGACCTCCGATTTCTTTGCCTTGCTTTAACGTCGCATTAAAGCATTGCTCGCTTTCATCAAAGGCCTGTCCGTAACACGGTGGCACAAAGCCGTTCTCAATTCCCTCATTTTGATTGGTTGAATGGACTCGCATGTTTTGTGAACGTAGCTGCTACACACATAGACTCACTCTTATTATCCTTATTTATTCTGCTATGATGTAAACCCTAGAATAGGGTTTTCTGGAATAATTAGGACCTCGTCTTTACTTCCTATGGAAAAGTTCAAAATAATCGTTACTGACGGGAGTTTGGGCTGTTGACCGATTTCTAATGAAGTGCTTATTGAAATTGAGGACTGACAGTAATTTATTTTTCTAATTTATTGAATGTGGTAGTGCTCAGAGTTGAATCTAAAATTTCCTAATCTTTTAAGACTCGTAAATAATGTCACTTAGCCAGGATATTTCGTCATTTTAGAGGTACAAAAGTTCGGCATTTATTTTTGCCCTTTCAGGACTAGTAGTAAAGGAAATAAAGGTCAATTTGAGTTTATGGAATATTAGTTTTATCTAGGGTTCAGTTTTTTATTTTGTAATCGTTCTTCCCGTTACATTTTTATAAATTCAATTTAACGCCGGCTAACGGGTTATTTGTATATATTTTTCATAGCTTATGATGCGAGGTCTGAGTCCAGCCAAGATGGAAACCTTCTATGCGAGAAACTCGGGCTCCCCTGAGGAAGCAACCCGAGTAAGTGCCGAACTTTAGATCCTCTCTTCCCACTAATTTATTTGATGTTAAAATTAATTAGTCTTTTTCATATGATTTCTCTAGCGTTCAGGCATCCATGGTCTATTTCCTGGTGCAAACATCGGGGATTTTCTCTTCGAACCCTGTGGTTATTCGGTTAACGGAGTCATGAAAGCCGTAAGTTGTACATATATTATTCACATTGTGTTAATAGAAAGGCAGAAACAGCTTTGCAGCGCCAGTTTTGACCTTGACCACCCACCAATAGCGAGTTGGCGTTTCTTGTTCGCAGAGATGACATTTTTTAACTATTATCGTTTGTGAGAAATTTGTTTAAACACTTAGCGCTATTACGTGGTTACATGTTTACCGGATTTTGTTTATGTGAAGAAAGGCGCAGGACTCAAATGATGGATCTCTCATGTGTCAATTTCCATATCAAGGAATTATTTGTTGAGCACGCCCTTAAAACATGATTGTATGCGAGTTTTAAGTACCTAATCGAGGCGTCGCCATTTTCTGCTGTGTTTGCTGTGTCTATTTTGGGAATACCAGTCATTCACACAATTAGAAGTTAGTTTCACGAATGGCTGTGAGATTTTGGGGTCACTCGGTCATACATATCCATGCTGTTTGGTGGGCTGCAAATTTTTTATATCAATCTTCATCTCTTAGAACCCTTCAGAAAAGTGGTTTTTTAATGTAGTCGTTAAACCTTAAGAAAACGGATTTGATGCAAGTAACACCTGGAGTTTCAGTCCTATTGAATTGGAAATGACCGATGGAAAATATCCAACACTCTGCACATTATCCTCAACTAAGTTACACATTTCTTTTGTTCTTTCCAGGATGAATACTTTACAATCCATGTCACTCCTGAGCCTGAGTTCTCTTATGTGAGTGTGGAAACAAACGAAGCTATGGAAGATTACACTAACTTCATTGCAAATGTCCTCGATGTCTTCGGACCCAGTTCATTCATCTGCACTTTAATTTCGGACTCGGTTAGTTAAAAAACACTTCTCTCAAGAGAACTACAACAGAGAGTGTGACTAATCAAATTTTTGTCTAGGATTCGAAGGCTCACGGGAATCATGAAATTTTGAAGGAGTTCAAACTTTCCAACTACCGAAGGATGGAAATCGGCGACTGGGACTTCTTGGTAGGGAAAAAGGTGACCTACGCGGCTTTTGAGATTGAAAGTCGTCGACGTCGTCGCAATTCCACCTCGGACTCCGATGGAGAATCCCGTGCTTCGTCGTCAGATTGAAATTATAGGACGGAGCCAAAGATGCTCCTCCATATTTATTTGAAGACTCATTTTGACATGTTTACAATTACAGTTATGGTTGACTAAAAAGTCTTGTCTCTTCTGTTTGGATTGAAAAATTTAGTGTGAAGGGAACGAGATGATTTGTGGCTTGTATAATCGGTGTTAATTAAAAATGAAGAAATAGAGTCCAGTCTGGTGTAGAAATCTGATGCTGAGATTTTATTATTAGCTCTGAAAGCTTAATTCTAAGCGGTTTCTTCGAGGTAGAATGTTTTAATTTGATGTCTCCGTCGGGGATGACATTTCGACAACATGTCTGGATTCGGGATTATTCCCTCCAACCCGTTTTCCCAAACTATTTCCCCTCATTTGTAGTTATGGCATCAGGTTTCCGAGTTGTATGATACACATTATCTTTAGCAATTAAGGGAAACGTGAATATTATGTACTGCGATACATACAAATCTAGTGTGAATGTATACATCAGAGTAGCGATTGCTGTACAATTTTGTAACACCGAAGAGTACGGATTTGACACTCATTAGCTTTCCTTTGCTTAAAAGTTAGGATATTCTCCCCGATTGGGGTGCTTGGTATTCCTCGGCTGCAGATACAGGCTGATTGGCACTTCTGATCTATCGAGGGATATGAGTTGACTCTTCACTGTTCTGATTTTCAGATAATGAAATTTTATTAATTGCTCATCAAAAAAAACAAAGAACGCAGCGTCACTAAACTTTTCACCGTATCTAAATTCGTTCCGCTGATCGCAACCCGCTCTGTATTGTTGTCTCTTCCCCTCTCTTCCAACTCCTAATTCTTTTGACTCCTCAATTTTCCCCTCCCGTTCCTTCACAGTTGTCCGGTACACCCGTAGTCCAAATCCACTCTTGGACTTCCGATTTTTGGAATGACTGTTGATCCAGTTAGCCTTTTGGACGACCATTCTTTCGTTGGGGGATTTCCAAGCCTAATTTGTCCGGACTTTTAAAGTAGGCTCACTGTTAAAGCGGGAGAAAATACCACGTTCGTCTTTCTAAATTGATGCTTTCAGATGCCCCTAAGTTCACCAGAAATTGTTCTGCGAGCTCTATCCCAATACCTGCAATTTTGTTTAGTCTGGTGATAAAGTAGGGTATAGCCAACATAGAGTGAAATACTCTGGGGCGATGGTTTTGGCTCGTAAAGGTGGCTCTGATCGTTAGTGTCCATTGTGAGAATTATCATTATTACTGATACGAAGGCTTCTTCATTATACTACTTACTAACCGCCTCGTAACTTGATCCCTTTGTAGCATACTTTAAGTCGGAAAAATTCCAGGTACCTTGAGGAGAAAAAGAAATGGATCTGACCTGTGAATTGAGTAAGCACGAAAATACAAGGCCGACCACTTTAATGCTAATGTAATTTTCACCTCGATTTTCTTCGAATAAAATATCTTGAATTATAAAGATCATGTAAAGACCAAAATCATGGAATTTCACTTCTATGGGGTTTGCCTGAATAGGCCTCCTCAGCCAATTAGCAATCAGTATCCCTGCATCTTGGCGTTGTTTGTCTTTAAGGACCAAGCTCGTGGACAGCGACTCATAAGGAACTCTGTTCGCTTAAAGTTCTTACTATCTCATCGCTTACGGATCAATAAACCCTCTCGATTCAACATCTCTCTTGTTCTCGCAACTTTAGGTGGAGCCTAGCCAATTTCGGGAGCAAATTTATAACAGAGGATTCTGCCAGACGCTATCTGGACTGCTTACGAGGATTATCTAGCTGTAGCAAAAAGGCTTATTGAGGTAGCATCCGCTACACTTCATTTTCCCTGTAGCAAATATTAAATTTACAATTATTTATTTACCCGCCTTGTTTTACCTTTACGATCATGCTGATCATATGGAGGAAGAGAGGTAGTGAAATATAAATTTCTCTCTAAGGGGATTCCAGGATACTTCCCCTCTACCTACATGGGAATTGTAGTAAGCTCTACTTTAACGGCATGGTTATTGACATTAGTCTGATATTTTAAGCGATTAATTTGATTCAAAATGACCTCATGACCTTTTCACCAAAGCCTGATTTTGACTAGACAATCTGGTCATTCAATTTAAACAGAAATCGAGTTTAATCCCTTTTGCTGTATCATCTGTGCAAGAGGTCACAGATTTAAATTTGGGAGAAATTGAAATTTTTATTGACAACTAAGTTAAATTAATTGGATTGTTCTTTTAGTCTGGAAACATGGTGGAGACATTAGGACATAAGCGTATATATATTCAAGTCATTTGAGTGATAGTATCAAAAGCAAAAAGCATCCCCTAATTACTGCAAAGGCTTCCAGATACTAGAAGCTCCTGCGTTTTTCAGTTATAGTGCTCTTTGGAAAGACTCACTGGCACAATGCATCGGCCAATCAGGGGTGAGAGATTTGATAGCAATCGAAATATAACGGCAACAAATATCAGGTGCCATAAATTAATTTAAATAGTTATAATGATCAGTGCATTTCCGCATGTCGTTCTTTATAAGGATAATCAATCTCAGGTACAAATTACCGATAGAGATTTTAAAACGGCTTCGTGGAGTAGATGAGTGTGGATAACCGATAACTTTCGATTTGAATACCATTTTCATCCAATCACCTTCAAAGTTAAGCTCTCAAACATTGTAAATTTGAAAAGACAGAGCGGCACCAAATTTAACATAATCTATATGGAAGTCTCTCAATTTCATATTCTTCCTCCCCAGCAAATATTATATTAGAATAGCGCTTCTATGCTCCAAATGGGAGTAGAAAAACGGACCTGTCCAATAGCGTGGTAATTGATAAAATATTTATCCTTTGGCATTTCATTTAACGGTAGTTTTATTGGAAATACCATCATTTGACCATTTCTAAATTAGTCCTTACCAGACAATGTGGAAATCCGGCTCAAGCACCGCGGTATTTAATCCCACCCAGGTCAGATTTTTGAAAGTTCTTAAAGTTCTTATTATCTCATCGCTTACGGATCAACGAACCCTCTCGATTCAACATCTCTCTTGTTCTCGCTACTTTGGGAGCAGCCCAGCTAATTTCGGGAGCAAATCTATATCAAAGGACTTTGCTAGACTCCATCTGGACTGCTCAAGAGGATTACCTAGCTGTAGCAAAAAAACTTACTGATGCAGCATCCGCTACGGATTTCCATGCTGCTAAATGTACAATTAAGAGTACTGAATACATTTTACTGATAATTGGGGCCGCATGATATATTTCCAGTCCATAAAGAGGAAAAATATTATAGTGATTAAAATTGTCCGTTTTAATTTTTCGATAAAAACTATTTCTCTAAATGCAAATGACATCCCCTATTTATTCCAAGGGCTTTTTGGTTACAGAAGCTCCTACATAGTTGTTAATGCTATGTTAATTTATGAAGTGAGTAATTTAAGGGGTACAATAACGAGACAGTGGGCAGTTTGCACTGGTTAGGAGTCTGGAAATATAATCTTGTACACCCACAACCATAAAACTTGTGTACATCCAACGTCAGACCTTACTAAATGCCGTCAATTTCAGGAGCACACTTCTTTCTACTTGTAGAAATTTTGGAACTACTTTGTGAAATGGGTGCTAATACCAAACAAACAACTGATTACTTTTAATTCTAGCGCAATTTCCACCAAATCACCTTCAAAGTTCAACTCTGACCAACCAGAATATTTCAAACCATGAAGGTTTGAAACTAGAAAAGGCATTTGATGCAACTTGAATTACATAGATATTTTGCTTTCCTTCTCTTTCGGTAAAAGGAAAGTTGTGGATCGGTACGGCTCTATTTCGACCGTTTTGATAAAATGAACAGCTCAGTGGGGAATAATTAAGCATTTTGGTTAAAAATAATAAATGGGGGAAAAAATACGTCATTTTTCTCATCACCGTGGTTTCAAGATATTACTCCGGTACCAAAGTGATTTGGAATTAACAGTTTCTTCATTTGTTTTTGGTCCATAAACTTCAACCCAACTGCACGTTGATAAATGTGGTCATTCGTTTTATCCACCAGTTGAATTAAATTTCACCTGGTCTCACTCCCAACAATGGATCACAAAGTCGTCTTTTTGATGTTTCCATGCCACTTTTATCATTTAAACTTACAAGGCGAGGGGTGATCACTAATGATGAGTCATCCAATGGACAGGACATCCGTGATCTGTCGAGGTCATTACATAACTAACACCTATCGAGCAAGCTCACCCAAAATAAAAATTTTATTTGTCAACATCTATTTTTGGTATTGTAATATAATTTTTTAAAATTTACATGAACTATATGACTCAATTAGTTTGATTTGTAATCAGTAGTACGAGAAGAGCAAAAATCACGAATTTGTAAATAGATAATTTTGCAATGATTTGCGGAACTTAATGCGAAGTTACCTAATTTGGCTAGTTACTCAAACACCTGAGGTACATTTCTCACTTTGTATCTAATACGTACTGTTAAATTGCCATATTAAAGTACATTAAAGATGGGCTTTAGTCATTACTACCCTTTTATCCACTTCCAGCAACTATATATGAAATCAAGATAACTCTCAGAGCACCATAAGAAGATTTATAATTAATTTACGTACTTTGAGTGGATTTTAGTTCGTTTTCCCTCTTCACTTGCATTGCGTCAAAGCATCAGTTTGCGACATTTAAGTCGAACATCTCATCAACGAAAATTATACCTCCACGCAGTTTCTTCATTGCTAAGGTGCAAAATCTTTACGGTGTATTTAGTAAAAAAAATTACCCAAAGAGCTTTTCATTGGTGCAGTACTATCACGCAGGCAGGAGCATACAAGTTTTCGTCATCGCAGCCGGAAGCTGGATGTTGGAATAAATTTAAGTCGTTATTGGAAGAGGGTACTATTATTGAAATTAATGTTCGGTTTAATTTTCCATATGTGAGACGTAGAAAATAAATCAGAATATACGAGGTGCATATTCGCGTATTGAATCATTAGAATATAAAACGCGCAACCTGAATTCAAAGATCAGTTCTTTCAATTTTTACATCTGCACCATTCCCTTCCCTTAATTCAAAATGGGCAACCCTACGTTTCCCTGTGCTCAGAGACTTTCCCATGATGAAAATATTTATATTTTTTATGGTGTTGATGTAGGAAATAGGAATAAATAGCACGGGCTCCTATGTTTGATCTCCAATGAACCCTTTCACAGATTCACTTCTAAAAATTTTCCCGGGTCCAATAGGAGAAGTGCTACCAAGGCTTAACTTGGGCAGAGGTTAGGCTTCCTGAAGCCACTCTTATGAGAAACTCGCATTCTACCGCTCTTCTTGTCGGCTGGAAATAAGCGATGGAGTTGGCCACCCACCGATGCGTATTGATCCCGTGACCTCCGACTTGGCACTGCACTATTCAACCACTACATGAGACAATTTCTTTTGACATGTAAACTAATATGAGAGTGATTCTCTTTGTGTGAAAATACCCGCCAATACTTCTGGATAATTAGTGATATTTAAGTCAATGTTACTCCCCTGACCTCCGTAGTATGTTCCATTAACCCGGTTTTGAAAATTTAATATAGTTTAACAATATTCCAAGCTTATGTACCCTCTAAATACATGATTACCTACTTTAAAATTCAACCAAACGCTTTGTAATTACCGGGGCTTTTTTATTCTCAGGGGACTAATCAGTAAACAAACTACGCGGAGCGAGTTATGATTTAAGAAATTATCGCTATGTAAACTAACGCAAAAAATAACAACTGAAGGGTTAACTCTGTGTACTTTCAAAATCACTTTTTAGTCAAAATCTTTATTATAATACGTTATTTCTCACTTTTATGGTCCTATGACTCAAACTCCTATCTGTCATGTCCAGAGGAGATCATCGATTCTTCCTTTTTCTATGTGTCTGGTTTCATTAGAAGTACACTGCAATCATATCCTCACGCACGTCCTTGTCGAAGTGACTCATAAATTGTCTTTGTATTTCCACTCACGGCAGACACACACTTGTCACCTATCTACTCGTATACTTCCCTCTCATTTCCTCCCCCCTCCCCCCCGCCCCCCCCCATCTCTTTCTTAATACCTGAAATCCTCATCGTGGTTTATTCAACACACTTTATCCAACACGGTTCTTTGTGTTCTACATTTTGGAATAATTGTTTATTGGTATTAGGTACCACCTACATTCTAAGTTCTACGACCTGGTTTTGGTTCGTTAGTTCCTACAATTTAATAACTCCTCTAATTTGGTGACCACACAAATTGGTGGCTCAATAACTTGACGATTCGGTTCCTATTGCCTCAAGACAGCTAACCATGAGTAAGATACAAGGTAACTACAGGCCTTCACAAATTAATTAATTTTTAAGCGTTTGTAGTTCGGAATTAACCATATATGGGGAATCATCAAAGGTTTGCGGCATCTCGACGGCTTCTGTAATTTTTTTCCCGATAACGTAGCTACATTTAATTATGTAATATAGACAGAATTTCTGCTTATAAATGTCTACAAGATCATATATTGTGTCCGTTCTCCTAATTAATTAACCCAATCTCTACTCTTTGGCCTATGATAAGGACACTTTAAGGAACCTATGGTTAAGATGCTATGCGAGTTTCCCATTTTTCCTTCTAATTACTGGTATAAACTCTGATTTGTTCATTTGTATCATCCCCCAGTTTTCCACCTTCTCCAGATCCTGCGTAATAAACCAGATTCCTACCTCGTCATGAAAGGCATTCACGACATTTGACTTGGGTAGAGGGTAGATACATTCCTCCATTTCTCATGTTGATCTGAATTAACCTGGGTGTGCATCGAAGACCATTAATCTCGTGACCTCCGATTCGTCAGACGTGCACGCTGGCCAGTACGTCTAAAATAAATCCTCTCCCACTTTCTCTATCTTCGTCCTATCTTGTGGTTACGACGTTTGTAAGTCACTGAATAGTGATAAGCTTTCCCTATTTTGTTGCATCTTTCCTCTAACACCGCCATCATCTACCCAAATCTACAAATTCTACCTCCTCTTAGCTCTTATAGTTGTAACTGGGACAGCAATGTTAAGGAGATCTTCCCAAATGGAGCTTATCTCAATTCCCTTTAATGAGCTGCTTGTTCAGGAAAAACAGCGCTCCAGATGCGATTCTTGCTGCACTTTATGAGTAAAAGTCCATGTCATATCGCCAAAATAGATTCAACTCCTTAGCATAAATAATTTAACATGGTGATCATAAAGATACACCTTTTTTTAAAAAAATATAATATTTTAAATAGTAAAAATGCGCTCATTGACTTTTTTGGCTTTAATGAATTGAAAACTCATTTTGCTGGATCCAGGATCAGTAATAAATCGACTTTTTCGAATACAAGAATAAATACAAGTTAGAATTGATCTTGAAATTTGCAGACGTGCTTTCAACTAAAGGGATTCTCCTCAGGTAATATCAGTTTGCTTCAGCAATTGGCCTCCTTGACCAAATGAGAGCATCGAAAGACACTTTACTTGAAAAATTTTAGGAATTTTTCCACAATCGAGCATATATTTACAATCACTGGCTTGTTATTTAGGCGTTCGATGTTACACGGGAACAAATATCTGCTGTATATGAGTGAAGTTGAACTTTCCATAAATTTACACTGTAAGCGACGAGGTTGCACATTCAGAGCTACTAAAAATAGCGAAAAACTGCGTGCCAATCTCTTTGACACATTCCAAGTTAGCCGCTTCTAAATCGGCCGATCTAACCGCACAGGTTTATCTCATTTTCGCTGCCTCATAGCTGCCAGTCGGACGAGATTTATTGTTAATACAAGATGATACGGACCATTTCTTCTAAAGTATCCTGATTTCGATCATTTATTGGAAAATAGGAAACTTCCAAACTTTAATCATGGGAACGCATCTAAACCCCAAACGTATGAATCGGAGGTAGGGTTCACGAAGAGACTGATAAGTCCTACTTTATTAATATGGTGCACTGAGTTGTTCATATTTGATTCTCAGGTTCACGAGAGGGAGATTAGGGTCACGATATCCAAGGCTTGTTGATCGGTTAATTTAATTCTGTGGTCGATAATGTCAAATCAACGACCCTATTAACATAGTAAGATTAGCAAAAGTTCACTCAGGGATAATTATTACATTATTTCAGTGTAGAAAAGCCTGAAATGTATCAATTAACCGGAGACAATAAGGAATGGCTCAACGAGTTTTAACCACAACAGAAAAAGGCGTGAATGGGGCTGTATTTATACCACTAGGGCGTAATCTAGGAATTAAATCCCATCTTTAGTCACTTTTCTACAAGGTCAGAGGGCAAATAAAAAGTGAAAAATAGGTGTTCCGCAACCAGAAGTTGGACTGCAAGTTTGATTCTTAATAAAACATTACATTTATTCAATGATAAATTATACCTCTGTAATTAAAATATTGCGTCAAGTATCACAATGTCGGAAACTATTCTAACGGTATTAATTTTCCGCTTTTGGCTCTTAGAACGGAAAAATTTGCCGAGATGATTATTAACTTCCCAACAGTCCATGACCATTATAGAGATGAACTGATTCAAAACCTAAGAGTCAAATATCGAAAGTTAAACTTGGGGTCATTAGGTCAAAATGCAGCGAATTTCGCTTAGTAAAGAAAAAGTGAACAAAGTGATGACTTTAAAATCCAATCGAATGTCTTTAACTTTCTTCTCCACCTGACCTTCCCTCTTTTCTCTTGATTAGATAATTGTACTCCTCTCCGTGTTTACATATTTTCTCGCGATTAAAAAAAAAAACAAATTAAACTTATGATAAAATAAATGTTTACTAGCATTAAATAAGTGATCGTTTACAAAATGTAAATAATAAATGCATTTTTGTGATGCGACAGAAAACACAATTTCAAATTAAATTAAAATGATACCGACGTAGAGGCCGACATTACTACATTGTCTCTAAAATACAGTGAAAAGGATTAGTATATGAACCCAATTTTTGAAATATAAAAGAGGATAGTGGAACCTACTTTTCAAGCTGAGCTTGGATGTCCTTCGAGAAGTGAGTTTACTGTTATTTGAATTTCTAGAGTTGGACTGTTTTGATAGAGATGACTTTTTCTTCACTTCAGGGATCCCTTGGACGCTTTTCTCAGACGCTCTACTCACTTCGATCTCAGTATCTATTTGGAAGTGAAAAGGGAAATATTATTTCAGATATCAATAATTAATTATCCACTATTACCTATTGATTGTTGACCCCCAGCCTCTGAATTGCTTTCAGTAGGCTTTATCGTCTCAGATTTTCTGGAGGACAAATCATCGTCCTTTCCCCGATTTAGTTCCGATTCCACTTCATTGTCTTCCGCGAACAATTCATTTTGCTGGGACGGTAATGGCGCTACAACATACAAACATGGACATTAAGTTAACAGAGGCGCGTACCGATAAGTAAAGCCATAGGAATGAATAATAGGAACCCAAAAAAGTACACCTCTTGTTAATGTTAATGTCCTTTAATGATTTGTTCTTCTATGAGATATCCTATTTATCGGACCATGAAGGCACTAAAAGAATATCACCCCCTTTGAAGAAGGGGAAATTAGCGTATTGTAAATATCTATTCATAAACATTTGAGATGAATAATAAAGAGATGGGAAGTAGTAAAACTTTTTTTGAAAGAAAACGTTCCCTGATTTGTGTCTTGGGCACAGCACTTAAATCTCACGAAAAAATAGCATATTTAATATATTTTTGAGAAGTTAACTTTGAGTGAAAAATGCTTCAACGTGCTAGACATTTTTTAATTCAGAAGAACAGAATGTGAATGCCAAGAAGTAAGATCAAACTGGAAACTCTGATTTGAGAATAAGAGATACCCCATCAAACCCTTTGAGTACGACTACTTTAGAGAGCCTTTTCTGCTACAGATTTTCTTCAACAGCTCAATCGCATTCGAGCAAGGTATAAATACAATTTCATTTATATTTCAAACGATTAATCCATTCAATTCAAACAAAACCGCTGTTTTAAAAATCGCGGCCACTTTATTATGAATGAGTAATATAAATTTTTTTTTAAATTTTCATATTTATATTTAGTGTTATTATATGAAATAATAATCTCGAAATACAATTATCAATTTGTTTAATTATTTGTTTATATCATTGTGAAAAGATTCAATCTCACATGATTTGACGAATAACCGATCAAATTCAAAGGATAAACTATCACAAACACGTCAGGTAAAAACACGTAGGTTAATAATTTTAAACAAATTCAAATGAAATTCGTTAATATGAATAAGTTTAAATAATAAAGGTTTTTGCGAAATCTTTATCTGTTTCACTTAGAAGTGGATGGATCGTATTGCAATCAAAAACAGCTCAAAAGACTTGAATGACTGCTCTTTTCCGCCTATGCAGGAATTACAGTCCCAAAACACACTCTTTTTCCCTAGAGTGGGTTAATTTCTCGCAAATAGAAAACTACACTGACAACGTGGCTGTCCTGGTACATAGCCCACAATGGACTTTTGACATACGCCTCGTAGAGCAAGTAAAAGGTAAAGAGACGGCGCTGTGGCCTCAATTTAACCCCAGTCGGTTGAAGCTGTACATGGGTCGTGCAAACAAGCGACTTTAAGTGACGAGCTTGTCTAGCAAAGAAGTTTTATATGAAAGCATCTTTTACTAAAAGAACATTAGTGTCCTTCACACGTTGTGCACTAAATTCCAGTTAATCAAAACATGTTTAAACAAAACTTTCCTTCTAATGTTCTCAAAAATTCCTGAATTTCCTTAAAACAGAGAGAGAGAGAGAGAGAGAGAGCTGAAGGGAGTAAAATAGATCATTTCTCCTTCCTCAGATATCGTGAACTTATACTAACATTGCTCACCGTGACCAGACCCTCAACATTCCACCGTTAAATGTGATTTCATATTGTCGGTTGAATCTCTTCCATGTTTACCGATGATGTACAAAAACATGGGAATCGAAGGCTTGAGTTATAGCACTGTTAGGAACCCAAATTAACAATTTCCTCAGGTGGTCCCACAATATACTGGTCATTATCTTCAATTCAAATCCCTAAGTTTAAACATCGGAATATTTTGACATTCAAAACAGTAATTATTAAATAAAAGTGACAAACACAATGGATCTAAAAAGCAGATGATGTAAAACTCTGCTGATACCCCCAAATTTTAATTCAAACGCCTACTAGATCGTCTTTAGTTTCATATTGAACTGTTTTTTTTTCTTGTTTAAATGTTTTCCTTTTGTTTAAAATGGCATGATAACAAAAAGCAAAAATTTTTTTATCAAAATTTCACAACCGCAGAACTAGGAACCAATTCTGCGTACACACAAAAAAAAGAAATTCTGCAAATAAACCAAAACTACTAGAAATATTTACAATTTACTTTCAAAGTAGCCAAATTAAGCAGAACCATAATTGGTAGTAAGGTTGATGGTTCTACTAGGATAATAAATATAACATTGAAAAAAAATATTCGTAAGTCATTTCTCAAATTAGAACTCAGCAGTTGGAAATTGTGAGCCTATTTATTAGGTCTGAATTGCTCATTTGATATTTGATAAAAAATTTCAAAGAATTATTATTTAATTCGATTTAGTCTAATCCGTCATTTATAAGGCTTGTCTATAAAAGGAGCATACGGCAACAAAATAGCCTTTCTTATCTCCCAATATCTCCTTAAGAAGCTGTTTTATGATCTCAGACAGCATAAATCTGTTGAAATAAGAAACATAGAAGGGCCTGAAAACGTGTAAGTAAATGGAGACGATCTAGCCTTTTAGTGTAGTACGGAAAGAATTGTTTTAATTAACTTCTTCTGCTAAACTTTAAACGCTTTGAAAGGAGCTAATACTTATAATCACCGATGTCCTTCAACTTTCAAACAGTCTTCACTGCTAAACAGGAGAGGAGGAAGTAAGAGACGGACACACATGTAATCTGTATGGGGAAAATCAGAGGAAATATTAGACACAGAGCAATTATTTAGAATCAAATTAGATGCATTTATTATTTTATTTATCCATACAGGTCGGGATCAACAAAGATTATAGTGGTAAATTTATACGGAGGGGACAATAGAGAGGTCACTTAAATTGCTAGATCGAATAAATGAGGTAGGAAACATTTTACAAGTCAATAAAGCGCCACACCACAACGAATTGGGCTACCGGAAGTTTCTAGAATCTTCCATATTTTAAGCATAATTGCAATTTAGCGACAAATATGCTCATTTGAATATTAGTAAGATAGTTAACAAATGATTAATTATTACTTTCCAAATTCAAAGCCTCAGCTTACAAGTGGCTTAAAAATGATAAGCTCAATTAACAACAAAATTAACCAATAAAAACCCATTAAAAGGATTACCGACGGAAAGTTCCTTTTATTTACTTTTGAAATGGCACCAGCGTAAATGTTTCAGCGACTAACACTAACATAAACCATGATTTTCAGAAATTATCCGTTTATAAGTATTTATAGAAACTTAAACAAGCAGGAGTAACAGCATAAAAGGGAAAAAACTGATCCTCTGCTTTATTTATACTGTATTAAATATCTGTTTTACGAATTTAAATCAAAATATAAGGAATATGAAGGTATATAAGTTAAAGTTAATTTGATAACCCACAGCTGCCTTCCTCGTTAGCATAGCCAAATATTCGCTGAATACATATTTTCGCATCTTTCAAATTTGAACTTCCATGAACTGCATTTTCCAGATAGGATTTCCCATACGTTGCTCGAAGACTGTGTCAAGGTGTCGTTATAATTATGATAGAAAACTTACCAAACATCTTCTGGATTGACGCTGGATGGCAAATTAAACAAAATTTATGACAGCCTTTTGTGACTCATGATGCGTATGAGTCATATAACTTACTTGTCTGGATAGCTATCCACCGCACTGTCAGGATCTGTAGGGCCTATCAACTTTGACCACTTCTTGACAGCGTCTTGAGCCATCAAAATCAGCGCCAAGGATGGTCCACTAAAGAAATAAGTTATAATTGAATCAAACCACCTTGTCATTTGCCGCATAAGATCGTCAAAATAACCCTTGTCAATGCAAAATGAATAAATAAATTTAACATCGTCTGGAGTGAGCTCAACCTCTTTCTTATCAACGATTTTGAATCCATTTTTATTTATATCTTCAATGATGTCATTCCACGCTGATCTACTATCTGGCTTAAGCAGAGCAAAAGTTTTCTCGATTGGAAAAAATTTGTTCAGTGCATCTTCAGCGCTCTTCTCCGTCACGGTACCGTCTACCCACGTAAGATCATCCTCTTTGACTTCTCCATTCGGAGGATAGGAATACTTTGCTCGAAGACAGTCAGGATTCTCTTTTGTTGCCTGTGCAAAAGACTCGGAGCCCAGCATGCTCTTAAGTTTGTTCAATGCGTTCTATAAAATATACGTAGCGCTACTTATACAAGTTTAGTAGAGTAGTTCATTTAAAGTTAAAACCGACATCACGACAAGCCATGATAACGAAAGTGGGCCCGGAGGTCATAAGAGAAATGAGAAGTTCATAGGAAGATAATGACTCAAATTCCGCGTAGAACTCACGGGCTTCTTTTTCACTAAACGTGTAATCTTTAGTAGAGAGCACTTTAAAGCCATTCAATTCCAAATCGGAAACGACAGAATTCCTATAGGAATCGTAGGCGGGTGGCTTTATTAGAACAATAATTCGAGGTGGCCCTTCATATTCGGGCATGACAGAAACCACTTCATCTGACAGAATGTCTTCTCCTGTTTTTACGAGACTTTTTTTGAATAAAATGCTTTGCTGATCAATTTCTGGCTCCTTCATATAGATAATCACCTTCGGCGGAGAAAAATCTGGGAATAGCATATTCATAACCCTTTATAAGAACACAGAAGCTAAAAAATTATTTATGAGACAGGTATTTCCATTGTATAAGTTGAGAGTAAACGAACTTTTCAACCAATTCTTTTGAATTAGGTACGGTGACACAAGAATCGGATTTCCCATCTCCAAATTTGTCCCTTACGCTAAAGACAAAGTACATCAAGATTAAATATAACAGAACCTTTCAAAATTTTCATTTTCATTGATTTCTTCTAAATTAGTTGGTCCGACGAATTTATTGATTTCATAAATAACATCCTCAGGACCATTAGTTACAATAATACAGCGGAGAGAATCGTTGACAAGATTGTTAATTTGGTTTAAGAAATTTGGGTCAATATTATCATCATCTAAAAACTCATTAACTGCTGATGGGTCTATTGTTATGGTTTCATCTTTTAAAATTTCAAAGTGAGCATTTTCGAGCTAAAGAAATATTTACCTTTTAAAAAGAATTACCATGTCTATAATGGCATCTACGGTTTCAGGGTTTAAATCGGGATGAAAAATAAGTGGGCAACATTCTTGACTAATTTCTATAAATAATATTAGAAGGAAAAATAAATTTTAACCTCTTTGAAGTTTCTTTCGTTTAGCTTCAGCAGCTAACTCTTCTTCCATTATCTTCAAATATGGATCTTCTATCTCTGTACGAGCTATTTCGCCGGCTTTAAAGCCACGCTCCTGTTTTAGCATGTCTGAAATAGTTGACCTTAAAGTAGGGCAATCGGCACCCTTAACTACAGCGACAAGTGATTGATCCTTAAATAAGTATTTTAAAAGAACTTACTCCATATATTAAGAAATAAGGCTCTGATCTGCCGCGATATTTTGCAAGATGATCAACTAAATCAGCATTTGCAGTTGCAAAGTAGAGTTTATCTTCATTGTTTTCTCCCTTAATTTTCTCAAATAATGTAACAGTTGACTGGCAAGGGCCACACCATTCTTGATAAATATCAATGACTTTAACTATTATAAAATGACATGAAATTTACCCTTTAATCCATCTTTAGATAAAAAATTTTCCCACTCTTCCTGATTCCTTATATCAATTTGAAAGTCATCTCTTATAGTTCTGATCATTTTGAGAATGGAATAATTTTGTAAATTAAATTATCACAGAGTAGTATCTATAGCACAAGGTCAAATCTGTATGCAACTTTAAAATCAATAAATAATTAGGGTTTGAAATAAATCAAGTTAAATAATGCTAACGTGATTATTAAAAATAGTATTTAACCACGAAATTAATTCTAATCTTCTCTATTTTTTGAGTAATTCAGTGTGTCGAAGAAATAGTGAACTGTAATGTTGAAATCGTGCTAGCACTCATTATGGCATTATTTCTATTCTCAAAATAATGAAACATATGTTGAAACGATATGGTGTAACACCTCAGTTAATCTACCGATTTAGTTGCACTTGAATTGTGGACTTAATTTTACTAAGCAGTCTTTGGGATATCATGATACTTCGATTTTTGAACACGAAAAATTGAATAGCTCATTTAGTAAACAATGTACAATCAGAATCTAAAATTCGAAAAGGGTAAGGTTATTTTATTGCAATGACTTGAATACTAAATTAATCGTTTCACCCGTTTTCCGACTGCTTTATTGCTATCCGAATGCATGTTCCTCCCCAAGATTAGAAAATATAGTATAATATATATGAATGCGTAAAAGGAGTTTAAAAATTTATGCTTACATTGTAAAGTTCACATAGAAACTAGGAGAAGAGGAGAGCTAAAAATACAGTTTATTTTCAATTTTACTATAAGATCGTACTTCAACATTATTTATTGGTGAAAAATATTACTATTTATGTTTTTTAAAAATAATTTTGGTATTACTTGGTTAGGTTACACTAATCTCAATATTATTTCCTGGAATATTGAAAAATTAGATGACGCTTTCCAATTTGCCCGATGTGATTTAATCCCTTGAGGGTATTATACGTATTAAGAATAATCAAAGGCATCAAATGATATCATACAAAGGAGCATTAAATTTTTCATGAAGTTATCAATGAAGTGGAATTTTTAACAGAATAACATATATACTTTTTGACTATATTGTTATATTTTATATCATAACTGTCTACCCCATCATGATTGTACAAGATTAAAATATTTTTGTAGACCAAGAATAATCGCTTCTATTGTAAAATTCAACTACATATTAATGAAGTATGTTAGGTTACCATAAGAGAATGCATAACATTTGCATATATAGTTTGAGAAAATAAAACATACTTACGCTTAGCAAAATACATTGTCTTTAAGAACAAAAAAGGATGTACTGGGACCGGCAATAGAATATAAGCATTCTGATGAGTACTTAATAGATTATAGCATTCTAAATTTTAAAAGTTAAAAATAAATTTGCATTTAAAGGTGAAACTTCTGCAAAATTTAATACGTAAGTGAATATCAACGTAGGAGAAAAATTTGTTTGCATATTTCAATTAATGCTGTCTCACCTCAAATATTATCCGCGGGTCGTTGGATTAGCATATTTTCATGTTATATCCGTTTATTTTATAAATGGGTAGGTTCTATTTTACAGTATTTAATAAAAATGTGAAATTGTTGTAACAAAACAATGGATGTTAATAAAAGTCCAAATCATAACATTTTGAAACTATTCGTTTTTTTATATTGTATTTTTTGTAAAATTTAGAATTTGGACAAGTAGTTAAATTTTCTGCCCTTGTAATATTATTATAAAGTTTGACCGATTTTATATTTGTATTGCAACTTTGTCTTCTAAGATATCCTAATGCTTCTATTTTTCATTTATGTTCATTTTTCGAGCATCTTTTGAAGTTTTCGTTCTTACCTTGTTCCACTTTTGGTTATTATAACAGTTTCATTTTGAAGTTGGATCCTTTACATTGAAAACTCGGTTAAAATTTTTTAGACCTCAATAAATATAATAAGGTAATTATGGTAAATTTTTAAGTTTCTAGAGTTCGGTTACTTCTTTTTGTCTTTTTGTCAGAATAAACACTAAATAGACCTTTCATTATAGCTTATATGGTCAGTTCTTCAAAAATCTTATTTTATATCGCCTTGTCACGATACGTATGTGACCTCAGAACATGCTTGTTCAATCCAGATTTTAGGTTAACGCTAAACTTGCAAAACACTGCTCACTAACTCTATATTCTTATTTCACTATAGTTTTCCCATATTACTCTGCTTATTATCCTCTCTCACTTTTCCACAGCACTTTTGTGGTAATGCAATAGTGAGAACTGAACTGTATCATTTAGTCAGGTAGAGTGTGCCGTGGTATCCCGGTAACATTCGTTTATATTAATTTAATAGCAACTTGATATTTTTATATCTTAATCACTGATATTGATTAGAATTGGCTCGAGAAGGTTTAAGATTATCGGTTTAGCCGTTCTAGTATATTTATTCCCTTCTTTGTCTCGTTTTAGAAAGTGTTTTGTCTCAATGGACCTAAACATGAATAATTTTCCCTTTGTGTTATTTGTACTTGTACTTGCCATCTTTATTCATGGAGACATATTCACTGAGGTATGAAACGGTGGAGGGGTCAATAATGCAATCACTACAAGTCCTACTTTTGTTGAATCCAAAAGCATTATTAGATTTTTATGTTCACGGGTGGGATTATGTCCAGAGCTTGATGATCGATTTCTTTAATTCCATTTATTTGCATCCTGCGGCCAAGAGCTGGCTGTCAATGAAGTTTTATTCTGCATCCCAGTTTTTCATCCAGTGTTGGGATTGTGACCACCCAAGTTAGTTACCAAATGGTTGTTCTGAATCCATGACACCGAGATATTTATTCCCTATCCAGATGATAAGAATTTTATAAGATATTATAAGTAAAGATATAATTTATCTACTTGTCTTAATAAGAAATTCCTCATATTCTCTTTTAATTGATCTCAATAATAATAAAATAAATCGCTTCAAATTTATTTTATTGCTCTGCATCAAAGCTGTCCTCTAATTTTTGGGCTGAACATCTCTAAAGTTTAATTATCATACCTTCATCAGTTCTTAAACTTATTGTCGTGATCGATATCGTTTTTCGTTTATTTTTTGGATCCAATTGTTGAAACTTATTGCAGGTACATCAGAGATCTGTATACTTGTTTTTACTTACTCATCTTACTCATCTGTCACATACTAGATCTATAATTTAAAAACGTTTAATTTCCATTGGAGGCATATAGTATTTAGCCCTAGTATTCACGAGAATAGTATTTTTCAAAACTATCTTCGTACAGAGACCGTCCATTTTGATCAAACCTGTTGATGGGATTTGATCAGTTTGTTGGCACTTGTATATTTTCTTTTTTGGCGTGAAATACTTTTAATAGATGCAAGACGATATTTTTTATATTAAGAAGACACTTGTATCTTCTAGTACAAAATAAGAATAAATTGCTTCATTGCTGGGTGACCTCTGACCTTGCCACTAGAGAGGTCGTTACGTTCCCATTTTCGCCGTTTTATGATCTCCGTTTTTTCTCGTGGCTAAAATTGTGTCATTATTGGTCTTTGATCAATTAACTCTTGGCTCTTGACTGCAAACAACGCTTTCTATTTGATATTTTTCATTTTTTTCCCCTAAATTTGCAGGAAAGGTCTCCTGTACCATCTGCAACAAGCGATGCCGGGGCACGGTGCTCAAAATTGAGGATAATTACTTTCACAAAGCCTGCTTCAAATGTAACAGTAAGTTGCACCACTGCTTAATTGTGTTCTGTATGGTTAACTTCCCAACAAACGATCTCTTGATAGTTTGACCGCTTGTTACCATTAAATTACCATTATTACCATTCAGATAATGTTAATTTTTCATCTATTTAATCAAGTACTTTGTTTAATTATTTCCTGAGACTTAGCAACAAATTTTACAAATATTAATTATGAAATAATATTTGATTAGAAGAAGCAGCAAACGAGTACATTTGGGCTTGAAACGGAGGGGGAATCACAAAGAAGTCGAGGCATCAAGAGTCTTAGTTAGCCTTAATTATTGAGGCTTTTAGTTGTTCGTATTCTCAAAAGCGGTATGTTTACTTTGCAATGTCCTCATTTTTAAATCTCTTGAAATGACTCCTGAGTTCAGTAATGAGTTCACTATGTCCACTACTGACCGATTGATTTATCTTCGTAAGTGATCATGTCTCCCCAATTTATTTGTATCGTTTTATTGTGTAGAATAGGTAAATGAGACAAGCAACGAGATTTCACAAGGGTTCATCCAACTAATTGCGGGATCGAAAGTTATGGAAATGGCAAATTTGCGCATTCAACTGCTGTCAGACGAATTATAACTGCTAAGTAGAATTGGGTTTTCAAATTACTTGATCAGGAAGATTAAATGAAAGAAGACATTTGTTTTGTTTCTGAAAATAGTTCTCCTAACCTAACTTCAACATCTTGTGACATTCTTAAACGCCTCTGCTTATCTCTATAGAATCTTTCTCAAGTAATGGTGCCATTGAAGGCTCCGAACCAAACCGTAACAGATTGATTTTGTCTGAATATCAGGTTCTATGTTGAAGCATTTTGGCTCGAATTGAGCTCAAATTTCGCAAATGTTACGAAATTTAAGAACGAACTCAGGATGGGAAACGAAATTATTGTTTATCAAGGAATAACATCGTTGAAATCGATTGATCCTATCCTCTGACATTTCAGATAACGGTTGATATATTTTTTTA
The DNA here is from genome assembly GCA_900708905.1 of Hymenolepis diminuta. NCBI lineage: Eukaryota > Metazoa > Platyhelminthes > Cestoda > Cyclophyllidea > Hymenolepididae > Hymenolepis > Hymenolepis diminuta. The sequence continues at coordinate 760,536 of CAADRB010000059.1, read as the reverse complement.
TATTACTTTTCAATTATTTGATTGATGAAATAAATGGCATTGTTTACAACGACTGCCAAATTTTAATTTTATTTTTGAGGTAAATTTTTTAGTATGTGTTGGAAATAGGCAAATGCATATCAAGTGAATAACATTTTTTGATCCATCATGTGATGCTATTCCAGTTGGATTGAAACTGGTTTAAATAATACGGTGGAAAACAAGTCTCTTACCTTGTCCTAAAATGTTGACCCACTTCGACAAATAAACACTTGGCTCTCAATGAAACTCTGAAGCCTTTTTAAGATTTGGCTCAGACGAATTTAACTTCCTACTACAGATTTGAGGATTTCTACTAAAATTATAAACCTTTGTAATTTGATCGACTTAGGTCGTTTTACTATTCTCAAGTATTATCATTTTATCCATTCAAATGTTAAGTTAGTCCAAATGAACCTTAACGTAGATGTAGAAATACTTTCGATTTCAGGATTAGAATTCCTCTCTCACGTGCACCTGTACTTGAACCTTCCCGAAGAAAAATGTCCATATTGTAACAAAAATGTAGTTAATCCAGGTTGAAAATTAAATTGCGATTTGATCAATTTTAAGTATGTTAATAAAAGTAGTTTTAGAGAAGAAAACTTTCTATGCGAGTTAAATCCTGGTTAGATTTAGAGAGATTGGAGCGTGACTAGAGGATAATTATTTGAAATGAATGAATTTCCCTGTTTACTCCCCTTTCCCATCTCTTTTCAATGAGAGTTTTATCAAAGGTACTGCATTTTCCCTACAGTCGATATATCAGAAACGAGAGCCATATCAAAGTATGACGACTCTGTTTGGATGCCAGTCTTCCAAAAATTCGGGATCTGATTGAAATATTTCAGAGACCTTGATTTTACCAATAGTGATATGGTTTGATTCCTTACGTTGAACGTTCAGGAAGTTTGAATATATTACTTACATACAACTAAGCATCTCAACATGTTTACATTTTGTTGCAAAGTAAATTTCAATGAATTCTAGTAGATCCCAAACCTTCGTTTATTCTAAGGTCATTTAACGAATGCTCGATAATAGTACACTTTTCTTTGTTTACCAATTCATGGAATATCCATATCATTCTATAACTCTGCCTAATGTACTTTGCTTGTTAAATGTCACAATTAATTGAAGGGGTCACTAATTTGGGAAATGAACCTAAAAAATAACTTCCTCGCCTGACTGTAACCGCTCAACCTTTAAAACATGGTTTTTGCTAGGCGCCATAAAAATTCAACTTCCTTTTGCAGCCTCCTTTTTCAACACTTTAGCTTTGGCATGTTGGTGTTAACTGATATGAACTATTATGCTCAGTGAGAGGAAAATGAAATTCGAAGGCTTTGATCCTAGTGATTTGGTGCATTCGAGGGCGATAAACTCAATTGGAGGTTAGTTTAGGAGATCGCTACACTGAATATTCATTTTCAAGAACGAACGTTTGAATTTATTCGTATCTTTTGTCGTTCTAATCTCTGTATAATCGGAAGAAGGCGCTTATTTGGCATTTCAAAAATTGTAGGGTTTTTTTGTTGTGTCTGCCCCATTTTTGTAATTACAGGCCGGGCAGGTGGTGTAGAAGAAGGCAGAAAACTGGAGTTACTTTAATAGTCACAAATCAAAAGGAACGTGGAAAGGAAACACTTATTTTGAGTAGAGAAAAGGTACTATCTTGATGAAATCTGCTGTATCATGCAGGGGGTGATTGTTTTAATTACGAGATAACAAATGACCTTTTACCCATTGAGGTAACCTGACTTAGAGATGAAAAAAGGCAAGTATGAACATACTACTGCCGTCGCTAACACACCATTTTTGGTCTAATTTCAGTTTTGTGAACATTGGATCTGATTACAGGAGCTTATAATTATATAGAAACACTCGTCTTGTGTAGAGAAGTAGCGCAAATGGTAAGAAATTCGAATTCCTCCTTCCCTTTGTTAGTCAGACTTAATCAGGATGGTTGGTCCTTCCCCTCACAATGTGTGCACCGATGGATATCGAACCCGTAATCCCTGACTTAGTAGACGATTGCAATGGGCATTGAGTTCTGTGAAGACGTCGATTTGTATTACTATGGCTTTACCAAATTAATAGAAAGTGATGACTTATTTAGCCATCATGAATGCTCATTCGTACCCACGGAATAGCTGGGCACTTTATTCATGTGTTCTGACGGGTTACGTTTCCATTTTGTCCTCCATTTTGTAGAATGTGGAAAGCCTCTGGATGAGCAGAATTTCCAATTTCGGGATCGATCTCTATTCTGTCCAGAGGACTATCGTCAAGAGTATGCAATCAAATGTGCGGCCTGTGGAAGTCCAGTGGAAGGAGACGTAGTCACTGCACTTGGCAATACCTTCCACACTTTCTGTCTTCGTTGTTTCTCTTGCAAGTGAGCCCTTATTTCCTCCATTTTATGCAAGAATTTTATATATTTACCACTTTAACATCATCTCAATGTTCAGAATAATTTTTTTTTCACTCCTCTTAGTCCACCGTTAATCCCCTTTCCGGATTGCGGTTTACAGTTAAAATAACCGGATATGCTTATTTAGTTGCCAGTCTTGTGAATCTGTGGGATTTTGTTTAGCAATTTAGCAGACAGTAAATGTCTGCCCCCTAAATGACGAAATGCGGTGTAGATAAAGGACGGAGTTGGGAAAAATTACCTGAACCCTCTTGATGGTCTAGGTTACTTACGTTAATGTTAATGCTAATGGGATAAGAGAGACCTTAGGATTCAAGAGCTCTTTTACTTTATTAGTTAGGCCACGAATCCGTGCCAACTTTTATTTCCGTACTTTAACTCCTTGGCACATGGTATCGTGAACACAAGGTGTTTGGATACGTTCCCTTTATTCCCATTTGTAAGTGCTTATTGGATGAGATAAGCAGAACTTAACGTTTAAGTGAGTGGAAATTCTGAATTTCGAGGATCTTTTGTTTTATTAAATTAGCAGTTCCGCAGTAATAAAATACTTATTCCGGCGATCTACAGGGTGATTAAAAAGTAACTCCCTACAAGGTCACCTAGTATATTTAAGAACGTGATAAGTTATCGAAGCATTGTACCATTTAGTAAGTGAGTTGTTCAACTCCAAAGATATTTTTGGATCATTAGAGAAGTACATTCCCAGATCAATGAAAATGCTGACAAGAGCTGTCATGTGGAGATCAAGGCCACGGATTCTAGAACGGAGTCCCACCTAGTTTTACAGGCAGTGGTTTAATGAATCAAATTTCAAATAAGTCGGCATTTTGATTTTGTTATCATGTTTCCTTTTTACAAAAAAAGCGCTGATTAATAAGGACATTATTTGACGTTGAAAATAGTGTTAGGTCTCTTAATCGTCCAGTACAAACCGCATCTTTCCTCATTCCAGGCGCTGTTAGCCGCATCAATCGGAATCAAGCTTAGGCGGAGAGTATGTATATTGTGTCAATCTTAACAGTTGATTTCCAAATTAACCATCCACATTGTAGGTTGTGGAAGAGAAGTCTAATGAACAACTATTTCTGAGTGTTTAAGATGGAAACACAATTATGCAAAAAGCTTTAAACTACAAAGCATTCGAAACTCGGTTTTAGATTCCTCTTATGATATTCATGCCGCACACTTATCAAGAATTTCAATAAAATATGAAACACGTATCTCGTGACGCTATTTATGACAAGCCGTCAAAGAGATGACACAACTTTCCCACAAATATCTCTTTTTTTCACTTACTGTGGGGGTTTTTAAATTTTCATCTCCCCAATAACCCATCAAATTCAAATTAAATTCAAAATCGATATTTAATTTTGGTGCCAGTTATAAGCAAAGATGATATCAGATACTCATTGTAAATTAAAAGTAAAAATGATTGATTAGAATTTAATCACGTTTGAAAAGGCAAATCATCGCGCCTTGTTGTGGTGTTTGCTGTGGGAGGGTGGAGGGGGAGAAGGGCGGGTAAATTTAAACAAATTTCCTTAACCAAAGAATTGGGCAAATTCATCAATCTTTGTAAAATTTTTGAGGTGGTTCACTCTACGTGGGTGTTTTTTGAGAATGAGGTGAGTCAGTATGAAGTAATGGTTCTATTTTCTCTTCACCAATTATATTTCAACATTGCAATATATATATATATGTGTGTGTATGGCATCATGCATTTGTCAGATAGAAGTCTGTTGGATCAAAGTCGGGTGAATTTCGAAATGGGGGTTTTTTCAGGTACTGTATTCTAAATTACATGTGTATGCATTCATTTTTTGTATAATTCTCAGAAAATTTATTGTGGCATACAAATTTGAGCGTAAGAATCGAATGGCACCAATTTTTGTTGGGTTTGGTTGACTAGACCTTTTAGATTTGCAGTTGGGGCGAATTAGACCAATCAGGCCGAGGGTTAGGCGGAGTTAGGATTTAGCGTACGTTCAATAAGTATAACTAGCATATCATCTCAAACGTCAATCTAATAATTGAGGTCACCGACTATTTTGATATGCCTCTCGTTAACCACTCCAGGTTTTCTAAGTTCCGCATGTTAAAGGTCTTATATTTTTAGTGATAAGCAATCCCTATGCCCATTCAATTTTCATATTTCTCCGTCATATTCTCTGCCTTCTTCTATTTAATTTGTCACAGATTTTGCGGAGGTTATAAAGACACTAGCTTGGGTAAGTTGGTGGCTCCTAAGCTGTAGGAACTCCTTTTATTCCCTGCTGAGAAATCAAAAAGTTTCACTTTACTTCATGTGGGGTAAAAATGGCGATAGTAAAATAGACTTTCTGCCTATTTGTCTCGCACCATTAAATCGTTATTTATCATTAGGTTAAGTGATCATGACATCAAATGCATACATATATTACCTCCTAGCACCAATTGCGCAGTAGCCAAACCCAGACACCTAATTAGTATCAGTGTAGCTCAACAGGAGCAGTTTCACTTTTCCTAGCCACCTGTGAATCAGCTACTGATTAATTATGCAGATCCCTCCTTCTCGTACTCTTCCTGACCATTGATTTAAACAAATGTTTCTAGGCATCCCGCGTACCTCAATTTCCCACAATTCGTTATCAGCAATAAAAATGCAAGATTAAGAAATTGTCTAATTTTTAGTGTAGACTAAGTTATTTGTTGGAAATTAAAAAAAATTCTTAAAAGGTCTTTATACTTTGTTTAAATGGACTTCGGAGTAGTTTCCTGAAACTGAGTTATTCTTTTTTATGAGGCCATTATTTCGACTGTTGGATATTTATTTCTGATAAGTTTATTATCTCATTGACAACACATTGTATTCTTTGATCTTATTTCGGTATAGTAAGTTGCAATATCTATTCATATTAATCCAAAACAAGAGAGGAATTTCCTCACAGTGGGGGATTTTTGTTCACCAGCTAATACTCTCCTGTGTAATGAACCGCATATTTTCGAGGATACACACAATATTATGTTGCACTTATTACCGGCACCGTCTAAGAAATGTTTTTTGTTTACGTTTTCCATCGAGATATTCTTTTTTTCGTTTTCTTGTAATCGTTTTTGTAATATCCAAAGAGGATTTCTATATCATTTTTCACCTCCTACGTCAACAATGACTGCGAGTCATTTGAACTGAATTCTCCTCCCGTTGAGGAAGATAGTGATAGTAAAAACTGATCCCAATAAATTGAACCAACCCCTATTCTCTCTTCTTGCTATAAATGGAAAGGCGCAGTTAAGCCCCCTTCTATGAGAATATTTCTCAGAACCATTAGCAGAAGGAGGTCAGTATTAAGAAGGAATCGTGTTCTAACAGTATTGTATAAAGAAAATGGCTAAAATTGGCGTCAATCAAGAATGATTGAGAAAATACCCAAAAAATGTTTTAATTTGAACAAATTTCCTATTTGTAATCTAATTTGTGTGGACCAAACCTCTCTATACAATTTTGCATCCCTCCATCTTACTATTTTAATACATTTAAACTTTATTATGCTGTCATTAGTAATTGCAGTTTAAGGCATACAGGCAGCATTCCGTTTATTGATCAAAGAGGTCTGTTTCTTTAAGATCTCATATGAAGGGTCATTTCTCCATTAGTGGCTCAGACTTGTACTGCCTGACTGTTGGTGGGCGATCTCTCTCTCTCTCTCTCTCTTCTATTATTAAATCACACAAATTCCCCCAAAAAGGTTGCCAAGACTATTTTAAAACTTGAATAAGTAAACAAATCAACTGTTTTATTCACCCGGGGTCCAAATGTGTCGATACTTAAATAGTTGCGCTTTCGAATGCTTCTCGCTATTTTTATTGCAAGAAGGAATTACGCAGAGCTCGGGAATAAACTTTTGTCGGATTTTTGCTATTATTTATGTGAATTTCATGTCTTGACGTGATTTGGGATTTCCGTTAGATCAGAACAGGGTATCAGACAACACTTTTGATCAAATGATTGGCTTTACGCGATAACTTCCAAAAGCATTTGCACTACTATTCCTTGGATCCAAATGGTTATTGAAGTGGAATTTCTTGTCTGTATTGCGTTATTTAGTCAAGTTATAGAATAGAGCCGGTATTGGGAAGTTTAACACAGGATAGTACTCATGATTCTGAATAAGTGATAGCGTCTTGATATGATGCGTCACTGTTAGGAATAGACATTTCCACACCGTCAGGGTAGTTTCTCATCAGATAAGAAAATTGCGTGAAACAACTCAGTTAATGCCTTTTGCTAGACGATAACATTGATACTGGAAGAAAAAACAATTCATTTAGCGTTCACACAATGCACAAAAACGTTGATTGAATTGAATATCTTGGTCTTCCAACATCTTCAAAAGAGTCATTGTTTAAGAATGTGTTTAATTTGATTTATCGCTTTAGAGGTAGCGATTGGCTCTCCATGAGAGGTTCAGTCTCTTTATGCCAATCACCATGAAGGCTTATTGAAGGCATTTGGCTCTTTTAAATATGTGAAATTCTCGACTTCTTCACAAATCCTTGTTTCTCATTCTACCTTAGCCGAAGCAGAATATTTTATTTACTTCACTGAGATATTGTCCTCTCTGCTATCGAGTAGATTCAAATATTTTTCGGAAATTGTTTATTTTCAAATGTTTTCTCTTTTTCATTTGTGACGGGATAGGTTCAAAGCTTTTTCCCTCTCTTTTTCCACGCGATGTTGTGAGACTTAGGAGTGACTCTTTGATCTCGATTCACACAGTCCATAGTTGTGTTGGTTGAATTAGAAATTTGGTTTTCATTGGAATGAGGGCATGAGATTAACACCATACAGCGACCTCACCTTTATCAGAAGTTGTAAACGGAAAACTTGGAAATACAGTATCATATGAAGGCAGTAACAGTGAGAATCGAAGGGGTTCCATATTTACCCAAATATCCAAGACAATTAAGGGGACATGACGTTTCTGATAGATATCATTTTACGTTTGAAAATCGGACCTCTCCAAACATTCTCCATTGTAGGGGAAAAAAGAAATATCGGCGTGATATTTCTGTCATGCTAGATATTACTATTTTTAAACAATATATAAATCGGAGCAGGTTTCTAATGGGTGAAAGAGGTGGGTGATTATTTTGATGTCTGCACTTCTTGAGATCTGATTTCGCCTACACCTTTGAAATGTAATGATCAGTTCTATAGGTCGTGTTCATAGTACCATTTGCTTAGGTATGAGGATTTTTCATTTTGTGTATTAGATGGGGCAGCCTTGAAGTGGAAAAGATCAACCGGACGCAAAAAATCTAGAAGAGTTGATAAATTCTTCTTTCCAAGCTTTGTGTATCAGATGAAGTCCATTCTGTGCAGATAGGCGACAACTTGAAGCCTCGCTGCAACTTCTTTATTAATCAGAATTAACCCAGTGTGGTAGGCCATTCAACTCCCTAGTTTGCGCTCGTAATCTGTAACGAACAGAGTGACGTTAGCATATCCTTCGAGAAGAATAAAGAATGGCCATTATCAAGCATAAAACCAGATTTTAATTGCAATTCAGTTTAATAGCAGTAAATTGTGGCTGATTTTAGGGCAAATTTCTTTTAGAATCTCTTGCTCACAATTTTAGATTTCGTGCTTTGCGTTTTGTGATCTCCCGATGGGACGAAAAAGCCCCTATCTTATCCCTTCACCGCAAAAAGTATGACGTCTTATCGGCATATTCAGATCTACTTCCAATGCGAAATTAAAGTTATAAATTATTTTCAAAAATTTGACATCAGCAAATTTTGTTTAAATGCTGTGATTCGTAAATGGGGAAAATAACTCCTAACTTAATTAAAATTTAAAATTTATTTTGTCCTTTTTGGTCAAAATGATTTATTATGTGTGAATGAACTGGATTTCAGCGTCCGCTCCCAGGTATATTAACTTCAAACGACTTATTTATTCAAACTGTATTTTGAAAATATGTAAATTCAAATTTCACTTTTAATTTTTTTTGTATTATTATTTACGTAGATTAAAAACTTGACCAGATCTGTAAAATGTGATCTTTCTACGAGCCACAATTGGATAACCTCCTTCAAAAGAGTCTGAAGGTGATTGCTTGAGAGGAAATATAAAAATTTAAACTTCTCCGATCTGTTGAATGAACTGCTGACAGTATTTAACTTTGATGAAGTTTCTCTGAGCTCCTCTGCCACTCTTTGTTGATCCGAATTAACAAGTGTGGTTCATTATCCAACTCACTAGTCGTGAACCGACGGGCATAGGTCTCGTGATCTATGGAAGAGTTTTTTTGATAAAGACATGCCCAAGGAGATTCAAACAGAGGAGAATAAGTTTTTTCATTGAATGTGTGAAAGGAGATCGGATTATAACACACTGAGTCGAGCTGATTGTAATGCATTCCCTGTTATTCAGAAGTGTGGGTCAAATGGGGATTTGATGATCGACCAAATAAAGCCATAATGACATGACAGTAAAGGGCGAATATGGGCTTCCAATCTCAACATGGTCTTCCATTTTTTGTGCAGTTCCATTTGTCGAATTCTGGATCATCATACCATTTTATGCGTTTATTGAGAGGACAATACTCACTTGAATTGTCTAAATATAAGTTGCTCTTGGTTTGACCTCTCTTCTTCCAATACTAGCTCGTATGACCTCATCGATTTACGAACTGTTTGTTCGGTATTAATTCCTGAAGTGGAAATGAATAACTTTTTTATTATTAATTTGTAATTTTTATATAATGAAATAATAATAAGTGCTTCTTATTAAAGTACTCTTCTGGAATTTCATTAAACAATTTCATTACATATTTGATTAAATTTTCAAATCGTTTTAAACACATGACTGTTCCACTTTTTAGAACTGGTTTTTTTTGCCGAATCACAGAAAATTCATTAATTTAACTAAATTCTAAATATTATTTTCGCTCCTCAATAAAAATGTATTTGGCTTTTAAAAAATAAATTTTTATTTACAAGTAGAATTGAGAAAACGATAAATGCGTTGTGTAAACAACAGTGGTTAAATAAGCTTTAATTTTGTTTTAAATTTTTTGTCAAAATTTAGTTTTTAGTTTAAAAATCTTTTTTATTTTATTGACTGTACCGAATCGCCCGGTTTTATGCTCTGGATCATAAAATATAAAGTAATCACCTCATGCAATCCCACATACATTTCTTCCTCAAATTTCAGTCGAACCATCGTCTCGGGTGAAAAGACAGTTGCACTGAATAACCGATTCTATTGTGAAAAATGCGTACCTCCACAAGTTCCTCGGGATGAATCGATGCATAACCACTTCAACAATGAATCACCTTCTAAAGAACCTCAGTCAGAATCCTCAGAGAAATCTCCCAGTAAATCCAAAACTCCCAAAAGTTCTTCCCTCCCACGGCGTTTTGGTGACATTTTTCGATCAAAGAAATCTCGCTCCCAGACCCTTCAGCCCAATAATCGCAACTTAAAGACAGAGGATATAGATACATCTTCCAAGAATACGACCTTGTCAAATGGAACGGGCGTCTTGAGAGTTGACGTCGATGAGAAGGATCTAGCCAGTGAGTTTATTTGCGATATTTGCTACTTTTCAGTTTGAAAAGACCTCAGCTTGGATCTATGGATGACCAACCAGACACTGAAATTTGTTCTTTTTAATCTAACCGGCCTTTATTGAGTAAATTCCATTTACTGCATCATATAGTAAAAATAATTTCCAAGTCATTTTAGAAAAGCGTTTTCCAACGCTTGTCTTGGGTTGGGGGATAACATCATTTAGCCTCGAATTCTGTTAACCTCAAGATTAGCCCTACTTAGCCAGTGTGGTTGGCCATTCCGCTCATTGAGTGAGCTCCGATGGGAATCAAACCCGTGACCTCTGGAATGGCAGACGTTTACAGTGACCAATGCGCCGCCAACACAGCAGCATCTGTTCAACTTCTTTCCTTTTTAAGAATTATAAAGCATCCCATCTGTTTACATCAGGTTGTGTTTATCTGATTAAATTTCCAAATAGAATTAAAAATATACGATTAAATTTATTTACTTATAACTGCGACCGAATTTTTCCATAAGGGTTTCGACATTTTCAGTTGGTTTAAATATAGATTGGAGCTCATCGGGATCATTCACCCTTATTTAATATTCGTTTTGATTAACTTACATTGTCAGCATTTTAATAAATAATAAACACGCCTAATCGTCGATTTATTACTATTTCATTGACTCGACTTAGTTAATACTTTAATACATTAATTGTTCCTTATGACCCCTACTTATGTTAAAATATTTCCTGTTTTGCTCCTCTCAAATTCGCCTCAATGACACTGAAAACTTGCTAGGAAAGAAATTTGTACCTCCGACCTTGATATAATTGTAATTTTCCCCTTCATTTTCAGCCACCGATTCTGGAATTCTCAAGAAATTCGAGGTAAGTTGCTTTCTAATTGACATTTTCTCGAATGTTCCCTTTTTCTTACAAAATAAACTCTTCTAATTCACCATTTCTTTACAATAAAAGTTAGATACAAACCAATAAATCTCTCTATCATTGTGTTCTTTAGCAAGAACAGAGTCCTTCCTACAGTCTTTATTCCGGCGAGGATGCGCTCTTAGCCAAGCGTCAACAGGAAATGCAAGCAGCGGTAAGTGACATGATTGTTCTTTTCCCTGCCTGATTTCTATTGTTTATTGGTTAGTTCTATATCACTGAGTACTTTATATAGAGAATAAATGACCTCAAGGCAGACAGGGTAGGAGGCATGGTCTAAATAAGTGTTCTTTAAGATGCATTAAATAAATAGTACGAGTTAATTCGAGCAATCATAAAGGGTATAAGATGTATGCAAAGTAGAGCTATGGACCAAGAAGCATAAGAGTACCATTCAATTTAACAAAAAGCGTTAAATTGAGTGTAACCTCTGATCTTGCCCATATTCTGTCCACACTCTGCGATCTTGTTAGACTACCTGCAGACACAGGCGGCCGTGTAGGCACTTCCAACGGGCTTACTGGCTTACAACGCGTTAATGCATCTTTGGTCGTTCCTTCTTATTTAAATTGCCATTTAAAATTAGCAGTATATACTTCATACTTCGAACACTGCAAATTCACTAATGGGACGTGACAGTCAATATATATTTTTCATTGACCTTGACTATGATTAGTTTGTAACGGGATTAATGTAAGCATAAATTGAGAAGTACACGGCTTTAAATAGGAGTTTAAAAGCAGATGCTTTTCTCTACGACTCAAGGACTTGGGCTTCTCTTTCTTACAAAACAGATGAGGTACTATATATTCAGATTAGAGTATGGCTACCGCAATCTAAAACTTTTGAGATTAGATAGGGGAAGATAAGAGGAGGTATATGAATTTCATAGAAAGAACTCATTTCTTATGTGAGATGCGAATGAAATAGTTCGATGAGTAATGCTTAGTCGTGGGCACCAGAAAAAGCGTGTAATTAAATTGCTGACTAAGTGGTTGCAGTGACTTGATTTTCAACCATCTTTGAATCACCATCTTGAATTCCTTATCAATTTTTACTAGATTTTGATCTCTTTGCTCCGTCTCTAGATTTCTAATCCGTGTATTCATTCTCCTATTAAATTACACCTGCGTTTTGTACTTTACCTTGCCCCACAAATACTTCTTCAGCCTTCTAATCACGAGGTTCTCACATTCCTTCCGCTTTATCCTAATTAGAATACTGCGCTACTGTTTTTATCTCCTTTCTATCTTCTGATAGTGGAATTTGTACGCGTACGAGGGGCTACTGCTTGCCTTTGATTGGCATTTTATTTGTCATTTGGCAACGCATTAAATCAATCGGAAATCCGCTACTCATACAATTGAAATGAATTTTTTGAGTATAAGTTTCGCGGAATTTGAAGAAATTACGATTGGATAATATAAATTTGGATTCGTCCGGAAAAATACCTTTCGCTTTGCTTACAAAGCTCTTAACGAATTGTTTGTCTCTTTTACTGAGGTGGCAAAGCGCGTTTGTTTAAAATCTCGTGCGTGGGAAGCGCAGTGATTCATACACAAGTGTAAAACAATTAGGAGTGATTCCGACGCTTGGACTTTGCATTCTTAGAATAAAAAGATAGCTTTAATTATTTTAAAATAAATAATTTATTAAATGACCTAGGAATGGGAGAATACTTTACACGCTCATGTCAATCTATGATTGTGTATTTTTTAAAATCTGGTTACCTTTGATATCGTGATTTAATCAAGATAGAACACTCAAGTAAAAAGGATGTATTTTTTATTATAATTGTAATCGATCAATTTAAGAGTCTGCATTCTTTAAATTGTTACCTATACAGATATAATAACGAATATTTTCCTGGAATTCATGCTTGGAGTTATCCCTTGGACCAGTAGCCTTCCATTTGCCCCTTTTCACTCGAAAGATCTTTAATCCACAAACTGGGTGTCTCCTTAGATTCTCCAAGGGAGTGTCAAAGAAACGTTCTTAAAATGAAAAGAAAGCATTGCCAAACCAAGATCATTTGAGCATAATCTAAGTTAAACGCGTCATCTGGAAGAAGATTCTGTTTTAATTGCCTTTAATGGATAGGGAGAATACATTTCAAGAGAGAAAAAGACATCTAAACGATAGCCGTACAACTATTTGACAGTTTGAGCCGTTTTCGTTAATTTGATGAGTTAATGTTCCTTTAGAAATACGGCTCGATTGTAAAGTATGCGAAACCTTCAATATTGCTTTTATGTAGAGTTGGGAATGGTAAGATATGAGGAAATAGTAAATCTTTTACTCCAGTTGGAGTTGGAGTACTCCAGTTCGCGTCTCTTTACCCATTGTACTTTCCCGATGCTTGAAAAGTTCTTTGTGATTCATTATTTATCAAGACAGTTGTGGGATAATTGAAGTTCCTTTCATAAGCGAAGGTTTGACTTCGCGCTTCGATATATATTTTTTCGATACCAGGATAAAGTGTGCATTTGAAAGTATTCAAGGTTAATGGATGGATAGTTGCACCACTCTCATTCTCATTGCTGTAGAGCGTTGAAGCGAGTATAATCTCAGATTTATATCTTCTGTAAAGCCAACTAAGCGGAGGAACTCAATGACCTTTTGAAAAGGAGTAAGAACAAGGATTGGGAGAAGTTGAAGGGGGTGCAATAAGAGCGGATAATGTAGGACGACAATAAACTACGAAATCAATATCCCGATTTGAGTTGTTTGAATGTAATATTTTCACTCAAGGAATCGTTTCTCTTTTACTGAGTTATTTTGCAGGGTTAATCAATTTTATCTCCGATAGGAGATAGCTAAATTACGTCGTAAATTATACCTCTCAACGTGTCTTCATCTGCTCCTTCTCTCTCTCTCTCTCTCTCTCTCGTAATTACGATAAATTATTTAAAGCATTAACTCATTACATATACAGCGCAGCTCACTCCAAAAATAGGCCTTGTTTTTATGCGTGTAATCATAAAATGCTGATAATTTTGATCTGGCAAATCACCAGCCACGGTTATAAAGCTTGACTTTATGAAAAGATATATCTAGTTCTGTTGCAATTTTCTTTCGCTTGTTATTGTCGACGTTACTAAGAGTAACAGAAATATGTCAAAACTCTAAGCTATGGATGAGAATTTTACAACTTCAAGAGGCAGTGTTCGAAGTCAGAAATATCTGACTATATTTTTACGGTGGCATTTATTATCACAGATATGGCTCTTGATGAGGTTACGAGGGCGAAAAGGTATGCAAGAATCGGGGATAAAAAAGATGCAATGAGTTTAAGTGGATACGTAGAGATATACTGAGAGTGAAGTGGGTAAGTACACTTAAGTCGAATGGTTCTAACTGGGTCACTAATCGGTTTTGACAAATGCGGCGAATAAAGATGGACAATATTTAACACTACCTGATGACTGCATTTGAATACTTTGTCGCATAGAAAAGTGAACAGAAATACAAACTCTTGAAGTTCTTACCGCTAGGACACTAAGTCAACTCAGTATTGGGCAGACTTTTATGAAAATTACTACGTTCTATTGTTATTCGGAGCTAAGAATGGTAGTAATAAGTGTTTAAAGCATTGTAATAATTGAGGACTAGACGGTTGAATCCGCTTGGTTTTAGCAGTCTCATTCACCAAGCCTCTATTTTGCCTATTGCCGAATCCTATCCTATGCGAATTTATCATCAGAATCGAGGTAGCAGCTTGAATGCATTTCTTTTGTTTTCAGCCGGCAGAAGGTTATCCAATGTCACATAGCATGAGTGCTACAACAGCAGGAGGAGTGCCTTATTCCCTCGATCCTGCTCTAACCACTCCTTCCATGATTAACACGCTGTCAGGAGACACTTCTACTCTTCTCTACGGATCTGTTCGTCGAATTTGTCCCCCTGGTGTAGATTACGGTCATCAATACCCCATCTCCTATCTTCGTCTAGCTGAACAGGGATACACAGCTATCACCAGCTCTGATCTTCTCAGTTCCCATTCTCCTCTCTCATCAACCACTCCGAACTCCGTACGACGTCCACCAACGTCCACCTCTGGACTCACTCACCAGCGCCTTTCTCGTCGAGATATGCCCCCGATTCATCAATCACAGGCGAGAACTCTGCCAACCACTTCAGCAGACGTCATTCCTAGACAGAATGGAGGAAGTGGGTACATGGATATCAGATATGCTCCTCAGGTATTTGGAGAAACTGATGGTGGAAGGCCGGAGAAGGATCGATACGCGAGATATCGACAGTTATCGCCTGCAGGTAGTTCTCTTGGAAGGGCAGTCAGTTCAGGACGCGGTCCGAACTTCCTCATTGGAAAGTCACGTGAGTTTGTCCCCATGTTCTACAAAATGCCACCAGTAAGGAAAATGCCATTAGCTTTTTTAGCACCAGCAAAAATGCTACTGAAGCAAATAATGGTCTTGACATTTTGTTCTGTGCTGTAGTTTTTATAATCCCCCGTTTTTATTAGGTTATAATAATTTGTTCTTAGGCGATGGGGGATAGCGCTCTGCGATTGCCTTATTGTATGACAGATTTTAACAGAATGTACTTCTCCTTATTACTGAAAATGTTGCCAGTTGCTCCCTTATTGAGCATCTATCATAATAACAGTAGGAAACAACTTGCCACCTCTTTGAGATATTTTTTAAATAGTTGCCGTCCGAGTTTCTAAACGAAAAATTTTTTCTGTGGGGTTCACCAATAGATTATAATATTGATTGAATCTACTCAAGTGTATTCCACAAAAATACCTGGATGTATTGAAAGGAAAACCGACAGATTATTAAATATTAGAATAAACCCTATACCGTTATGTTCTTTTAACATATTAATTGACGTACTTCTCCAAAATTCGAAGCCACGTAATCTCTTACTCAAGTCACCCTTTGGGTCTCAAACTTCTTGAATAATAAGAATTGAAGAGAATACTGAGGTCCAAACTATTTAGTGTCAAATATGTAACTGTAGTTCTCTGTTAAACAAATATCACACTCAACCGAAATCATAAATTTATATATTATTCTGCTTTTGAAAGATACAACTGTTTAATCTACGCAACCCTCTCTTTGACATCTTGTCAGTTATTGGGCAATTAGTTTTCTTAAGGACGAATTTCAAATGGCGAAGCACTTTTAGCCGTCTTCTTATTAAATGGAGAAAATTTTCCTCCAAAACCGAAGCTTAATGTCTCTCACTAAAAAGGTAGTACCTATTTGGTTGAAAATACGAGATAGAAGTGGATTTTTGAGCTGAGGTGAGTAAGTTTTTAATGCTTAAATGAGGCAAAGTAAACTAGAGAGTGCTTTGAGGTTTTGATGTTTTGTCAGTAAAATAAAACGGACATTTGGAAGTAATTTTGAAAATCAACTCTAGATCGTCCAATTAGGTGAAAGACATTGGTCAATCTCATCTGAATTAACTATCGTGTTTGTTAGGACGCACTTCTTTTGCCTGAAACTCGGTGATTACTTTCTTGGAAAGCGGAAAAGAAGGTGAAATACATTTGGGAAGAGTGAGTTGAGGAGGTTGAAATAGACGATGAATGTCGTAGTTTCTTCTGTAAGACATTTGAATAAAGGATTTTTCTAAATCTAAAGGATTTTAACCCTTAACCTTTCTCAAGTTGGAAGACAAGAGCATTTTTTCTTAACCGACAGAGGGTTCAGTAAAATTTTTCTTTCAGGTGAGCTTGTCTTTCTTTTTAACGCTCACCTGAAATCTATAGGTTGCTTTTCTGTGAAGGGAATAGGAAAGAATTGGGTGAAATGGAAAAAAAAGGAAAAGTGAGCAGGGAAGACAAAAAACCGATGAATTTCAAATGCAGAAAGTTAGCGATGGAGAGTATGAAAGAGAATGAAGAAGTAGAAAAGAGAATGTGGAACATGGGAATGGATGATATACGATTGTGCGGAGGGAGAAATAGAGCTTGGGAGTTTACCTCACACCAATACACCGCCCTTACGCTTTAGCGCTTTTCACATTTGTTGTTTGTGCTGAAGCAATCATTTCGTGTTAGGAGCAGAAGAGAGAGACAGTTGAAAATGAGAAACATCCTTACCAATGTGAAACTGTCGGTTGAGTATAGCCGAATATGCAATAAATTAATGAATATTCTCTTTTGATAACGTAGCATTGTAGTTAATTCCTTATCCGACATTACTTTACCAATAACTGTTCTTTCATGCACACGGCTGGTAAAGAAGCTTCGTTACTGAGTATTGATCTGCCTTCTTCCTTCGGCCCTGAACGTGTCAATTGAACTAGGAGGCGATCACTACGTATAGCAGTAATAAGGCCCAACACACGCTGAGATGTAAAAATTCATCCCGGTTTCCTTTATATCAAGCAATAATTATGTTCGTACATCAAGGATGCTTCCTGCCTTCTTTATTTATAGCAGGAGTTGACATTTCAGCTCTCAAACAGTGGTAATCATGTGGCACCTTCGCTTAACTTTTGAATTTTCAATTTTAGAAACCTATTCCTCCTATTCAACACCGAATGTCAACAGTCGACGAGGTATGTTTCTTCTCAAATATTTTCTTTCTTTCTTAATTTGTTCTCTATTTTGTTTTTTTTTAATGACAACTTATTATCCTTTTCTTTTGTGAATCCAGGAATTCGAGTGTTGGGTGAGCCTTATTACTGTTAATATATCCTCGTTGTTGTCACTTCAAATGGTTGTCATTCAGCGTTATGATTAGCTGATTGCTGACTGATTTGTTAATAAACTGACTTTGTCATCTTTTGTCGTTGTTATTGCTGGTAATTTGCGGTTCCATCCCTTTTATATTTTTCCCGGAAATGAAATCATCTTTTTAAGTCCCCTTTTTTCAGGTCACTAACTTTTTCTCCCTAAAAATTGGTGTTACTTGGCGAGAAAACGAAACGAAATTTTCTCGGAGCCAAAATCTGCGCCCGAAATTAAAATTTGCCGCAACGTGATTAAGTTCATTAAAACGTTGCTTACTTCACCGTCATCCACTGAAAATTGTTAGTGATTGCAAATCGACAGCGGAGAAAAATAGAGCGGGATAATCAAAGATAACATGCTTGTTGTTGTTTTCTGCATGCTATTTGTTATTTTTTTCTAATTTATACCGGGTTGTTAGGTGCTTTGAATTATTTAATTTTGAATGTGTTGTTCGAAAATTGTTACAGACCATGGAAGATCTTTTGTTTCAGGTTTCTCATGTATTGACTCTAAAACTTGATGCTTTTGGATTTTCGGTAGAGCAATTTTGTTGTGAGACAATATATCCACGACTGGAAAGGAATTAAGGGTGTTACGATTACATGCAATGAGTAAGGGGCATATCGGGTTTTATTGGGTTACATATGTAGTCAGGACGAGATGACTCAACAACATTTACTCATGTTGGCATGTAATTATTTCATATAATGAGCAAATTCTGGATAATTGAGTAGTAATTTGACCTAAAATTAGCGGATTTATGAAGCTGAAGTGTTTATCAAAGAAAAAAGTGGTGGCAGCAAACTGGGTAGAATTGAGGGGCTTTCTTTTAGTCGACCAGAAGCAGGAATTTGATTGTATCTCTTCTCTCCATTATGGCAAAAACAGATGTTAGATCGGACTTCTCAGATTCTTATGTCAATTCAAAAGACTTCAAAGTTCGCAGAAAGTGTAAAGCTCATTGCGTAACTAAAGGTGGTGTAATACTGCTATTATCTAACTCTTTCACTGTGATGAGCAAGGCAAATACTTAGATGGCCGGCATAGACTCCTGGACATAGAGGGTCAAGGTTTAAAATATTTCTGCAGTGCTATTTATACCTATATATAGCTATAAACGTGTAAATCGCTTTTGTTACAAATGGAATATGTATCACGTGGTAAGTATATTACTGAAAAAGAAGTTTAAACCGCTCGTATAATTCTCCCTCAACGTGAGTCATTCGCATCTGCATTTTCATAAATCGGATCCCTGAAGAAAGCTTTGCGGAAGTACACTGATCGAATTGAATGATTTGCCTGTGTCCTCTTATCCATACCGATTAAAATTCAGCTGTTTATGGGTATCGTCCCTGTTGCATATTCATCAACACACTCAAACATTATTGCACATGATTTGCATTCATATTTCAGTCCGAAAATATTTCCCAAATAATGTCTTTCCCCTTTTCACCTCAGCTGAAACTATGATGCGTTCACCCCCCCGTTCTGGTCGATCAATGAGCCCTGAGGCTGCTCTGTCAGCACAAGCCGAAGCCAGACGTCTGGCAGCTTATCCAGGAGCTAAGATTCCAGATGTCAATAGTGAACCCGCCATCGATCGATATGATTGGCCGGCACCACCCTCCCCCGCTGTCGTTATGATTGACAGACGTAAGTTGTCACTCCCACTGGCCTGTGGTGCTTAAATAGATCGAGAATCACTTACTTAATATAAATGAAAGTCTTTAAACATCTAGGAAGCATCGTTTAAAATGTTTCTTTTTTTCTCATTGGTTGATTTAAATATGCATTCATTTATAACCTTGCAACCATTCTCAAGGCTTCAAGTAGTTGAAATGATCATAATCGCAACGGAAATAATTTACTTTAGCAATGGACTTTTATGCTGTTCTCGCATTCCATACAATATGGAAGACTTTAGCAAGTTCAAATTCTCTTTTTGTCTTCATATTCGTTTGACTTTCAAGACTAGTTCGATACGGATCGTCCCTTGAAAGTCCGGCAGTCTCTGAGTTTTTCATCTAGATATATTCCATTTCAAATGCCTTGGAGTTCAAATACATCATGGAATATTGGGATTAAGAGGTGTGTTTGAATATAACTACCAGGCCAATGGTCTCGTTCGTTCATTTCCTATTTTCAGTATATATAGTTTTAGTATCTATTCTTCATGGCGACTCTACTGCATGAAGTGAGAGGCTTTTTAGTCCCCCATTCTCAGGAGAAGGTGATCTAAAAGTGCCTGTTGAAAGGAGACTCTCATTTCATGCGTCAATGAGTCGTACTCTTTTATCTTCCATTAAGGATGGGTAAATTTTGTTCTCCTATTTCTCACTTAACGTATCTTTCCTCCTCTCTTTATCCATATTTCATTACTACTTTAGCTAATGAAATTTTCTGACGTTTTCTTGATATTATTTTCTCGTGTGATCTCAGTTCATAATAGGGGTAGCTCTCTCATATCAGAACCAAAATACATGGATCCAGATATTACCCTCTAAATCTCCAAATGAATACTTACATAGGGTTATTAAGGCGAATTCTGTTGAAAGATTGAATGTAAATTTTTTTTTCATTCATAATTAACAAATTATAAAAGAAATCAATCAAATGAAAGCGTGTGTTTGCTTAACTGGACTTCACCTCTTCTTCGGGATTAAAGTATTCCGTCTAAATTTGGCCCTATTCACATTGTCTTGGCAAGCTGATTCTGGGAGCAGAATTAATGTCCCACTGCCAATTGGGGCAGTTGAATGCTAATATGAAGGAGATAAAATTTCCCTTTGGAATAGTCTTGATTAAGACCAAAACTAACAGGAAAGGTAAATGTAGGTGAATAAGATTAACGACTTTGTCTTCTTTCTCACTCCCCTGTAGATATGATGGCACAATGTTCCAACATCAGTGAATGTCATTTTCACACTTAGACAGGATTTAAAATTACGATATAATGCCCTTGAAACAAAGGGAATAAAATATCTTTAATTGTCTCATAGACACACCTATGTTGAAGTGATTTTTCTTACGCTCAGGTCATAAAATGTTGTTTTAAATAATCAACCGCGGTTGGCTCATAATTCAAGTTATATTTTTACCTGAGAATCTATTCATTACTAATTTCCCCTTACAAAATAGGCGTTCTAGTAGGTTTTTAAGCTTAACTGTGCAAGTCTGTCAATTCAGAGGTCACTAGATCAATGCCTATCGGGACAAATCTGGTAAAGCGGATAGCCAGCTATATTGATTAATTCTAGTTGTGGAATAGGTGTTTCCAAACAGATCAGCTACACGGTATCTTTCCTCCACGCAAATCAAGTGGTGAAAACTTCTCCTAATGGATATCGGAAGCTTGAACATTTGTTTGCAATTTATTCCATGCAAAAAGTGGGAAAACGAAAGTCGATAAATCACAACCACTTTTTCTAAAGATGCATTTTACCTAATAATTGGGCTCGAATCCTATCATTGATTTGTCAACGATAGTTTGAATAGTTTGAATAAGAACAGTTTGCTGTGCTGTGCTAAATCAGTAAACAGTGGAAGAGCATATAAGATCATTTGCCTTCTCGACCATGGAAAAATAATGAATTAAAGCCGCAAGACCGACTCTTCTTGATTAAGTAATACCAGTCGATAAGCATTGGACATCACGGACAAGCATTTGCTCCATTCCTGGGACGAATCGTGAAATTTGCCTTTTGGAACGTGAGTTGTCCATCTAGTAAATATTGTGCAACTCGAGTCCACAAATCGGATGAAAGACACTACGATTCGTTGTCGCTGCTCTTCATATCCTTCTGATCCCCTCCTCTCTATCACTTGTTCGACTCGCTGTCTTTCGATGTCAGTCGCATTCCAAAATTTAAAATTGTACAAATTTTTCGTTTTTCTGTGGATAATAGTAATTACGATATCCCATAAGCCGGTCTCCTCGCTATTAACATGGGAGCGAGGAGAATCGAAGTCGCGAATCGAAGAATTGTGAAAGCTTAAGGTGGGAATACTGCCACCACCACTCATTATGAATTGAAATTTTAGAATTCTGACTCAAAACATGGCATTCGAAAATATGAAATAATTCAAGATCATATATAAAGTAGTGTAAAGTGACCCCCCTATAAAGACTTCCAGACTGTATTAAGATATCAGTTAATTCGTTTCGTTGCATTTGGCTCTTCAAAGAGAAGTCAATAGGTACAAGCTGAAATGCCATTAACTCACAAGGGGTCATTTAAGCTAAATTGCAGTATTATTGCCATACAGATCATGTCAGATTGTTCTACTTTCTCAATGAGCTCTGTTTTCCACGGGGGGATCAGGAAATTTCAATTTTAAAATGTGAATTATTCAATTAGTAAATTTTTTAAAATCCGAATTCAAATGCAGGGGAATATTTATTTAATACTGCGACGTTATTCTCAAGATATATTTGATTCTCCTCCCTTTTCAGTCATTCGATTTCACTGTTATCTCGCTGTAGTTGCTTTCTCACAATGAAAACCTTTGTATACCCTGCTGTGAGTCTTCGGTAGTAATGCCCGCAGTGTTCAGAAATGATTTTTTTTCTACTAGAATGAATTGGATGGCTGGTCATGCCACTCCAGCGCACCTGTCCCTACAAATGTCCACATAACAGTTGGCTCAAATGACTCTGACTCGGTAGAGTTTATTTAAGGGAAATGCAGCAATAGTGTCGTGAACCTGTCGGGCTCTTCGGTAACTCCGATGGGTTACCTGCATACATTCCTGCATCCTATTTAAGCTTTGTAACTTTACTGCATACCATCAATTTTCTATGCGGTACGTTTAGGTGATTTATTGCCAAGTATGTGCCGCGGATCTTTCGTCATGCTTCAATATAATTGAGAATTGGCGTCTGGAATTGCATTTTTCTGTTTTATTTTTTGGGTGAATATGTAATATGCTTTTTGTCAAATTCTAAGTCTTTCAATGGAGTTCTTCTTCACCACGTCTTGTTGTTTCTTGATTTGGCATTTGTCATGTTGTCAGATGATAAAGTGACTTATGAAAAGGCGTCGACATATTTTGATTGATTAGGCACATTATTAATCACGTTTTCTTGTCAGTACTACCTTATTCCTCTCACCCGTTTAGACTACAGAAATTATTATATTCAATCCGCGATGCTTAGATTTGGCATTTGCTCTGGTTGTTTATCTAACAGAAATTTTAAGGATCCTTTCTTCTGCAAATTTGTTGAAGGAAAGGAATTGTGAATACGCACACACTCTGGAGTTTCAATGACTGAGAAACTCGATTTCGGTTAACCCGTGTATTCACTACTAAAAATTCCGAATATTACTCGTCCATTTGATCGAAAGTTTATAGTAAGGATAAGATGCATGGCCCTCTATTAGGAGAGGAAGGGAAATTTGTTGAATTTGAACTGAAAAATTAAACATATTTCCTTAGTTGGAATCGTAACTTAATGCCTATCTGTTCGGGAGACCTTCAAGGCTTTTGATATTGCGGAAATCGATTTCGATTGATTGGAATTGTTGACTAACTATATCGGTTTTCAAGAAGAAATATTTGTATTCTATTGAACTTCATTATTGAATTAATAGGTCATTCCGATATCCATGGTATTTCGCCTAACAAGAGAGGGAAGAACATATAAGAATTGACAATTTTTTGACGATTTTGTGGTGCTGTCACCCTCATTTTAATAGCTTCAGATCCCCCAACGAATCCCGTTTTCTAACTCGATAATTGATCAAGATATTGTGATAGATTTTCACTTTGTTAAAAACAGAACATAATATATACTTTTAGGTAACCTGGTTTCATTTTTCTCTTAACGGAGAAGCTAATTATTGAGCACGACATGCAATTAAGGCTGTACTTTTCAATTTACCCAGCTCCGTTAACTGTAATAGCTGTAGTCGAGTCCTACAACTCAATTCTCAAATTTTACACTTTGGAGCACAAACTTTTTATTTATTGTTGATCATGAAGCTATTTATGATAATTACAAGGTTACGGTAAAGTGGTTCGTTCGCATATTCTGTTGATCCGAAGCTTGGCTGAACGCAAGCCGTGGTGGGAACGAATCCTAGTATGCAAATTGGTTGCTCTCTCTTGCTTCACAGCGTAGCACATTTCTCGATCTGCCAAACTGCAACTGCGCATGAGTCAGATCCACCAATCACCTGCTTATCTATTCACAATTCACGTGTTTATTTGATACAGTTCTTCCAATCTTAAGAACTTCAATTAGCACTCAATTTAAATGTTAAGCGAGCACATACTCTCGTATGTACTTCAAGTTCTCGAAGTATTTAAATCCCCATTGGAGACAGACCTCATAATCTATTACAGACCTTACTTAATGGTGATAAAGGCTTGTTTAAGCCAGCCGCTGCATTTCCGTTACGTATTTAAGGCAGTATAATAAGGTTCCGCTAAATTTGTAGAACTGTAAATGCACTCTGCACTTCCTTAATACGCTTGAATTGACTGTTTGGCACGCCAAACCACTTTTCCGACACGTGTACCTGGCGCGTTTATCCTCTACGCGACAGCATACACTTTGGTCAAGATGACCAAATCTGCTTAATTTAGCCCAGCAATTGAACAGCATAAGGCATATTAGAACTCATTATACTGATCACCGGATCCAGACCTCATGTGTTCGAACACCACGAAGTCAATGTCAGACAGTCTGTTTTATTGGCTAGTTACAATTCAGCATTGAGGTACCTATGACCAACAAGATGACATTTCTTCCCGATTTATTCTGCATAGGTTTATGATGTAGTCAAAGTCTACTGAAAAATCGAGTCTGAGAATGCATTGTTTGTGCTGGCTCAATATTTGCATTATCTTTCTAAATGTGTAAGTTCATTGTGCAAATTAGTGACAAAAGTTAAGTTGATACTCTCTTTGTAGTCCATTGACAAGCTATCCAGTAGGGTGTACACGTGATTTTCCGGAAAATGCACACAAAAAACACATAGATAGACACACTTATCTGCCACGGCCACATTTTTTCAGCACTGGCTCGTATGCTCGTACCTGTAAATCCAAGTTCGTATCAAAGATATGTACTTTTCAAATAATATTTTGTGACAAGCAATTAGCGCTTCCTACTGCTAATTAGGATGGTCACAAAACACAAACTGCTGACCTTAATTTCTGGAATGGCTAACCCCCCATCCCAGCGCGCTGGGTGCAATCCAGAGAGGAGTTTGTTGACCACAAAGAAAGCCATTAGCAAATAATCCACTTAGATTGGGCTCAGCCGATGAGTTCATTATAATGGAGATAGTAAAGTGCAGATTGTGTTTGCCGATTAAAGACGTCATCAGTAGCTAGCGAGATTAGCTATAAGATGACGTTGAAATCCTCGGAGAGAATGATCGGTACTTATGTCAGGCATTATGTGATCGATTTTTTAGAATTGCTCAAATATAAGAGTCTTATCGCTTGGAGAGCCATTTACTAGTCGGTTCCATATAACGCAATAATAGTATATCCGGGGGATGCATTTCAAATTGTGACGCCTTCTTGAAAATTTAATATTCTACGAGCTACATTGGAATTCAACTGCTCGTGTGTCACATATTTTATGCATTTGTGGCGTGATCCTGGGGTATTAAACGCCCCGAACTTGAAATTAATGTTTAAAAAGGAAAACCCACTTATTTTTCTTAGAGTGTTCTTTGAAAAATAAAGATATTCACCTTCGTAATTAGCGTTTGATACTAGCAATAACCAGATCAAATGGCAGCGTACTTCCTTGTCCAGCATAGTTGAGGCTAAAAGATTTTTTGAAAGAATTTTCTTTGGCTCGAATTGGATTTTATATTCACTTACTGCCACACTTAATCATTACTGTTGTTTTAGTTATTTTAATTAAAAAACGTAATACTTTCAATTTGTGTTGGTGATGTAATGGTTAACGTGCTCATTTGTGAGGTCATAGGTCACGAGTTTGATGTACACTGGAGCACAACGATGAGTGGAATAGCCAATCACGCAGACTAATAAAAGAGTGGTAGAATTCGCGTTTCTCATCAGGAAGATTCCTCTATCTAAGATGAGACTGCTTGAGTTGCCATCTCTCTCTTGCAGTTTTGACCATTTCAACTGAATGTGTGTACCTTCTGCTGGATACCCACTCAATATCACCATCGCACCAACTCTTTTTCTCTAACTTTGAAATTATTGGTCACATCTTATATTAAGTTTACTGAGCTGAATTTAAGCAAAGTTCATTTGATCTAAGCAGTTGTTGAAGGAAGTATTAATAACTTGTATCAATTTCTCAAGATTTGAGCTAAAATTGTAGGTCGACTTTTCATAACCTGTTTTTGATCTTTTCTGAGTGTTTCTTTTTTAAAATTAATATTCTTTTGTTTTCTTTTACTCACTTTCTTTTGTCCTATTTATAAATCACAGTCAATGCAAGTCACTCATGCATTATTACCGTTGTTTATTTTGAAAAATTTCTTTGTACCTCTTAAAAAAGGGTGTTCGATATTCTCAAATACGTTGATTTACCGAGTTATAAGTGGCAGTTCCGTAGTGACTTAGAATTTCTCACAAAGTTAAAAGTCACTGTATTTGAATTGCCGTGGCGTCTACCTTGAATTAACTTCGCCCAAAGTTGCTACTGTTCAAGTGACCCAATCCTATCTCCGAACTAGGGTACCTCTAATAATTCGTTACAAGCATTTCGGATCTTCTGGTCAGCCATAAAATCACAACTTGTGGATCAGTGATCCAAATTCATTCACATCTGCCTAATAGCCAAGGTCACAGAAGAAGAACAGTTAACTTCAAAAGTGTCTCACTGCATTCGATTTTTGGATTCAGGTTTGCAGTATTTACCTGATGGTTATTCCACTGCTTCGCATTTTAACAGGTTAGTTTCACCTACCTACCTGCGTTATCGTTGCGTAAATTTTCGTGCAAGATATCTAGCGTCTATGGGCCGGTTGATTAGTTGGTCACACTAATTTTGTTCTTATGACGAGAAAACAGGATGAAAATAGCCATAATTAGTGTCGTTTCCAAAAATCTCTCCCCTCATACTTCTTTTTCTCTTTCCACCCAAATATTTTCGAGAATTGCTCGCTTCCCTATTAAAGAAAGGAAATTTTATAATGCAGCATCACATTTTTTCAGGAAGAGAAAAAGCAATGAAGAGCGGAACCCTTCCAGATGCGAAGATAACCACAAAGTCAGATGAGACAGATGAATCCGACACGCAGACCCTTTCACCAGGCACTGCCCACTCCATGACTCCGGAGAAGGACGAGATAGCCACAACAGTATCCACGAGTCTTGAGAGCAGAATAAGTACACTGAAACGAACTACTGGAAACTCTGGAATGTCTGCTGTAAGTTGCCAAGAATTATCTATAATTTTATGCTCAGTTACCTACTGAGAGGATCTTGTCTAAAAAGTTTGTCATAACTCTCTTCGTATAATTAAATAAATCAAGGTTCTAGTTGAAAGTGTGGAGAGTCGAAATCAGAATGTCGAATACATGACCGACCATGGCACTGTATGCCACAACAATACAAAAATGACAATTTTTCATCTTGGGAAAGCAGTTGAAAACAGACAACTGCAAAGTCCAATCAGGAATA
Organism: Hymenolepis diminuta; assembly: GCA_900708905.1. Classification (NCBI taxonomy): domain Eukaryota; kingdom Metazoa; phylum Platyhelminthes; class Cestoda; order Cyclophyllidea; family Hymenolepididae; genus Hymenolepis; species Hymenolepis diminuta. Next base: position 733,253 of record CAADRB010000059.1, on the reverse strand, counting down.
AAGTGAAGGGGTTCGAACAGATGTTGAGAGTAAAGTTGAGAGTAACAACGAATCTTAGTTTAATTGATTTTTGGACTGGAGTTATACAATATTTACTATATAGGCGGGTCATGTTCCAAAATTCAAATTTCTCTCCTTGGATTCCTGAGCAAATTCTTGTCTACGATGTCCGAGCATTCCAAATTAAAAAGTCATAAAAATTTGATGCAAATTTTAATATTAATAAATACAGCAATTGATAAACATTTTTATTTGAGAAATAGTAGGATTACCGCTAAATCAGTTGAAATTTCACCTTGAGTGAACTCTGGTGAGCACATTACACGCTCATATTAGCTGGTCACGATTCAACTATCTATAAGGATAGGTAGGTTGAGGTGGGTTGATCAACATTTAATGTACTCCAATAGCCAATCAACTCTAAATACTGCGGACATAACTCAGAAAACTTGTACAAAGCTCAAGATACAAAGAACTTTATTTACAAAGTAAAAACCGACAACCCGATGAATCTAGTAAAATCATGTGAAGTAAGTCTACTTTGATGCTCCGAGTTATGCGGTTAGAAGTGCGATCAGCTGCTTTGTCACTGATAGTAATAAATTCATTAAGTCGTAGAGAGTAAACAACTCTTAGGGCAGAGGCTAATTTTCACAAGAATACATGTTTGTTTACTGGATTAGAACGATTGATAAGGCAGAGCTTAGTGCTACCAGCCAGTCACTTAGACAAAAATAAGTCTTATCGGGTGCTACAGACAACTCCACTTAGGTAGACGCAATCAGGCACACAAGATTCATCAAACCGAATTTTCACGCTTCATAGTGTGTGTATATGCTTAAGAGAGAAAGAGAGAGAGAGAGAGAGAGTTTGAGCACATATCTGAGAGAGGAACTCACGCTTTTAATTTTGCGTGTTTTTGCTTGAAAACCTACGCGCTCTAATGTCTGAGATAGTTAATGGGGTGAGAACGGAAGGGGATCGCTTTTTTTTAACTCAAAACATCTCCTGCCAACTGAACTTTAAATTTTCGGCATCTAATTTAGATGAAAGGTTTCTGCTGTTTCAATGTGGGAATGGAATTAATAATAAGCCCATTTATTTAAGGATCGAGGATTTGATTTGGACAGTAAAGTGGATAACTTTCAAAGTGTAGTACCTTGAAGAGAGCGCTTGCCAGACTTTATGATCGCGTTGGAATTATTATATATAGTTCTTCGAGTGACTTTTAGGTGATACTATTCAATTTTGAACGGATAAACTTTGGAACTACCCTGAAATGCCAGCTCCTATTCTTCAATCTGACCTTCTTCAATCGAAAACTTTGAGCTACTTATCTGTCAGTTCTTTCAGGAGATTAAGTAATGGCTGTACGGATGTATGAAATTTTGTTAAACTAATAGGAGATAATGAAACGTCCTAGAATTGTGAAATTCAAAATTGCTAGTTCATGATGCTGTTTAAAACTTGTTATGGAAACGCGCAGAAAGTAGTGGAAAGTCCTTGAAATCACTCTTATTATCAGCGTTCATAAACTTATCACGAATACGGTCACAGATAACAGAGATGAAAGACCGAGCTCTCATATCACACTTCGTGTGAATCGCACTTTGGCAAAATTCATATCCTGTTTACAGTGAAGCAATGCCAAACCTGATCGAATCGCAGTTCGCTTTATAGATTATTTGAAGTCTTGCGAAATTAACACATCAATTATGATCAATTTATCACTTGAACTCTGTTTACTTTCTTCCACATCGGCCAATTCAGTTTGGACGTCGAAATAATTTCAATCAAATTTTTAGAAGATGCTAATTTATATTCATTTGAGATTTTTGGTTAAATTATCGACTTTTTGTTTTATTTTATGGAGCTTAGTTGTGTTGTTTAAATCTTAATCTGCAGACGAATAATGATGTCTGTCTGGAAGTCGTTATTTTTAAAGAAAAAAGCCGGAAAATGTTATCTTAGTGAATACGCTAGCATTTCTCCTTCTATAGTCCACATTTCTTGTCAATTTAAGTATCGATTCGAATGCTATCTTGGTATCGCGATTATTATTAAGTCGATAAAATTACAAGGTCGTATGGGAGAAATTTGAGAATCTCGACCTTGAAGTCAGTGCTTCTGCACAACCTAAACTGGGACTGGCGCTGTTTTATCCACAAGAGATCTCGTGGTTTGTGAATTGGAACATACAATACTGGGTTCAACTATAAAAGGATTTGAGTGACAGTCGCGAGTATTTGTTTCCAAGGGCAAAACATTGCATTTGACCGTATTTTTGTAATCCCTCGTTTCATGAGCCAAAAGGGGCATGCACTCAAACTTAACAATTTAAAAAGATTGAGTGGTGGTGGAAGCATTCCCACTTAAGTTTTCACAATTCTTCGATTCGCGACTTCGATTCTCCTCGCTCCCATGTTAATAGCGAGGAGACCGGCTTATGGGATATCGTAATTACTATTATCCACAGAAAAACGAAAAATTTGTACAATTTTAAATTTTGGAATGCGACTGACATCGAAAGACAGCGAGTCGAACAAGTGATAGAGAGGAGGGGATCAGAAGGATATGAAGAGCAGCGACAACGAATCGTAGTGTCTTTCATCCGATTTGTGGACTCGAGTTGCACAATATATACTAGATGGACAACTCACGTTCCAAAAGGCAAATTTCACGATTCGTCCCAGGGATGCAGCAAATGCTTGTCCGTGATGTCCAATGCTTATTGACTGGTATTACTTAATCAAGAAGAGTCGGTTTTGAAACTTCAATTAATTTTCTCCTCTCTATGACTGAGAAGGTAAATGATACCCACTACTTACAATTTTAACGTAGCAAATATGAGGGATCAAGCTTTGTTTTTTTTTTTTAATTTTTTGAACATTGAACAGTCAGAAACCTTCAAGGTAGGTAAATTTTCAATCATGCTGTGATCAAGTACACATTTATGAGGTGAAGATTCATCAATCTATTCCACAAATTTTGGTAGCCTTTTTATGGTTTGACTTTCTGACAAGTCTAAATGTGATATTTGCAGTTAATTTAGCGGAAATGTTCAATTAAGTTCAGCTCTGTTTTTACGTCTTGATTCATGTAGCAATTTGACTGATTTTGTACAATATTAAGTTGTGTAATAAGATACACTCCATTTCTTTTGCAGGCAATAGCAGAGTATGTTGAAGAGGAGGAAAAACGTCAGCGGGATAGCTCCCCCGACCTTGATCCAGTTTCAGCATCGAGATCACCGAGCGCCAATTTCGAACCTCCATACAGCACGCGATACACAAATCATCGATTTGCCTGTAAGGATGCTACCTTTTTTAAATGACCCCATGAGCTCCCTTGCGTTTAAGCAGATTTTTGTTTTAACCTGTGTAAGAAAGGTCAGTTAAGGTCACTCACGCATAGTTGCATTAAGCATATCCACGAGAATGCTAAAAAGATTTAATTAGAAATGTTCATGAAGCCCAACTTAAGATCGATATATACGTACATTCATACATTTGTGGCTTCTCACACTCGATCATTTTAACAAAATTTATAATTTACACAGTTCAGATCATCAAAATCCACTAGGAAGATGATGTTCAACTGTAATTATAAATTGAGCCAATTTATTGACTAGCGTTTACCTGCGTAGCTGATCGTTCAAATCAGTCCGTCTCTGTATAGATGGATCTCCCAGTTTTGAAATCTTTGACTTGACAAATGAAGTCATTGCTTTGGACACCGATATAACTCCTACGCTTCTAGAATTTTACCATTTAAGATATTTCCTTAACCCCTCTTGGGAGTTTTCATGGCTGAAAATTGAAAATACTGCCAGATTTATTGAGGCTTAATTTAAGCAATCTTAAATCTCCATGCATGAACGAATCTTGGAGACTAAACGGATCCATGTGGCACTATCTCAACGGATTTGACTTCAACAAAGTGTATTAAATGGTTAAATTGTTAAAAATTGAAATCCTGCTCTTCGAAAGGGAGATTTGGTTTTACGATGTTGGCCGTAAAGTAATGAGAGCATATTTGCTTGAGTTAATCGAGTTTAAAATTAGTTTTCTGTTGTGTTCAAATTCATAACTAATTTTCTCGATTAAAATAAACATTGCGATCGGCCTTTTTACTGGACTTTCAAGAATGCAAACGATCATCGTATGCGACTTCAGCTAGTCCATGGAACGAAATGCGGTGGACATTGGGGATTGGCCGTCTTAATTGTCACTTGAATCGTCACCATGGCTAATTTTCCAAAACTCCTTTCATCACCTTTGTTATAGGATCACGATCGCATTTGTTAGGCAATTAGATTATTGGCAACAATGATATATTGAAACGAAAATATTCTAGGTCGCCGGGAAAAGACTTTTGATTCTCTTCGATCCATTGCACGTAAGTTTAGCTGTCGTAAAGCGTCGTTCAGTTCAGCGTAACTCTCATTATTCCCTCCCTATCCCTTCATGAAAAAATTTTCCCCTTTTGTTTCGGTCAATTTTATTGATCCATTTTGATCATCCCCTCCCAATAGCTCCCTCTCGATTCACATTGAGATGCGAATTTCCTCCCGAAAACTACTTCACGACGCCAATTCGTAAGTGATCGTTCCAGTAAAACAAAGGTCCCAAAACTCACTGCCTGAATGGCTAATTAACTAATGCGTGCTTAACTTAACCCAGTTGCCCAAATTTCCGCTTTTGCATGAGGCACTTCTTGATTGGCCTCTTCCTAAATACCCTTCTTATTTTTAATTTCCCCAGGTAAACAGGGATTACCTGAGTTTCATTTTTTTAAATATCCGCTCATCTTCCAATCGGTTTTTGGTTGAGAGTTTTGCACCAAATTCAATTGATCGGTTTAAATTTATTGATGACTTCACTTAAGCCGCGAGTCTTTTTGTTAGAATTCAAGTGCTGAATATGGAAATATTTGTTGAATTTTGGTTAAAATATTTTTGTAAAGGGAAGTGGGATTTTTTAAATTTTGTTTAAATCAGCAGAACTATGGCAAATCAAATTTAATAGTCACAGTATTTAATCAAAATTTATAACATGCTAAAGAAGAATTCGTATTCTTCAAGATGTCAAAATTTTATGGCTAATAGTTTTATTACAATAAACAAGATGGTTCATTTATCATAATTTCATATTTAGAACCTCGTTTGGTTGTCTTAATTACTTCTTCCGATTTCTTGATAGTTCGAGTTGTTATTTTCACTTAGTTCGTCGGAGAGAAGAAGAAGAAGAAGATGTTTCAGCTTTGAAGTCAGATTATGACACTTTTTGATCAAAAGTCTACCATACTGGCCTCAGTCAAAGCCATGGTTCAATACTAACACCACCACCTAATCTTGTTGTGTTGAGCTCCCTGATAGTTATCCGTTTTATTGCCTATTTCTAATCAAATTTACCCTTCTTGATGACGTTATAAATAAATATTTTTGAGGAAAAAAAAGAAGAGGAAAATAGCTTTCAGATTTCTATTCCCTTTTGTCTCCTCGTGATTTTCAATAAAACTCCAGTCGATCTGAATTTTGGATATACTTCTGCCACGAAAACCCCCCACTCAGGCGTCACCGCTGCCAAGTATCCAACATCTAGGTTCGTATTTTCTGTTTTTAGCGGTAAATAATATTTACTTCACTAAGCATGTTGATTGCAACATTCAATGATCTTTCTGAAAATCTAAACTTTTATTCTCTACCTCGGCACCAATCTAAAAGTAATCTGTGCCCTTGACAATTACTAAAAATTTATTCCTTGTTGTACCAATTATAGGCGCCTCACGATCTATCACGACATTAGGTGAGATAATGTCGAATGTAAACCAGATCATCAAAACTGATTTTCTCCCAAGTTTGCTTATCCTCGCATGCTACACATTCTCATTGATTGATAAATAAATTCAAATAAACAACCAAATCACCTCATTATCCCCTTATCACCTTCGATGTTTCCGTATTTCGTAATTTTAATAAGTATTTTCAATCGTCAGTACCCAGACCAGGATACACATCCGGAATTCTCTCTTCTCGACCAGTCAGTCTTCCAAGAGGAGTGAATGGAAATGCAATTGCTCCAACAGGATGGTCGTCAACACTTTCTCCAGCTCAGAGAAAGATCTACGCCTCAAATACCTCCAGACCTCTCCCAATTAACGGTGGGCCTGCACCTCTTAATGGTTCTAGAGATGGAGCACTTTCATGTGAGTGTATCTTTTTTGTGTAAATGAATCTCCTACACTTTCATAGGGTTAACTGCAAATCTAAAATATAGAAGAGTATTGATAATTACAGGGCACAAAAGTATCCATCTACGCGAGTCCTTAGCTACTCTCTTTCTTTGTATGGCAAAAGGTGTGTCTTTTGCTTTTTGTCACATGTGAAGTTGAAATATTCATATGTGTTATTTTCTGCATTGAAATATATTCAACGCTATTATTTATTATTATTACCGTAATTTATAATAATTTTAATCGTGGAAGCAATTGAAACCGCTTAACGGTAACTCCTATAAAAGATAAAAGGGGTGGGGAGGGTCGAGAAGCTATCGGAAGTCAAGTCGGGGTATTGAGGAGTCTTCCTTAATTTGATCTTTCGATTTGGGTGATTTACGTTTCAAACTTCCAAATTCATGGTTCATCCCCTCTGACTGGTTGAAGTTCTTGTTCCAGTGCTCAATGACAAATTTTTAACCAATGATTTTCTCCTTTCAAAGAAAGAATAATTTTGACTTGACCTCTACACGGAAAGTCGGACTCAGTCGCAAACAATGCAGCTTAATTATGTACTTAAGAGCTAATGTTCGTGGAATAATTTAAAATAAGAAAATAATATTTCTTTTTATTAAATAATAAAAGCGTCAAAAAATATAAAACAAGAGATTTGTCTTTTTCTACTGAAAAGGCGTGTACCGCTTTCGAAGCGGCCGCCAAATTCGCGTAGTCGGCATTTTATTGCGAGGGAAAAAATGTGATAAGCGCTCAGTTTATTTCAAGTTTGAATTTTATTTAAAATTGAATTTAATGAAATATTTGTTAGTTTAAAATGTTCTGATTTAAATTTTATAACTTCTGAATCACACGTTTATATCGAATTGTCGGGAAAGCTTTGAATTTTCCGCTTTCTTATAAGTAGTATAATTTTCATCGTAACTTCCACACGTTCGAGAGGTCTCCTCTCGAAGGTTTGCCTTCTGAGTTTCTGAGTGACATGATGTCCACGATATTCGGAGTTTGTCGGGCGGCTGGTTATATCATTTTCTATTTTCTCACAGTCATTAGGAAGTAAATGAATCCAGCTCAATGGACATCATTCAGTACTCAATTTTACATGCAAATGCTTCATTTTGGGCTCTTGATTTATGTTCCTGTCCGGTAGTGTACTGCACGTTTTTCTCATGCAATTGGAAAACAATTGAATCTGAATTGATGTTCTCGAACCTCGTGGGATTCTTGGACTAAATTCTGTATTTTCCCAAATATTGGTGGCTATTTGCGCAGAATTCTGCCTTTTATGCCTTCTCTCAAATGAGGCTTTTACGGCTGTTGATACGCGATGTTTCAAAATTACTTCAGTTGTACTTTAAAAGTGTATCATTGGATGAGATTATTTATAGCTAATTTGTAACAATTTAAGCGAATTTCTCAGCGTTCTTGAAGGCTACGAAGTATCATTTTACTGGATTTCACATACTTTGAATTCTCAAGCGCGAATTCCCCGAATTTTTTAAAGATATTCTACACCTAAAAATTGCTCTTCTTTTGAGATTTCCTATTTCAATGATATCAAATATTTTAATACTGATTGTTAGTAATTATTTATTTAAATTTCCGGACATAATCTATGGAATAAATTGCTTAAGTGAACAATGCAGAAGTCCTATGCACAAACCCCTCTGATCTACTTCCCTCCCCTCCCCTCCCCTCCCTTCCCTAAGCAAATTCCATCTGCAAGGTGCTTAGATATCCCTAAAAGTTTACTTCTCGGGATGTCTATATAAGCGAAACAAGACAGTTGCTAAGGGGATGGATATTGCCTTAGTCTTGTTAGTACATTCTCGTAGGCATATCTCAGGATATCTCAGAGTTGCATTAAATGACTCAAATAACATGAAATGCGTTCGAAGTCACTCCTTTTATCGAAGTATTGGAGCTATTTTACGATTTACTAGCATCCATTGTGAAGATAAATTTAATAGAAAACTGGATGTCAGGACCCGTGTGATGTGGCTAAGAGGATATACTTTGGCGAGAGGCATTTGCCCCATTCGGTCTCAACATGCAGAAAAAGAAACAGGTATATGTAGTTTTGTCGAATTGGTAATATGAAAACTTTTCATCGTTCTAGCAGATTGGAACATGTATGAAAGCATGATTTATCCTCTGAACTGGCCTATTAACCAGTAAATTTACGCGTCGCCATAATTGACAGGACCTACTTTTCCTATCTTTTTTCCTCCTCTTTCGATTTAATAACTCTTTTAATGCTTATTTCAATCTAAGATTAAACTGAACACAAGGAACTTTCGGTATCAACTCGTCACCAACGCTCCAACATTCTTATCAGGGAATTTGAAATTTATTTGCTCCTTTTACTATGTGCACAAGTACTTTTGGTTGTCATAGACACGACTTCTCAAAGGATGTTGTAACTCTCCAAATTTAAGAAGTAATGAATTATTATGCTCATTACTTCTTTCATTGGGTTTAAAAATCTTCTCTAATTAATTGTGGCACAGTTGTCAGAAGTTGCACTTTCTTCCCAATTTAAACACACCTACTGATATGCTAACAATATGTTTCGTATTTATTTTAAGTAGTATATGTGAAACACTTATTATCCAAGGCCTTAAAATTACTCTTCTCTTGTCATTACGTCTTATAATATGTTCAAATATATTGATTTAGCGTTTCAAAGTTTCCTCTCTCCGCTGTTCTTTTTAGAGGAATGAGCATTCTATCGAAAAGTTGCCTTTTTGTTTCGATTAAACTCAATTTGGACGGAAACAAACGAGTAGTGAATTATCTGTCAACCAGTTACGTGGATTCTTAGTTAATTGAATCGTTTCTTATTCTTGTACTGTCTGTATTTTTACGTTGGACAAATTTCAGTGAAATTTGAATTCGAAAGCGAATGCTGCATTTTCGGTCGACTTTTCGTTCTATAAGTAGGCGCCTGACGTTTTTAGATCGAATTTCCCCACAAAATGTCCTGCCAGTACAATAGATCAAATTGTCTTATGGGTAAATGCTCGCACGCATATGCAATGCTGTGACGTTGGCTTTTCTTGTAGATTGGTTGCATATAAACAACTTTTATTCTAGAAAGCTGGGAGAAAGAAGAGGATTTTTATCAACAGGAAGTTTGACGTATATAGACCTCACACCATTACCGCTGATTCACAAACATTAAAATAAGTAATAAGAATTTAGAATTGTTCTTCTGAAACTGGGGTGGAATAAACCGTGAAGTGAATTTAAAAAGTTGTAATTAAAGGGCTGAAAGACTATTGCTATGAATACTTTAATCTTTCATCTGTTTGGCCCTCCTGTTGCAGTGACGACATCAGGACTTTCAATGGACGGAATAACAGGGTTAGCAGAGCCTCAGACGATGCCTCCGTTGACGACAATGGCAGGTACAGCACGAGCAACACATCGAGCTCGATCAACAACTCTCACCGGGGGACTTCCACCGCCCTCCATTTCCGGTTTGCGTCCAACTGGTCGACGAAGTTACAACTACCTTTCAGGTGGCGTTATTCCCATGGAGTACTCGCGTGGACGACCTCCACTTGCTACAACAAATGGGTGGAGAACCTTAAGAACTTCCTCGGAGAATAATCGAAGAAGTGCAATGGCGGCGGATGAATCCGCACGACTACTGGACGAGGAATATCCTGACGTTCAGAGCTGGCTAAAACCTCCGAGCACACTTCATTCTCCTGAACCGAAGGTAGAATAAGCTTTTGATTTTCATAAACGATTTTTCATTTTTTTAAAAATTTGACATAATATATATACACATGGGAGGTTAAGTATTGAATTCAGGTCACTCCATCCATGGCCTTTAAGTGTCTCTATATTCTTGACATCAATTGAATATGCAATATCATTGCAGTAAATATTCATCCACTTCTCAAAATGCGCAAATTTGATAATTTTGGACGTTTGCTCAAAATTCACAAAAATGTGAAGCAAAACGCCGTGTCCATGTATTGGGTCAGCGCGGAGATGATACTAACGCGTTTTTGTCTAGAGAAGGGTTTTTGATGAAGTGAAACTGACGGCATTGCACGCACGCCTAGTTTGGCTAAAATTCAGTACTCTTCAGTGATTCTTTCACACTCATTCAATATTCTGTTCTCCAGTAATGAAAGGAGAAAATACTCATCTCTTCCCTATTGATGTCCACTAGCTGCTGTCTAAATAAGACGGATATTGATTTGTTGATAATTTCGTTGCCTCCAGCACTAAGTTTCGACGTTTTCTCCAAAATGTTAGTTTGCATTTATGGGTTAGGAGGAAATGTAATTCCCTCCAGCTATTTATCGAATTATTCCAGTCTTCTACCTTCCTGATTCATCTTCTTTTTCTACGATGCACCTTTCTGTTTATTAACTTCGAAATGGACAGCATCTTTATTCCCTCCTAAAACATGTTTTCATGCCACAGACTCCTGTCTGTCTGATGTGAAATTTGTAGTGTTACAAGTGCAATGTCATTCCGAGATTCCCTATTCTTAATTGGCGTGTACCTTAAACTGCCACTGCTTTCTCATGGACGAAGCGTTGTTAGAAATTTTTTTTAGAAAAATCGCTGTTTTATCTTCAAAGAACTTCAAAGTATATGTATTTCCATAAACCATATATCTATCCTTGGCGTTGAAAGTCCAGGATTTGCTCATGTACGAAATTCTATTGGCAGGAGGTTGTAATCAATCTCCTAGGCATTTTTGCTTTTGGATTCCGCTTGAGTGAAACCAGAAATACGGAGAAATTGTTATCTTTCTGAACTTCTGCGTAGATCTCTTCCCGAATTTTGGAGTTTCCTTTTATGTCTGGGGTTGATGGTTGTTTATTTATTAATAATATTCTTTCTATCCTATTTATTTGTTTATTTAATGGTTCAAGTGTCGAAATTATGTTTCTTAACCCCTCAGCGAAGCTTTAGTCTGGTATCGGATTTGCAATCAAAGAGAGGATCTTATATTTTCTAAACTGACGCTCAACATTTTACATTACAGACCTACCCCTACGCACAGCTGAAGGTCTCCGCAGATGTAAAATTGAAAGGAATCGACAATCGTCGCCGTGAAGACTACTTATCAAGCGAGGACTTTGAAGAACTCTTTAAGATGCCCCGAACAGCCTTCCAACGTTTGCCAGAATGGAAGAAAAGTGACTTGAAACGTCGTCTTGATCTCTACTGATTGAATCCCATCTCTGTCCCGCGGTCGTCATAAAATCCTCGCCATCCTAGCTTCCCATATTCTGTTTCTCCCATTTGTCCACAGAGGAATACAAATGAAAATCTGCACTTCGACAATCGAAAGCTACTTATATCCAAAATTTGCGACCCACGAATATGCATCTGTATTTTTGATGACGATGATGATAATGTTGTTTGTGATTTACGCGTGCAGATGTGTTATTAATTTTGTTCTTCACTTCTACTTCTTCGTCAATATTCATTTTTGAGAAGAAAAAAGCAGATCTTGTGTAAACTAAAAGCCTTTCAGATTGACTTAGTTACATGCGAGTATGTTTTTTCTCTCTCCCTTAATTTTTTCTTTCTGCCTTGTACTTGATTCTTTCCTCCTCCTCCTCCCCCTCCTTCCCCTCTGTCCCCCCTCCCTCCCCCTCATGTTCTCCACTTTCCTCGGACTTACTTTCTTTTCGCTGTTATGATCTACTGAACTATGCTCCTTCTCTCTTCTTTTTTAGTGAAAAAAGAACATGTTTAGGAAAAGCGAAGTGTTAAAATTTTGATTTTATTCAAGGAGTTTAGCCGAGAGAGTTAAACTTGGTGAAAATGTGTGTCGTGTAAGTGGAGCAAGATGCTTTTTAAATTCACTGTCGTCTATTAGAAATGAGGTGTATTTCGTTGCCTTAAGTACTGAAGGAGCTGCCCGAAGAGAACGCTAACTCAATCAATGAATTGGGTAGTGACATCATACGGAAGGGTTAGAATTTAATTGAAGATGAAAACTGTTTCCATTTGATGTCCTATGAATTAGGAAATTGCTCAAGACAACTTTTAGTGTGTTTTGTTATTGCCGATGTCAAAACGGAAAATTGTTTTCCCGATTTTCAGTCAAAAGTATCGTCTGAAGGAGTAAAGCAGGTATGAGTTTTGGTAAATTGTGTTCGGGTTCGTAACGATATATTCATTATTACCGTAAGAAGATACCTCATGTCGTCTTTGTACTTTAGGTTTTAGTCTGTGACCTCTCGGCTCCCAAATGAGCTTGTCTGTGTTATTCAGAGCATGCCACCTCCACGTCTGTGTTTTACAGTAGCCAAAATCAGTTAGAATTTTAGAAGAATAGATGTTCAAAGTATGTTTAAATTTTATTAATTTTGAATACAAGGAGTAATAATGCCAGTTTGTAAATGAGACTAAAAATACACCACTGCCATTTTCCAGGGAATGGAATTTCAAGAAGGAAGGCGTATCAGATATCGATGCAAAAACTGGCACTCCTAAGTAGTTGCCTTTTCTTTAGAATTGCATGATTCAAAATAAGTTGGATTAATACAGTTTATTATAATTTCAATTTAATGACTTCTCAATCTGCTACAACGTTGTCATCATCCCGGCACGCACCCAGAGGATATGCAGGACACAGAATTGAAGGAGGAAATTTGAAGGCACTCACATGGCTCATAGCAACAAGCGGTGCATGCTCCTTGTTTATGTGGCAATATTTGAAGTGGAAAGACAATTAGCAAGAAATGAACTGTCCAACATCTCATTTCAAGCCTCATAAAGGACCTTTTGTGAAAGCATCAGAAAAAATAGCACATTTCCTCTCATAAATAGGCAACGGTACCTTTATTGAGCGAATTCCTCTTAATTTCCCCCATATTAGGCTACCAAACATCAATTTTCCGAAGTAAGCTTATTTTCTTTTGTTTAAACGCATATTATTTCATCAACAAAATCTTTTTCACCAAAAAGGGGAGAAAAAATGTGACCACAATGTCTTCATGCAAGCATTTCACTACATCCATACACTTTAGTACAAATCGCACACAATATTTTAAAAATACTGGATTAATGCTCATTCTGAAGGAGTTGGTTTAGTAATATATCATTTATAATGCCTACGCACTCCATAAATATGCGAATAAAAAGGAAGTCCTTCGAATATGGACCAACTTTGCGTTGTTTATTTGAACAGTTTCGCGGCTGCTTCAAGTGGAAGTGAATTTGACGCATCGGATTCGCCCGTTTTATAAAATCCTTGATTCCTTGGTTTTTAGTTTATTTTCACTTAGTTTGGGCATTTAAAAGGAACGTGATTTAGATCCTATGACCGAAAGCTGACTACCAAATAATCGATATTTTACTAGTTTGATTTGAAAAACCAGATAAAGGTTTCCGACTGATTAAAACAAAAATGAATTTGTGCAGAATCGGAGAGTGATCCACAAGCCTAAGACTCTATTATCATTCAATATATATATATATATAAATTAGATTAAAGTATCCATATATCGTTGAACATTACGTAACTAATATGTGCAAGGGTGAATCACAGCATACCTGTTTTGCTATTTCAGTTGACTTAGAGATGTAAACAGGGTAATTTATTTCCCACTGCTGGCATTTGATGAAGGGGATACAAACTGGAATCACAAACATTTCGCGATGGAGATCGCGTTGCAGTTCGCCGTGTTCCAAACATTTATCTCCATTGCGGCTGCTTTAATCTTCAGTTATTATGCTCTACACATAGAAATATTGCATAAATGAAACTGCAGCGAGGTTTAGATTTTGTGCCTTGACTGAAATAAGATTCAGTAGGTGATAGTGATATAGACGGCTTGATCATGGTTGAACTTAAATCCTAACCCTCGAACTCAATGGAAAAGTAAACTTGCATAACTTTCGAGAACTTATCCGTCTGTCACGGCTTTGATATTTGAAAAGTTAACACTCAAAGGGCCTCAATGAGCTCAAATTGGAATAATTCAGTTGAGTGATGGAAATTGAGTAGAGGTGGGAATTAAAGGCAGGGCGGGATCTTATAACTTCTCTATTTCCAGTTAAATTTATATTTTAATATTAAATGAATTGTAATATTTGAATCAGGATTTGGTAATCAAATCAATGACAATAGTCTTGCCATGAAAAGGTCAACCAAATAATTGCATTCCTTGAAAATCGCTGAGACATGATGATCGTGATGTTGAGATGCATATTTCCACTTTTATCTAGAAATTAGCCTTCAAGTATCGCAAAGATATTTTGATATTTTTACGGAATTCTACTGATGTTCAACCTGCCATACGATATATGAGCGAAGTGTTTGTCAATTGTCCTTTCAATTGTTCCAGAATAAAGCAGGATAGAAGAATTCAGGAGGCCTTATCATTCAATGCTGCCAAATTTTGCTGTGATTGGACATCTTCCAGTTCAAAAATTCTATGCTGGCATTCGTTCAAAATTACTGTTCAACTGCGATCCAAGTCCGCGATTTTCTGTAAGCCTCACGCGCAATTTAATGCACTCACTCATAATTTACTCCTCTTCTTCATTCAAAGCACCCTCTTTTGTTCTTTTCTGTATAGTTTAAATATATTTGTGTATATTTATTATTCTCTTGAACAATTGTCTCTCCTGTCCCTGCTTTAAAGGGTAGATATCTTTATTGATCTGAAATAAAAATTTTCTAGCTACCAGTTGCATAAAACGCCCACTCTGTGGCAGAGTAGCTCAACACTAAAATTGCCTTCCAGTTTTCATGATTCACTACTGTACTTTTTCACTTAAATTTGTTCCGATCCCAATTACTCCATGGATTCTATTTCTGTTCAGTAGGAGCATTTCACTCTAGAGGAATATTATAATTAATCCGTTTTTCAACTCCATCCGTTGAGCTGCACGTGGAAATAACGGATTAAGTGACCTTCGACTTTACATCCGCTACAGGTACTGTAGTATATCAGGACCGGAAATGCTTATTTAGCCAGTAAATGTTACTAAAGCTCCTAATTAGTACAAAATATTCATTAATAACCATTTAAATGGGAATTTCATTCATTACCTAATGAATTTAATAATATGGCGACGCAAGACGATGCAATTCAAAAGTAAAAGTACCATACGAGTTATCCTGCATGGAATAACAAAGGTCTCACGTTTCAAATAATTAAAATTCTGCAGATTGAATTCTTCTATTATCAGAGGAAAGAAATGCACTAGAAAGTGCCCTTTAACAATTCAAACGAAATCCTATTCATTTAAAATATTATAATGTTTAGCCAGTTAAATTTCAGGAAATAAATAGATGACATTTCAAATCATCGGTGTCTTCTCTACTCCAAAATATGGGGTATATCATGGGATTAAAGAGGCAAAGTTTTCTAAAGAGTCCACAGTTTAACTGTTTAAAAATTTGTAAGTAAATGGAGAGTGACCTTGGAAAATTGGTCGGATGAAAGGTAAACGGTGGAAAATTTTATTTCACGCAAGTAATCGCTCTTTAGTTATGAAAATGGGTTTGCCGTTGGCAAACACCTCTTCATTTATATGCTTTTGTTATTTATCTGCATATAACTAACAAATTTACAATTTCTATTTGTGGAAGGCCAGTGAAAGTGGTTGACAGAAGCTTCAATAAATGAAAGCGGGTCGAGGGAGAATTGAGAGTAAAGTCTGGGAGTCTAAGGGTCTTACCTCATTTGATTTTTAAATTCGAGTTTTACTATATTTGATTAATGAGTTCTTCATGGTTCTTCTCGACGAATTCAAGTGATTATCGACCGGCCTTCCAATTTGTTCTCCCAAAGGTCGACGAAAAGATTTTTCAGCAGCTCATGGATCTTAGCACAGGTTGATAAAAAATTATAATACATTTGTATATTAAATGTAGATATAAATATGGAGAATAATACATAGGTCATTCGTACAATATTATCCAGTGCAAATCCGCACTCAACAGGCTTCAGAGCTCTTCGACGACCAATTCTCCGATCTCAAATATACGCATAAACCACAACTCTACCTCATCGAATTCCGTACCTGGAAGCAGAAATATTAACCTTTAATCCGCTTTCTAAAATGTAATGCGTATAACTGGAATATTTCATGGTGGATTCATTTGTATGGATAAGGAAATGAAAAAGGCTGCTCGAAAAGCCCCGTTCACGATGGAATCACCAGCACAAGATAGGAGATGATTCATTAAATGACTTCAAGCCCGAAGCCATTGGCGGTATTTGAGGTTACTTCATAATGGGACGGTAGGGAAGATATTTCATTCTCTTTAATCAGTCTAATTCCTATTTATCTGGGCAAATCACTTTCTGATCAAAAATGAAATCAATTTTCAGATGTTGCTAATCAACCAACATAAAATATCTTCACCATGAAAATCTGCGTACTCCGAATACAGGACGAAACATGTGCGGAAACCACAGATCGAATGTACTTAATTTTCCCGTTTGGGAAAAGTCACATTGACAAAATCCACATTTTACATCTCAATTTAGATAAAGTAAAAGAAAAATTTTCGCGATAAAGCGGTCTGACGAGCTTTTTTCATTCACTGATATTCCTGAGGTCAATTCAAGGGTCGATGGAAGCGGGAAATATTTCAACCATTCAATTGTCTTTGTTAAAAATCACGTATTTTTATATAGTTCATGTAAATGTATTTTCTCGGTGTGTAGAACTTCTATTATTACAATTTCTGAGAGAAAATTAGTGACGTTTATTGATTTTAAACTTGAAATCAAAATTCTTCTATAGCCCGATTGTCTCTCTTTGTCTCGTTTTCTTCTAGACCTCCAAGATCTAGGATATCAAGGGGTACCCTGTTTTGCTAGACTATGTTTCGATGGTATTTAGATAAAACAGTACTTCGGAGAGAAGAAATATGCCTGTTGTGTGATTGGGCAGTAATAGCGATATCATCGTTGCACATTCCATTAATAAATCGATTCCTAGGGATTTGAACTCAAATTATCAAAAGTAGTGGCATAATCAACGTTCCACAATTTGTCCATTTCTAGATTCTCGAGCATGAATCTGTACTTTTCACCCTCTCACCATTTGTGCTGTTGATTAGGGTGAAAATTACAGGGGAACGCATTTTTTAACCATCCACTAAATCCGCATTAGAGAGAATGCACGATCGTGTGTAGACACTTTCAAATGAAGCGGAAACCTGAAAAAGGAGTGTAGAAGCGATTCCCATAACCAAGGTGTTCGTCATTCCTATTTATGCGTCTGTAGTTCATCTTGGCAGCTTGGTTCAACAAGTGAAACAGAAGAATTTTGTTGTGATAAATATGGATCCCTTTGTCTATTTTTCTTGAGATAATGTTTTCAGTAGCTGTGATGATTGATAATATTACAAGGAATGCATGGCTAATGCAAGTTGAACTGGACGCCAAGGATGTCGATAGCCAAAACGCCAATTCTTGTGTCAAGTAGTGTAAATTCTCAAATATATACACAGAAAGGTAAGCATTGCTCCCGTACTCTCGCAAGGTTCACTGCGATAGCACCTATGCACAATGGTGTTCAAGGACTTCCAGCGCCAAATTCCGTCTGCTTTAATTCTTATTAAAGAGGAGAATGGTTTGAAACGGCACATTTTAGAATCTTGAATCCCGTGGATCAGATCTCCCAATCCGTTTCCCAACCTATTTCCTCTCTGATTTATCTGTGACTCCGCTTGTCAGAATAGAATATTATATATTAACATCAGTATGAAATTAATGGATACATATATATTGGTAAGACTTTCGCAATACCACGGAGAATAATAGCTGATCCCCCCTTTTGTTAAAATATTATGAAATTTTGTAATGAAAGGCGCTGAATTATACTATTGAAAAGCAGAGTTAATCCACCAATCAAATAATTACTCAATTTATTAGCGAATCATTGGAAACTAAAATACCCGGAATGTTTAAATACTGTCTCCTTAAATTTTGTTAAAAATTTAGTTGTAGCATTTTTAAACAACTCACGCGCAGTCTAATTTTCAAATAATTTCATGCGGAACCATTCAAACAACATCCAAATAAGGTAATTTGAAAAAACCGTAAGCGGAAAAACTGTTTTAATGATTTTTCTTAGAAAATTTTAGACCCAAGAAGGGAAATTTATATTTTGCATGCATTGACCTTAAGTTTTTCATTTTGTCAGGTCAACACTTTATGACCTTTTTCATGGTAAATAAAATTACCAAATCGTCAACTAAAGTTACCTTCTGGTTTCGCATTCATATTTTTCATTTCCTGTTGTCAGACGATACCTCACCAGTCGGAACAATTTCACCAACTTGAGGGTAAGCAAGAATGCATATTCTGATATTCTTCTTGGGAAAAGGAAGTGAGCTTCAAATGTTGAGACAATCACATCCTATTCAGCTCATTTCGGAATATTTTTACGAAGGCAAATTTGTTCAAATATCAGACCATACGGTTCCCAGACGTGTTCATCAAGGCAGATTTATTATGCACCCTTCCAAATGGTCTGATTTTGAAGATGAAGTCACTGATTAAATCTAATTTAACTGTCCTCGGCAAGCAACCTTTAGTGGGGTCAAGATGTCAAGAATTCTTGAAGACTTTCAGTCGTTTACTTTATAATTAGAAATACAATTTTTGTAATATCCAAAGGCTCCAAAACTCAATAGTTGTGGCTTTGTGGTTTCAATGCGATTTCATTTTACTGATATTCAAGGTTTGTTGACCAGCTAATTTCATTCAATGGCTGAATATACCACCTTCATTCATTCGTGTCTTCATGCAGTCGTAGGTGAGTAGAAGAGACTATCAAAGGCAATTAAAGTCTAGTGGGGTTCAGCACTGATTGGTCAAAATTTGCTCGAATATTTATTCATACACTGGAGTCAAGGTGGAAAAAGATTAAGCTATAATAACTTATTACTGAAGTTAAGATTTTCTGATGCTAATTTTTAGAAAATTTAGCTCTAACATAAAATTGAAATAAAGTTAGCCCCCTTACCTGGTAGAAAATTGTGCTCGCCCAGTATCAGCCAATCACTTTTAATGTACATTTTGAAAGGAGATTGAGATAAACAAATGGTGATGAGTAAGTCAGCGCAAAATTTGAAATTTGGAAAAGATATGAGATTTCAAGGCAGGACGCATTCACCTGAGAATAAAACACGCGAAAACACCGACATGTCAACCTGTTATAGGGAGGATATGATTCAAAGGGGGGGGGGAGGGGGAGGGAGGTATCAAATAGTTAAAAATGATATGAACATCATTATTTTATAAGATTTATCTCAGCGCTCGAATAATTGCTGAAAGTTATTACGAACACAGTTTAATGAAGTGCGGATTGTTAAGAGAGTTACGAAATGTTCAATAGAATAAGAGATGAATGGTGACATTCTTTATAGCTTACGAGTAGTTAATTATTTAACTCATTACCTCGTAATCATATTAATTTTAGTTACATTCTGTTACCACTTCGCCCTTCTCAAAAGGTCTTATTTAAAAAATCTGACCTTGGAGGCCACGCATCAACCAATGCAATTTGAATCTCTCATTATCTTTCCTCATGGTGATTATTCAAATTCCGTAACTTTAAAATGTTGACTCATTTGGTATTTATTCAATCGGAGCTTTGTTTATATAATCAGTTAATCACTTGTTGATGTCCAACAAATTGGCCTTTAATTACACAAACAAGTCTGACACACAGTCAAACAATGAGAAATACTAACTTTGGTTCTGAAAAACAAACACTCACAGAAATAAAGAAAAGTTAAAAGTAGAAAAAGCGTGGATTTAAAGTAATGATATAGTGATTTTGGTCGAAAAACATAAATGCGGATCCCGTCCGTAAATCGTCACTGATTTGCTACACCAAATGTCATTTGATACAAAATGTGGAAGTTGAAAGGGATCAAATTTAAGCCAATTTTGTGATCGTAAAATTCCCAAACAGGCAAAAACCTGTTGTTAATGTCTTTGCCCATGACTCAATATGAGAAGGTGTCTAGTACGAAGAATATCGAATGAATTCGATTAGAAATTAAGCAGAGGAGGGATATAGAGCGCATCGGGGGCATCAAGAGTCTTACTTTGAATTCTTTGTGCATTTAATGTTTCAGTTTCCAATTAATCAAGCTCAAACTGTCAAAAATGCAGTTGTTATGGTCAGACTATTTGATTTGTGGTCAATTTCATGCTCTTGATATTCTGAATTGAGCGGTTCACTATGCCCCAACGATGCATTTATTTCTACTTACAGCCAGTAGCAAGTGGATAAGTAATCCTATCTACAACATTCCAGGGCTCACTTGTTTCCATCGAATTTATCTGGTTAATATCTTGTTATCCTGTAGCGGATGCTACACCAACAAGTCTTTTGCTACACCTAAGTAATCCTCCTAAGCAATCCGAATAGCCTCTAGCAGAGTCCTCTATTATCATCTCACTCACAAATTAGCTAGGCTATGCCCGAAGTGGTAAGAACAAGAAAGATGCTGAATGGAGAGGGTTTATTGCTCACTTCTATGCTTTTGTTAGTCAAAAGCTTAGTCATTAAATACAAAACCTCCCTTGGCTGCAGGGATCTTGATTGCTGATTGGTTGAGGAGGGCCCTGCACACACGTCCGCGCCTGTTCTCTACTCGACCGATCACATATCGCACTTCCCAGAAAGTTCTAGCGCACGTGATTCAGTCGGCCTTGTTAGCGTTGTGAGCCCCACAGTACTCTCCCCTTAGAGCGTTGTTAGATCGCTAAAAGCTAAAAAGGTATTGTACATAATCGGCCAGTCGGGAAGGAAAGTTAACTCTTCTACCGCAACGAATGGGAGAGAGTTCGGATCGGGACATGCAAGAAGGTGAAGAGGTAGATTTAACACTGTCTTGGAGTGAGGACTGGACTGAGGGAGTGGAAGGTCGTATAGTATCTTTAGAGGAGGACTAAGCACGAGTATTGGATGAGTATACATTAAACCTGATTGGTGGCGCTGTTGTTATAGATACGCATTGTTTAGTTTTAATTAATACAGAATTCAGTCAAGCAATTTTAGTAAAAAATAATAATTTATAAATTTTAATATTCTATTGACTGAAGTTTATTTTCATTGTTTACTAAAATAGATTAGATAAATAACCTTTTTCAGTAATTTTAGCAGTCGTATTTTAGTAGATGTTTATTTCCACGACGAAATTATTTATCGTTGTAATTTTCAAACACATAAAACTTTTATTTATTCATAAATTTTGAGTTATTTTTAAATCCCTAAATAATGCATTGTTTACCGCTTGCAATGGAATATAACTTGTCGTAAATGTCAGACATAAATTCAAAAAGCCAAGTACAAATATCTTATTTTAGTACCAAACTTACAACATTACCTCGTACCTCTCCTGCATTTTAATAGCCGAATCGAGTTGTTGGGCTGTTTTGAACAGAAGTTTGAAAACATTTCACCCTTTTTCAATAAGCTGCTTAAATTTAATTATTTTGTTTTAATTTGAAACCAGCCTTTAAGAGGCCTTCAAGAAGCCTTCTTTGTTTTTTTACTGAAAGCGCATAGGGGATGTTATGTATACGTATATAATGTATGCATTTACATGCACTTTAATAAAATTAATGTATTTCAAAAATTTTAAATGTTAATTAAATTATCATCTCCTATTTTGGCTAATATCAGAGGCAACCTCTCGGAGATCCATGAGGTGTGACGAGCTGGCTCAGCGAATTTTGTAAAATCTCCTAGTCAAGCATCAACGGAAGAGTTTTGCCCATGGGATTCTATGAAGTTTCCATATTTAGCCTACCATTAAATGTATTTTAAGTAAACAGGTATCAAAATGCAAAATTACAGCAAGGGAAATTAAATTAAGATGGTGTTGGGGTAAAACCAGTGGGAAGAAGAATAGAATTTCAAAAGTATTAGTCGGTGGGATCAGCATACCCTAGGCGTGAAAATGAATAAAATCTTTGAAAACACATGGGTAGCTAAAAAACCCCCTTCCGGGAATCTTCGCCGATAAACTGGATGAGCAGGAATAGACGTTTAACTGTCCATGTTTTCTGAAATTTCTAGAACCGTAGAGATTTGACATCGACTCATAGAGTCAGCAAACTGCGTTTGCTTTATAAGTTGTAAAGTTTACATGAAGAATTCGAAAGGTACCAAGCTTCGGTTTGGTAAAATTGTTTGACTACTCTTTTGCTGCATCAGCGGCAATGTTAAAATGCTGGCAGTACGGAAATTTGGGGTGGGCGGAGGTAAAAATGTATCATTAATCCCCGTAAACGGCCAGGAATCAGGTTCTTCCACATGAAATCTTTAATTTTGCATATAATGCTCTCTCTCTCTCTCTCTCTCTCTCTACCGATTTTATTGCCGATCCACAAGTTACTCGGGTGGCAAATACTTTCGAATATTTTCGACTGAATGAAATGCAGCAGAAATTAAATTGACGGATTACAGAAGTGTTTTTAAAAATCTTGACTTTTCAGAGGAGATTTGAAGAAAATTTTGTTTTAATTTGAAAAACAATTGGAAACAGTAATTTTTCTAGTAGAAATTGGTATGAAAATGACGAAAGCATTAAATTTTTAACATTTAAACTTACCCCATTGGGGCTGGTATCAACAGCTCTCAGCTACGGCTGATGCGAAAAGTTTTCAGAAACAACAGACTACCGCAGTTTCAAGTTAGAAGGCCA